>CAUOFW020007094.1:0-22073 GCA_963454935.2 Ilex paraguariensis | reverse complement strand
TGTATCCGATATGTATTATCGAGTATTCGATGAGTATTATATGCGATATGAGTACGCCAACCTCAACGAAGTATCCGTGTTTCATAGCTAAAAACCTATGATAAAGAAAATCAAAGGAAGTCGTCTCTTCTTTCTCTCCTTGAAACTTCACGTATTACTCACACACACACATATATATGTCTATACCGAAACCTAGGAAGGACGGGTGTCTTAATGACTCACCAAAAAACTCCTTAAATACACTTGGATCCCCTTTTGTTTTCTTTAATTCACACACATAACCCCCAATTTTCAATCACCTAATAAATTACAACCAAACACATTACCATCGTAAAATTCAACCCTAGAATGTACTATTTTAAAATATTACCCAATTCCACATAATTCCAGCAAGTGTAATTTAAAACTATGGCTATTATTAACAAATTACACATTTGACTTAACATTATATATATGTCATGTAATGCATGTCTGGCCTTACAACTCTCCCCCACTAAAAAAATAATTTGACCCGAAATTTACTTACCATTAGGAAATAAATAAGGATACTACTTGTTAAGAGTATTAGGGTAGTATATGTAAATTGTTAATAGTGTTAGGGTATTATGTGTAAATACAAGAGGGTGTATGTGTAATTCTTATTATTGTGAGTTAACTATAAATACAAGTGATATATGAAAGCTAGGTTAAGTTTTAACCTCTCTCTGTTCCTCTCTAATATTATGTTAATCTTCTACACTTAACATGGTATCAGAGCAAGTAAGATCATAAATATATTCTGAATAAATTAACTGTGTTCATAATGTTGGTCCTGTTGTTCATCAAAGTCATCGTGGTGGTGGTTGTACTATTATTGTGGTTGATCTTGGTGTTGTGGTGGTGTTGTCGCTGGTGGTGGTTCTGTGGTACTACTATCGTGGTGGTCGAGGTCGTTCGCCGTCGTTTGCTGTTCATCGTGGTGGCTATTTGTCGTGGTGGCATGACTGTGATGGTGTATTATGGTGGCTATCGTCATGGTGGCATGGATGTTGTGGTGTATTGTTGTGGCTATCGTCGTCGTGGTATGGCTATTATGGTAAGGCGCAATCGAAGATTAGGGTCCACTAGAACCCTAAACAACGAAGAAGACAAAGTCCAAACCTGAGAAAAGGACCAGACCCAACTCCATGGGTTTGGATAAAAGACCCAAACTCATACCTGAGTCAACGGGTTTAAATTATTTTAAGTCCAAGTCCAATCAAATCAAATCGAGTCCAGCCCACTTCGGTCTAACCCAATTTAATTTTGATCCAGCCCACGATCCAGCAAGTCTATCCGATCCGATTCGCGGTCCAAAGCCCCTAACAGGTCCGATTCAACGGTCAAGAAATCTATCCGGTCTAGTTCAGCGGTCCAGAGCCTCTAACAAGTCCAGTTTAGTGGTCCAGAGCCCTTAACAAGTCCGGTTCAGTAGTCCAGAGCCCCTAATAGGTCCAGTTCAGCGGTCCAGCAAGTCTATCCGGTCCGATTCAGCAGTCTAGAGTCCCTAACAGGTCCGGTTCAGCAGTCCAGAGCCTCTAGCAGGTCTAGTTCATCAGTCCAAGAGCTCTGTCAGCCCGGTTCAACATTGCAGCCTGTCCGGTTCAACATTTCAGTCTGTCCGGTTCCTCTGATTCAGCATTGCAGCACTTATTGTTTACTATTTGCTGCACTACTATAGAACTCAAGTAAGATACTAGGTCCCCTACTCCATCTTTGCCTCCTCCTACTCTTATCAATGGTCTCATGACCTCTGTTAAACTCAATGGGGCCAATTATACTTTATGATCTCGATCTGTTCAAGTTTTTCTTCTAAACAAAGGATTTAAGAAATATTTTGTGGATCCTAAACCCAAGGAAGATAGTCCTGGGTATGATTAGTGGGAACAAGAGGATGCTCAAATTATTTATTTACTACTGAATAGCATTGAACCTAGAATTAGTTCCACTCTGTTTTATCTTGACACTACCAATGAGATATGGAATCACTTGGCCACTATGTATTCTGGTACGAATAATTTTACCCGAGCTTATGAGGTGTGTAAAGAGTACTTTCGGCTGGAACAGAGTACTCTGAATATTAAGGATTATTATTCTCACGTTCGGGGAGTTTGTGAGGAGATGAAGACCTACCATCCGTTTACTACTGATGCAGCAGTTTGGCAGAACCAACATGAGGACATGAATGTTATTAGGTTTTTAGTAAGACTAAAACCCGAATATGAGGCTATTCGTTCTCAAATTTTAGGTGGTTCTAGTCTTCCCTCACTACTTGAGGTTTTCTCTCGTGTACAACATGCTACTTTGTCTACTTCAGGCATCGAGCATGGTGTCTCCACTAATCGCTCAGCTCTTGTGGTTCCTAGTAACCACAATAATGGTCCTCGAGGTGGTCGTGGTAGTTAAAGAGGTTGTACGAAAGGTCGTACAGGTGGTCGTGGTGGGGGCTGTAGTGGACCGCGTTCCTGTACTCACTGTGGCCGTAGAGGGCATACTATTGATTTTTGTTAGAATTTCCATGAAACCTTTTGGTGATGCGAATCAGACTTCCTATCAGGATGACACCTCTGTTGTTGCTTCCATACCTTGGTCAGCTCCACCAGACACCGGGTCGGTTACCATTACACAAGAGGAGTATGCTCAATTCTTATCCTGGCAACAAGTTGTCCCATTTCCCTCCACTGTTACTTTTGTCTAGTTAGGTATTGCTTCTACTTTTTTATTGTCCTCCACTCGCAGTCCCTGGATCATAGACTCTAGCACTTCTGACCACATGACTGGTACATTTAATATTTTTTCTACTTATCAGTCTGCTACTTTCACACGTAGTGTTACTCTTACTAATGGTACTTGTTCTAAAGTTTCAAGTCTGAGGACTACTCATTTGAGTCCTGATATGTCCCTATCTTCTGTGTTATTTGTTCCTCAATTTCCTTTTAGTTTACTTTCCATTAGTAAGATTACCCGTTCTTTGAATTGTTCCGTAACCTTTTATTCCTCTTATTGTGTCTTTTAAGATTTTAAGACGAAGAGGAAAATTGGTACAGGGCATTAAGCTGGTGGCCTATATTACTTTAATTTTGATTCATCTACTTGAGCTCTATAGACCTCGTTGTCTCCTTTTCAATGGCATTGTCATCTTAGACATCCGTCTCTCTAGAATCTGAAGCGTCAAGTTTCCAGTCTTAGTTGTGTGTCGTTTTTGTCTTGTAAAACTTGTCAACTTAGTAAGTATCACCATGTGTCATTTCAGTCTAGAGTGGATAATCATGTGTCTAGTCCATTTGAGTTGGTACATTTTGATATATAGAGTCTAATAAAAAATATTTTATCTAATAAATATCCTTATTTTATATCATTTGTGAATGATTATTCCCATGTAACTTGGTTATTTCTTATGAAAGCTTGATCTGAATTATTCTCTATATTTGAGACCTTTCATAAGGAAATAAAACTCAGTATGGGTGTCGTATACGTATTTGACATTTTGATAATACTTGAGAATATGAATATGATCCTTTTTTAACTTTTCTTAGTAAAACTGGCATTATTCATCTGACTTCCTGTGTTTACACATCTCCACAGAACGATTTTATTAAACACAAGAACTATCATTTGTTGGAAGTCACCCGTGCCCTGTTATTCCAGATGAATATTCTCCGATATTTTTGCAGTGATGTTCTTACTGATTGTCACCTTATTAATTGTATGTTATCCTCTGTATTAAATTGACAAAGTCCATATTCTGTCATTTTTCCTGGTAAGCCCTTATTTTTCTAACTTCTAAAATTTTTGGATGTGTTTGTTATGTTCACAATTTGGATCCTGGGTTTGATAAACCTGACCCTCGAGCTACCAAATGTGTATTTCTTAGTTATTCTCGCACACAGAAGAGATATCATTGCTACAGTCCTTCTCTACGACGATACTTTACTAGTGCTGATATTACTTTTGAGAAATCTGTTCCATATTTTTCAGCACTTTCTCAGCCTTTGGATCTGAGCTTTGGGTTATCTCTTGTACCACCATCTCTTCCCTCATCTTCAGATACTCCGCTGCCCATTGTATTACCATCTACTTTACCTTTTTGTGTATACTCTCATCGTTCTCGACCATCGACTGAGGTGTCCGTACCATCTTCCTTGCCGCCTTCTAATTCTGGTCCGTCAGGTAATTTAGACTCTTTACCCATTGCTCTTCGAAAAGGTACTCATTTGTGTGTTACTAATCATCTCATTGCTCATTTTGTTTCATATGATGCTTTATTTCCTGTCTTCTCTTGTTTTACCTCTCAATTATCTACTATATCTATTCCTAAGCACTTAAAGGATGCATTATCTGATCCAGGTTAGAGAAAAACTATGGAGGATGAGATAGATGCCTTACATCATAATGGGACTTGAAATCTCGTTCTTTTACCTCCTGGTAAGCAAACTATTGGTTATCGTTGGGTGTATACTGTTAAATTTTATCTGGAAGGTTCTGTGGAGTGTCTCAAAGCCCAACTTGTTGCAAAAGGCTTTACTCAGACTTATGGTGTTGATTATGAGGAGACTTTCTCTCCTGTTGCTAAAATTTTTTCTGTTCGTATCTTGATTTCTTTGGCTGCTAATCTTGATTAGCCCTTATTTCAGTTAGACATCAAGAATGTCTTCCTATATGGTGACTTGGTTGAAGAGGTATACATAGAGCAGTCATTTGAGTTTACTTCTCAGGGGGAGTATGGTAAGAGTGTATGTCGATTAAAAAAATCTTTGTATTGTTTGAAGAAGTAACCGAGGGCATGGTTTGGTAAGTTTTCAGATGCAATTTTAGAGTTTAGTCTTCTTCGATGTTAAACAGACCATTCTGTGTTTCTTAGAAAGACAGATGCTAGATATGTTCTATTGGTGGTCTATGTAGATGATATTGTGATTACTGAAAATGATTCTGAGGGAATTGCCAAGTTAAAAATCTTCTTACAAGATCGATTTCATAATAAGGATTTGAAAAAAATCAAGTATTTCTTAAGAATTGAAGTGGCTCGATCTAATCACGGTATTTGTTTATCGCAAAGGAAATATGTACTTGATATGCTAGAAGAAACAGGTTTGCTAGGTGGCAGACCGATTGATGTTCCTACAGATCAGAATCAGAAACTATTGATGGATGATGGTGCACTGTTTAAGAATCTGAGTCAGTATCGTAGATTGATTAGGAAGCTTAATTATCTCACTATTACTTGACCGGATATTTCCTATGCAGTTAGTATAGTAAACCAATTAATGGGGTGTCCTAGAGTACCACATTAGGAGACAGTTACTCGTAGTCTGCGATATCTCAAATGAGCTCCAGGACTTGGAGTGTTATATCAAATTAATGGACATCTTAGAGTAGAAGGGTTCTCAGATGCTAATTGGGCTGACTCTCCTTCGGATCAGAAATCAACTACTGGTTATTGCACTTTTTTACGAGGTAACGTTATCTCATGAAAAAGTAAGAAACAATCCGTGGTAGCAAGATCCAGTGCTGAAACTGAGTATAGGGCGATGGCGCATACGACGAGTGAGTTAACTTGGCTACTACACTTTCTCCAAGAAATTAGGTTTCTAATTCAACCTTCTTTACAATTGTTCTGTGATAACAAGGCCGCTATCCATATCGATGTTAATTCAGTGTTTCACGAGAGAACCAAACATATTGAGGTTGATTGTTACTTTATTCGAGACAAGACAGTAGCTGAGGAGATTACGATTTCATTTGTGAAGTCTGAAGATCAGTTTGCAGATATGTTTACCAAAGCATTGAGTCGTACACGTCTTATAGTAATTTGTTCCAAATTTGGATTATATGATATATATAGTCCAACTTGAGGGGGAGTGTTAAGAGCATTAGGGTAGTATATATAAATTGTGTAATTCAAGAGGGTGTATGTGTAATTCTTATTATTGTAAGTTAACTATAAATACAAGTGATATACGAGAGCTAGATGAAGTTTTAATCTCTCTATGTTCCTTTCTCACTCTCCTATGTCGCCTTATCCACTGAGTGACTTAGCCACAAAACTTTCACTAACGGAATAGTCTTTGTGCAAAACTCTTTCTCCTTACAACGCAAAATCTCTACCGATTGCTGAATATAAGACAAGTCTTCTCTCAATTTAATAGGTTCCATAGTCAAAAGATGTTGGATCTGGCAAATACTTCCAAAGCATACATACATGAAACACATCATGGAGTTGCGACAACTTCGAAAGTAATGCCAAACGCTATGTCACAACTCCAATCTATTCCAAAATTTCAAACGGTCCAATATATCACAGACTCAACTTGCCCTTTTCCCCAAAATCGCACAACATCTCTCTAGAGAAAAATTTGCAAGAAAACACAATCCCTCACCTCAAATTTCAAATCTCTCCTACGATTATTAATATAACTTTTCTGTCTACTTTGAACACTTTTCAATCATTCATGAATTACTTTCACCTTATCTGATGTAACTTGAATAATTTCAGAGCCTAATAATTTCCTTTCTCCCGCTTCATTCCAATATATAGAAGTCCTGCACCTCTTACCATACAAAGTTTCATAGGGAGTCATCATAATCGAAGCTTAATAACTATTATTGTAAACATATTCAACTAAAGGTAAATGATCATCCCAATTACCTTTTGAAATCCATAACACAAGTTCACAACATATCTTCCAAAATCTAGATGGTCTGCTCGGACTGTCCATGAGTCTGAGGATAGAAAGCTATGCTAAATCTCAAAATAGTACTTAGAGCATTTTGAAGACTAGGCCAAAACCTTAAAAGTAAAGTGTGGATCCCGGTCAAAAACAATAGAAATAGGTGTACAATGTAACCAAATAATCTCATCAAGATATAACTTAGCTAGTTTATCAAGAGGCAGTGAAGTCTTAATAGCCAAAAAGGTAGCAAACTTTGCCCATCAATCCACCACTACCCATATAGAGTCATGCCCTTTTTTAGTACGAGGCAATCCTCACAAAATCTACAGTGATATGCTCCCACTTTCATTCAAGCACCAGAAGAGGTTACAATAATCCAACTGCGCATTGATGTTCTGTTTTCACCTATTGACACTCCAAGTATTTTGCCACACATTCAGCGATTTTTCGTTCCATTCCAATCCACCAATAATGCTCTTTCAAATCCTAATACAATTTAGTACTACTAGGATGCATAGCATATGTTGTGCTGTGAGCCACCTCAAAAATTTCCTTCTTTAACTCTGCATCATTAGGAACACATAACCGAATTCCAAATAAGAAAAATCATTATCCTTAATCGTAAAATCGAATCTAGTACCACTTTTAACTTCATTTTTAGTTTTCTCAAGTTCTAAATCAGACTTTTGAGCTTCTTGAATTCTATTTACCAAAATCAGTTTCAAGGTCAGACTGGCAAGCATAGCTATAGTTTCTCCAACTGTCAAGTGAACCCTAATAGATTTCAAATCAACAAACATATCTCTCCAAACAAAACGCAAACGCGAATATTATTCGGTTACTTTGTATGCCTGTTTCTATTGTTTCTGACGGGGATCCACACATTACTTCAAGATTTTGGTCTAGTCTTCAAAATGCTTTAGGCACTATTTTGAAGTTTAGCACAACTTTTCATCCTCAGACTAATGGAAAAACTAAGCGAACCATCTAGACTTTGGAGGATATGCTACGAGCTTGTGTTATGAATTTCAATTGTAATTAGGATGATCGTTCACTTTAATTGAATTTGCTTACAATAACAGTTATCAACCTTCGATTGAGATAGCTCCCTATGAAACTTTGTATAGTAAGAGGTGCAACCTCTTGTATGTTGAAGTGAGGTGGAAAAAAGAATATTATTAGCCCCTGAAATTATTCAAGTTACATCAGATAAAGTGAAAATAATTCAAGAACGATTGAAAAGTGCTTAGAGAAAATAAAAAAATTATGCTGATAACCGTAGGAGAGACTTGGAATTTAAAGTGGATGATCGTGTTTTTTTTTTTTGCAAATTTCTAGAAAGGTGGTCTGTAATAACGAATAAAGTAAACTTCATAGCTCCAACATATCCAAGGGTCAAGGCAATACCAGTTGAAGGAAGGGCTTCATAGCCTTCCCTTATTCATTATACAAATGAAAAGGAGATATTTTTATAATATCTAATAACATAGTTATCAAATCGTGTATCGGAAGGCGTATCGTAAGATACAAATATTGTATCGTATCGTGTATCATATCGTGTATCGTAAGATACGATGCAATTTTAAATAAATAATAAAAAAATATATATACCTTTGAAAAAAAGTCATACACTCGTAAAAAATATAGCATTTCATTAATACTCCACCAACTATTCAAGTTATCAACATAATCCACTACTATTATAATGCAAAGTTCACAACCATTGTTCACTAATTCAAACTTTAAACACCAAAGAGACTTCTAATCCAAATTTCTAACATCCATTTTGAACTCAATCTTCAATTTCAATTGAAAATGCATCATCATCATCATCATTGTGATCGGATGCCAACAAGTCTTCACTTGTCGTTTTTTTTAAAAAAAAATTAGAGCACAAAACGACGTCGTTTTAAAAAAAAAAAAAAAAAAAAAAAATTGCACGTATCGTGCGTTTCGTACCGATACGTATCGTATCGTAAAAACGTATCGTGTATCGGACGATACAACGCAAAAACGATACATAACTACGATCCGTATCGTTTTAGGGCTGTATCGTAACGTATCGTACGATACGTATCGCGTATCGTACGATACTAACAACTTTGTCTAATAATATGCTAAGAGGGCTGGGAATCGCAAGAATGGAGAAGTCCTCCATTGAATTGCATGGGGTGAAACAGATAGGTTCGAAAATGGTCGGATTAGCAGGAGGAAGGGCAGTCCCACCCTAAAACAAAGGTGTATGTATGTATATAAATAAAGAGGTTGGTTATGACTTTTACTTGATAGAGCTCTTTCCCATCTACCTTGACCAAGAAGAGGGGGGAGGCTCTTACGGAGGCCTTACCTGCCTTTCTCTAGTTTTAGGGATCCCTCATATTGAGGAGGCTTCTTGGACTTGTAATAGATGGCTAGGGAGCACAAAAATAGGGTCAGTAGTCTTTGTCGTTGTAGGTCCTTCCCCTTCTGCTGAGACAGCTCTTTTTTTTTGCTTGTTCATCGTGGCACGAAAGAATGAAGATGCTGGAATAAC
Source organism: Ilex paraguariensis (assembly GCA_963454935.2). NCBI lineage: Eukaryota > Viridiplantae > Streptophyta > Magnoliopsida > Aquifoliales > Aquifoliaceae > Ilex > Ilex paraguariensis. The sequence goes on along the minus strand of CAUOFW020007094.1, from coordinate 12,851 downwards.
TCAGAAAAAAAATGGCACCTAGTCGCTGAGAGCATCTGTTATCTTTGTAGAAGAACACTACGATCTTGGACTGGCCCCTTTCGCATGACCTAGAAAGAAAAAGAAGTTTGTGGTACTATAAGGCCTCTAAATTATTCCCCAAGGACAATATTATGTTTCCCATGGGGACAAGGTAGTCCCGACTTCCATAAGTCCTTGGTTCGACCTCCTAATGAGAATGGAGGTCCCTACGCGACCGTCTCCTCCCTAAGACTTACTTGCTCTATATGGAGTGCCTCGTGGTTCCTCGAGTACCAGTCGCTGAAAGGAATGTCATCAACTAGGCACTATTGGCCACTAACCACTCACTCGCCGGCCACTCAAGCTCCACGTCCGTGATATATTAGACTGTTTGAGATTTTGGAATGGGTTGGGGTTGTAGTGTATCGTTTGGCATTGCCTTTGGAGTTGTTGCGACTCCATGATGTGTTTCATGTATCTATGCTTCGGAAGTATTTGTCAGACCCAACATGTTTTGACTATGGAGTCTATTAAGTTAAGAGAAGACTTGTCCTATATTGAGCAGATGATAGAGATTTTGGGTCGTAAGGAAAAATTGCTTTGCACAAAAACTATTCCATTAGTAGAAGTTTTGTGGCGAAGTAATTCGGTGGATAAGGCGACATGGAAGAGTGAGGAGCTTATGCAATCACAGTATCCTCATTTGTTTCTTGATATAAGTAAATTTCGAGGTCAAAATTTTTTTTAATGGGGGAGAATTGAAAGACCCAGTGCATTGTATAAAATTTATAAAATGTTAGGGTAAAATGTGTACTTTGTTAATAATAGTCATGGGTTTAAATTACAATTATTGGAATTACGGGGAGTTGGGTTATATTTTATGGTTGAAATTTATGATGGTAATATGTGCGGGTGTAATTTATTAAGGGATTGAAAATTAGGGGTTATGTGTGTGAATTAAGGAAAACAAAAGGGGGTCATGTGTATTTGAGGATTTTTTGAGTGAGTCATTAAGACACTCATCCTTCCTAGCTTCCTTGTTGCGTTTATTTATGCTTGGACTGGTACATACATACATTTGTGTGTGTGAGTAATACGTGAAGTTTTTAGGAGAGAGAAGAGAAAACTTCCTTTGGTTTTCTTCATCATAGGTTTTTAGCCAATGTTCTTCCAAACACTTGAAATATTTAGAAGAAAGAAAAGTGATACAAACTAAGTGTAGAGCCCCTATATATATAGTCAATGAAAAATACAATAAGGATAAAAAGATAAAAAAGAAAAACTATAATAAATCATAATAAACTAAGCTGTAATATTTCCAACACTTCCCCCTGAAGCTAGGCACAAAAATGTCAACTAAATCAAGCTTAACAACAGAGTCCCGAAGAATGGATAGGGTGACAGGTTTTGTGAAAACATCTGCAACCTGATCACTGGTCTCCACAAACAATGGAGTAACAATACCACTGCTAACCTTCTCCCAAAGAAAGTGAACATCGATCTCTATATGTTTCGTCCTCTCATGTAATACAGAGTTAAAAGCGAATTGAATAGCAGATCGATTATCATAATATAATGTAGATGAAGAAGTCACAGAAAATCCCAACTCGCCAAGAATCGATCGTAGCCAGATAATCTCACATGTGCCAAGTGTCAGTGCCCGATACTCTGCCTCTACTGACGAGCGGGAGACAACTGACTGCTTCTTGTTCTTCCAAGAGATAAGATGAGTCTCTTGGAAAGCACAGAAGCCCGTAATAGATCGACCGTCACACGCTCTCCTATAATCTAAATCTGAATAACAAGCTAGAGAACCAGTCTAAGATCCTGATGCATAGAACAACCCAAGTCCAAGACAAGACTTGAGGTACCGAAGAATATGATAAACTGCATCAAGATGAGGTTTGTGCATAAACTGACTAACACGGCTGACAACGAATGAAATGTCTGGTCTAGTATTGGCTAGATAGATAAGTCTACCTACTAACCTCTAATAGATAGTCGGATCTCTCAACTCCTCACCTTCAACAGTAAGCTTTAGGTTTGAAATCATGGGTGATGATGCCGGTTTGCACCCCAGCATCCCAGTATCTAAGAGAAGATCCATAACATAATTTCTCTGAGAAAAAATAATATCTCTACTGCTACGGGCAACCTCAATCCCAAGATAATATCGTAAAAATCCAAGGTCCTTCACATCAAAGGCCTTCCCAAGGTCTACCTTGACCTGCGCAGTCCCAAAAATATCATCTCCAGTAATAATATTATCAGCATATACCAAAAGGATGACACACTGTCCAAAAATATTTCGTTGAATGAAACATGTATGATCAGAATGACATCTATTGATCCCTAAACGTACAACTACATCACTAAAACGAGAGAACCAGGCTCATGGTGACTGTTTCGGTGCATAAAGAGACTTATGTAATTGACATACCTTTCTAGCATACTCCCCCTCACCACGAAAGCCTGGTGGTGCATCCATATAAATAATCTCGTCTAGATCACCGTGAAGAAATGCATTCTTCACATCCAACTAATGAAAAGGCCAAGAGTACTCCGTAGCTAGAGAAATAATCAATCGAACAGTAGTCAATTTTACCACGGGGGCAAAAGTAGCACCAAAATCACGACCTAGTACCTGAGTAAATCCCTTCGCCACAAGCCTAGCCTTGTGACGATCAATAGTACCATCCACAAGAAACTTCAGGATATAAATTCAGCGACAACCAACAGGCTTCACCACTGAAGGTAAAGAGATAAAATCCCACGTATGATTACGCTGAAGAGCGTCCATCTTCGTCTGCATGCCAAGAATCCACTGGACTCCCTCATAGTCTCTGAAACAGAGCGAGGAACCGGCATATCTGATAAGGCCATACTATAAGCTCGAAATATAGGAGACAAATCACCATAAGACATATAAGCAGAGATCGGATATAAAGTCCTGATAGTCCAACCATAACGAACAACTGGACGACGATCACGATGCAAATAACGACACCCTAAATCATCATCCTCTATTGACAATGTCTCATCAGAAAAAGTAACTGACCCAATACCTGCAATCTCATCAGTACTAACAACAGGTGCATCAATATGCTCAACGAACTGAGAAGTATTACCGACATCACCTGAGGTAGAAGGGATATCAACAGGGGGATGAGAGCGAGGGCGACGAACATAAACCTATAAAGGAAGAGAGACTGGTGACTCTGTACTGACAGAGATAAGTGGCCCTGGAGAAGGAGAAACTGATGACTCTGTACTAATAGTGACCAATGGCTCTGGCTCCTGCGATAACGGAAAATCAAAGGAATTATCATCAACCAGAGGGGCAGACACAGGACTGGAAGAAAAATAAGGAATGTGCTCAAAAAAAGTAACATCTAGACTGTGCTACATACGACGCCTAATAGGATCATAACACCGATACCCCTTAGACTAATGATAATAACCCACAAAGACACAACCAATTGCTTTATCATCAAACTTATAGCGAGTAAGAGACCGATCTTGAACAAAATATATGCAGCCAAAAACACGAGGGGGGATCAAAAAAAGTGTCCGCTCAGGAAATAAGACCTGTGAAGGAGCCCTATGCTGAAGAACACGACTCGGTGTACGATTACACAAAAAGATAGAAGTCAAAATAACAAAATGCCAATAAGATTTTAGTACCCCCATACCTCTAAGCATACAACGTACCATCCCTATTAAACTCCTATTTTTCCTTTTAGCAATTCTATTTTGCTCAGGAGTATATGCACAAGTGAGCTGCTGCAGGATATCTTGAGAGAAAAGGTGAAACACTAAGGCATCGGACACATATTCTTTGGCATTATCCAAATGAAGAGCACGAACAATAACATCGAATTGTGTCTTAAACATCTAGAGAAATTGTGTGATGACAGGGAATACATCAGAATTTCTATGCAAAAGATAGACCCAAGTACAACGGATATGGTCATTTATAAATATCACATAGTATGGAGCACCTAACAAAGTAGTGACTGGAGAGGGTCCCCAAAATCAGAGTGTATTAGTTCAAATGGCTTAGATGACTAGTGCATGCGAGGAATATAACTGGTCCGAACATGTTTCACAGGGAACATATAACACAATCAAGTTTACCACCAACACAAGCATTGCTTAAAGTAGAAAATAGCATACATAAATATTAAAAATTTGTATATCCAAAATGATCATATCACAACTGAACAATTTGTGATAAAAAATCATAACGACAAGTATTAGGCAAGATACTAGTATATAAGCTAGGAATAGATAAAGACAAAGCAGGTGCAGGTGATGGAGGTAGCAACTGGTAAAACTAGAGGTGGATCTCTTAGATAATACAATTTATCTCTCTCGTGTCCCTTAATAATAATCCTCTTGATACTCATGTCCTATAAATAATACGAATCAAATAAAAACACAATTGCACAATGAAAATCTCTAGCTAACTGATGTACGGATAATAGATTCATGGTCAGTTTTGGCGCATGAAAAACTGAATGTAATGTAAAGCCATCTAGAAGGTGGACTGTACCCTTACCAACAATAGAGGCATATGTCCCATCTACTAGCTGAACATGTGTATATAACTACTCGTCAAAAGTGATGAAGTGATGGATCTCACCAGTCATATGACCATTTGCACCCGAGTCTAACATCCAAAGAGGAGACGGACTGGTGCAAGCATGAAAGGCACAAGGTATACCCTAAGAAGTCAGGGCAGACATAAATATATCCAATCGGAAAATAATGGTATCCATATCACTCTGCCAAGGAGGAGCAACAGCAAGAACAGCGACAGTAGGTGGTGGTACCTCAACAACAGCAGTAGTACGGCTGCGAGGAGGCGGCTTAAACTCCGGATAGAACTTCCAGCAAGTAGCCTGGAGATGGCCTGATCGGCTACAATAATCACACCGACGAGAACGAGAAGGTACATTCCAGGTGGAAGTACTAACAACAGAGGCCTCAAGAGTAGAGGTCTCAAATCCCTCAGTAGTAGTCGTAACAATAACAATACGTGGGCATCCGTGACAAAAAAAAAAGTTCTAAAATAAATAGAGAGAATAGAAGGACAAAATAAGGGAGAATAATATACCTCCAATCGAACAATAGTGATAGATAAAAAAAATCCAAAAAACTCCCAAATAATCAGATCACGGTGCCCAAAAATCTAATAAATATGATCTACTACATCAAGAGCAGATCAACGGAGAAGAGAATCCGCTCCCTCCTAAAAAAGTTCTAAATACTATAGCCTTGAAGCACTGTAACAAAAAGTGTGAAGGACAAAACTACAGCAAAAAACGGGACCCGACAATGGGCTGGGCAGTGACCCGGCAGTAGGCTAGCACTTTGGCAGACGATTTTGGGCTTGTGGGTCTACTGGTTTAGCTAAAAGGTTAACGGGTTAGGTTTGGTTGGTGTTTATGTCAGTGCTTGGTCGGATTGAGGGAAGAGTATATGTCGGTGTGCATTGTCCAAGTGTCAGTGTGGGTTTAATGTTTGCTTGCTTGGATTGGTTTGGCTGGGTGGTTGTGAGGGCTAAATATATAAGGTGGTTTGTTGGTTTGTCGGTGTAGTGGTTGGATTGGTAGTAGTGATATTAGTAGGTAGTTGATGCTACTGAGATGAAGTTTCAGTTCTGCTGGGGTATAGGTGTGGGCAGTCGGTGGCTTCTTGAGGTTGCTGTGAAGGATTAACCTAGATTGGTGTGGCTTGGGCAGTCGGTGTAGATGGTATGGGCAGTCGATGATTTGGGTTATTGGCAGTTGGTGATCTGGGTTATGGTGTGGCCTAGGCAATCTATGTAGATGGTATGGGCAGTCGATGTTTGGTCGGTTTCGCAGGGCAGCTGATAGCCAGAGTGGTTTCGGTAGTGGCTAGTTTTGCTTGAAGACAATTTGCCGGTGAGGCAGTCTCGATGGAGGCTAGGTTAGGGAGAAGGTTAGGGTTTGGGGTAAGGTTAGGTCTGGCTCTAATACCAACTTGAAATATTTAGAAGAAAGAAAAGGAATACAAACTAAGTGTAGAGCCCCATATATATAGCCAATGAAAAATATAATAAGGTTAAAAAGGTAAAAAAAGAAAACTATAATAAATCTTAATAAACTAAGCTGCAATATCTCCAACACAAACTAAGGTGAGGGTTTATTGTTTGCTTAGACTAGTGTACCACGGAACTTAATTGGGATATGCACTTTAGGTTTTCGGTGGGTTTGAATCGAAAGGTACTTTTTATAGGTAAGTTCATTGCTTTTACTAATTAGGTGTAGTTTTGATTTTGGTTTATGAAGATGAGTTATTGGGTTTGATATTAGCTAAGAATTTCCAAGTAATTCAATAGTATAATTGATACATATGTATTTGAGAGTTGTGGGATATGAAAGATGTGGTTGAAAGAAAAACTGGAACCAAAACGTAGGCAAAAAATAGTAAAGAACCGGTACAAAGTGGTGTTGTACCGGTACAACGGTTTTCTAGCCAGGAATGAACCGGTTTAACATCAAAAGAACCAGTACAAAATGGTTATGTTAAAAGATGAACCGGTACAAAGAGGTTGTACCGGTACAAGGCCCTCTATTTTGCGATGAACCGATACAAACATGTTTTTTATCCATTTTTCTATGTTGCTTCAGGTTCACCATCCACTCAATTTCAAATCTTTTTGAAACATCCTAATGGGTTCAAATCAATCCTAATTGATTTTATTTACCTACAAATACATAACTAAACCTAAGGATTTATTTACACTTTATTAATTAGATAAGGGATTGGGAATGTGTTGTTTCAATCATGATTACTCATTCATGCATGTGTATACATGATAGAATACTTATGTGTCTTGTGACAACGTATGTTTTACGTTCGGAGGCGACAACATCGACACTGATCTCACCTAAGCTTTCGTAGGGAAAGTGATTTTGGGTTGGGAATGATGTGAGTGTGATTTAAGAATTGATTGATTAGATTTTGTATATGGAATGTGATTTAGTGGATTATAAATTTGTGAATTTGTGATTGGTCAAGAGTTCAAGTTTTGGATTAGATGATTATATGTTTTTCTGATATTATTGGATAACAAGACTCACAAACATAAACGGGTAGCAATGTGATTGCCGAGGCTCCTGGGCATAAACAATAGCGATGTAATTATCAAGACTCCTAGCCGAAAACGGGTAGTCGTTAATTCTTGCTGAGACTTCCGGGCATTGTTGGATAGTCCAATATTGGCTTTCACTTTGATTATGTGGGACTTATTTATAACTGTTCTATGTTGATATATTTTCTTTCTATATGTCTCGAATATACTCACCGAGCGTGTGGTTTGCTCACCCCCAACAGTTTTTTGTTTTTAGATTCTTGTATTTAGGAGGTGTTCCACTAAAAAGTCTAGCTTGGCATAGAGGTGTCGACCATCAGTTTATACACTGTCATGTGTCATTTTGTATATAGTTTGTTATGTTATTTTAAGGGTATGGTGCCTTATGTTGTAATGTTGTGCAATGCAAATGTTAGGTTTTCTTATTTGAGTGAATGGCTTAATTATTATTGCACAGGTTAATTATCATGATTTAAAATATGATTAAAGGTTTAACAGATTAAAGTTACCCACACCCTATCTCTTTTTCGGGATGGGGTGTGACAATTTTTGGTATCACAGGAGGATACTAAGATGAGTAATCTGTATTTTCAAAACAAGGACATCAGTTGCTTATTGTTTCAGCTATTTTCATCCCTCTATGACCATTTACAGAAACTACAATGTGTTATCAGTTGAAAGAGGCTGGAAGGAGCAAAACAATAGCTGGTAATGGGTCAATAATCATATATGTCAATTTTTGAAGCATACATAGTGCACCTTAATTTACTTAAGGAACAGTTTCAATCCCCTTCCATGAGCAACAGGAAGGCTCCAAGAGACTACCCCCTTCCCCTCTCAAAAAAAAAAAAAAAAAAAAAAAGAATAAAAAACCGCATACAGTGGGTTCATGGTGGAACCTTGTACACTGGGTACAAGCTTTCTTAGGATACTTCCCAAAGGGAGAAAATCCAAAGAAGAGAGAAAAGGAAAAAAGTGATTCAGATGTAAATCCGACCTTAACACGCTATGGTACCTAGATAACATAATCAAATTTATTTGTTTCCATAGGCTCTAAAAGAGAAGTGCAAAATTACTGACCTCTGTTGCAAACCATATGGGAGCAAGATACAAACCACATTTGGTAACTTCCCATGAACTGAGTTTATGGTTCTCTGCAAGCATGTGGAACTCATCTTCCGGGTTCTCAGATATAAATGGCCACCCCTCTTCTGTTTTATTTAGATCTATGTCTGCAATTAGGCAGCTTTGCATCTCTCCTTCTGGAACCTGGTACATATCATTTAGTCTAAGAGGAACATTTAGATCAATTGGAGAGCTTAAGAGAGGGCTGCCATCACAAAGGTTCTTAAGTGAATTTGTGCCAAGAAAGCTGCAGATCCAATCTTTCAAAACTGCTATGGGTAGGAAAATCACCATAAGAGAGATCCCAAGATATGTGAGCACGAATGGATGCTTATACTCGGCAAAAATTTTCTGCAAATAAATAAGTATTGTTACTATGTATTCTGAAAACTTACTCATGGACACCAGATCCCTTCAACTGTTTGAATGTTTCAAAGGAAAGGAACCAAACATTCTACAAGTAGTATCAGAGTAAACAAAGCAAAGTGGAAGCCGCCCCCAACACAAACACATAATAAGCTGTGCCCCTGTTAGCACTAGTTTGTAAACTTCAGGCAAGTTGCTGTAAAGTTGTGCCTCAGGTCTTCATGTCTACATTCACTAATTAGCTTGCATATTTCCTCACTAAAACCCAAAAAAATACGTCATTGTATGTCATTGTTCTAATTAATCTCCAGTTTGGTGCTGATCTCCCTTAAGGGTAGCAATTGGGTGTGCACTTTACTAATGAAAATAGAAGAACCATAGGGCATCACAGGCATGGGTATAACCTGCCAAAGGTTCAGCTCCTATAACTGTCACTCATGCATCCAATCCTAAGTAAGATCTAAAAATGAGAGACGGGTCAGAAGTCCACAAGCTTTATTCCCATTCATTATAGAGACACGGACTCCATGGACCCCAGACCTATGTTCCAGATAGAAATAGAAAAAAAGACCCCAGAATGGCCTTGAACTTTAACTTCCATAAGCACCCCATTTCATCCTTTGAACACCACTATCTCAATCCAAAGCCTATACATGAGCATTAACTAGCATGGCAAAACCCTAACCCGAACCGATTGATGCCAGTCTTAGAAATAGGTTTGGCAGCCAAACGTGGACTCAGAGAGTAATAGACACATCAATAAGCACATTCCAAGTGCTTCAAAACTTCTTGATGCCAAAGTTTCTAACTTGTTTTTTCCAGCATGTTTCAACAGAAATATTTCATCTTGGACAAGGACACAGAACCCCCCCCCCCCCCAAAAAAAAAAAAAAAAACCCAAAAAACCATGACAGACACAACCACAAGTTCCTACCAGGTTGAATTTTGTCCTTTTCGTGCTCCTTGGCCTGTTTAATGCATTTTGAGTTGTATTGCTTGCAGCCTAATGATTTCCTTCTTTCTATCAACTTTTACTTAGATTCTAGTATTTAAACAATCTCTGCCAGAATAAACAAATCAAACTATCAAACTTGACCTCTATTTTAGACAAAAGAAATAGTTTTATCTCTGTATTTGAGGAAGTTCAACGATTGTTGATGGAAGGCAAAATATAATAGGTGTCTTTGTTTCTGGGGACCAGTGGGCATTTTTTGCTTCTGTTTTGGAGGCGGCATTGCGTGCCGTAGCATCATGATGTCATGCTTTGTCCAATCAAAATGGACTATGTAATCCTGCCTTATCACATTTTAGAAAAGAAATACACCTTAGAAGAATAATTAGTACAGTGAGGGCATTCCAAAAGTGTAACATACACAGAAACCAAACTGATTAACTATTAAACATGGATGATCATTGTCATTGTAGAAACCTCATAAAGCCTTTGCAACAAAACCCCAGTTTGAGACATATTTGGGAAGACTAAGAGACACCAAAGACCAAATAAGAATGTTTCGAACCGAACTTGATTTAAAAGCTTAAAACGTTGGGTCTTGGGTCCATCCATGTATGGCAGTCTACCTTACCCCACTGTGCATTCAAAGTAGGACATAAGTCTCACACTTGAAAAATCTCCCCCTCATTTGTAAATTGCATCGACTTCAACTCCGCTTTAAGTGTAATTCTGAACTCTCGGCTCGACTAGCCTCGTACCCTATCATGCATAGTTACTCTGCTCTTTGAAGAACAATGCTTTTCTGTAACACTTCTTGTGTCATCGTGTTACCCAAGCTTTGCACCTAATGCTATCGAGAGCCCTCTAATCTGTGTCTATACTTTTACTATGACTCCAACTCCAAAAAGCTACCATTTTACTCGAAATTTTATTCCAAAGTCATCATTCCCGCCCAAAGACTTCACAGGAAATTGTCAATCATCAGCTTTGATGCCACTTGGTGTGAAGACTCGGCAGCATCAAAGACCAAATAAACATCTCTGAAACCCAACATAACAAAAAGTCAAGGCAATTAGGCCTTGGGCCCATCCATTATGTGTCCTTTTGCAGTGCACTTTCTATCCCAACCCTTGCATTGGATTTTAACTTAACAGTAGTTAATGGATTCTACTCGACAAGATTGGAGAACTATGTATTGTTGTCGGTTTGGTTAAAATTAAAAGTTGTGTTCTATTCTTCAGGTTAGAAAAACCAGCCAAATCGTGTTTGGAATGGATCAGTGTGGACTGTGGATTACTAGCAATATATCCCTTATTTTTGAATACCTAAGATCTGCACGAATTTAGGACCACAACATCATGCCCATCACAAATGTAAAGTCACACGAATAAGGAATCTGGTGTCAACACATCATAGCTGCGTTAGCACAACTTTTAGTCCCCCAAAGATCAAACCGTATTATCCCCAAAGATATGGCTGTTAAGCGCATGCCATAAACTCAATCCGCTGGAAGTACAAACAGTACAAAATGATCATGGGAGATTAAACCCCACACATAAACACGTGATTCCACAGAACCTTGCATCTGTCCACGGATGAAACCCACCAAAATATTACAAATACTCTCCCACCCCAAAAAACCCAAGTTCCAAATACATATTCACATGAGAAAAATTTGTAAATTTTTTGAATTTTTTTTTTCAAAAAAAAAAATCTATATATTTATTCGCCCTTTAGGCAAATATGCATGCTAAAATCAATATATCAATCATCTCTCAGGTGTGCCAACCCATGGACTAAGAAAACAACCAAAATCACTATTCAAGAATAAGGAAACAGAGACATTTTCGTAAATTACACACATAAAAGAATGAGAAAATTAAATTCTAACCTGAGTAATCTCTGCAGAAGTAACCCATATGAGCACCACGACTCCAATCAACCCCAACCCAGCTTTGTACCGCCAGCCCATCACCCAGAACAATACCCAAAATTCCTTCAGGCAAAACAACACAAGAAAAGCTCAGATATACAAGTCCAAAATATGTAGACTTTGGAGGTTCTCTTGGAGCTGAAGAAGAGACGACCCAGTACAGTAAATGGCGTAGTTTCAAAGCTCTTTCATTGAATGCTGACACTTCACCGGTGATGCCAAAGACCAAATTGTTGTCAACCGTTTAGCGAGTTTTATTACATTGAAGTTTTCAGTTTTGATGGATAGTAACAGGTGCCAAAGCTTTGAGAACGGCCTCGTTCGATTTGTTGGATTACGTGGATCCGAAGTTTTTACATTTCCTTTTTGTTTTTTTTTTTTTTGAGAGATTTGTCACTTAATCGGCCTGATATAAAATTTAAAAATATTACATACAGATCTTTTAAAGTTTGTATGTGCATAACATTTAGATCATTGTAAATATATCTTTTAATAAATTATAGTTAAACTCCCAGAAGTTTGTAAATATAAATACTTAAACTTTTTAAGTTTAAAACATTGAACTTAGACAAAATAATTTAATTATATATAAAATATTAAATATTTTAAATTTTATAACCAAAATTTATATTTTATTGTATCATTTATTAAATAAATTATAAAAAAATCGTAATTAGTATACAATTATACTATCTAATAAGATAAAACTAAAAAATTAAACATGGGGTCTAAGTCATTTATAATATAATATAAATTTTATACCTAAAATATGTCTATTATGTCATTTATTGAAATAAAATTAAACATAAAAATCTAATAAAAAATCATAATTAATATATAATTATACTATCTATTAAAATAACCTAAAAAATTTAACAAAGCGTCAAACTATAATGGACACAAAATCTTTTAGTTTTAATTAGAGTAGTTTGGTATTTTAATTTAGTCGTTTAATCGACCAAATTAAATTCTAATAGACATATAATTGTATACTAATTATGATTTTTTAAGAAAAAATTAAATTTTTATTTTTAATTTTATTTCAATAAATAATAAAATATAACATTAATTTTAATTGTAAAATTTAAAATATTTGACATTTTATCTTTGATTGAATTATTTTTTATTTAGGTATAATATTTTAAACTTAAGCGGTCTAAATAATATATATTTACAACTTCAAAGGGTTTTAGTGTAATTTATTAACGGACGTATTTATAGTAAGGGGTCTAAATGTTACGTGCGTACAAACTTGAGAGAGTCTGTGTGTAATATTTTAAATGTCAGGGTGTAAGTAATTAAATGACAAATCTCAGGGGGTCTGCGTGTGTAATTCTCTCTTCTTTTTTTTT
>CAUOFW020007093.1:0-22074 GCA_963454935.2 Ilex paraguariensis | reverse complement strand
TATATTCAAAAAATAATATGAAATCTTACAATCCTACACCCTCTTTACCTGTGCAGGCCTCTACCAAGGGAGAACTTGCTTTGATTGTTCCAGTTCCAGACTTTCCCTGTACATCTCTAGCAACAACTCCAAAAGCTCCTTTTCGTTTCTAGCCTTTCATATGGACCATAACATGTAGGACACGGGATTGGCCCATGTGTTCTCATGTTCTCTTGCCTTGACCTCTTGTAGATTATACATCAGCCAGTCTTCTATTCTAGTTTTCTTTGCACCTATCAATGGTAAGCTGTATAGATGAGTTCTCCCATATTGACATTGTCCAAGGGCAAAGTAGAAACACGTGTTCTGCAGTATCCTCTTCTTCTCCACATGTTGAGCATAGAGGATGATGGCATCTTTTCCTACTCCATTTGCCACATTTTTTGGGAAAAACCTCTTGAACTAATGCAACATTCCATTGCTTCTGAGGGAATTTTATAAGTTCCTGAGACTTTGCTTATGCCACAGTTAGTTGTATTTGACATTCTTGGGTGACCTGGGATCCTGTTGTCCTTCCAACAACCAAGTCTGCTTCCATCTCCTATTTGCCAGATGCCACCCCTTGCTACCAAGTCCCTCCCCTCAACTATACCTTTCCATATCCATGAATTTGCAGCCCTTGGTGTAGCTTGCCATACAGATTTTCTGGTAAAGTATTTTGCCTTCAAGATTCTTGCCCTTAGAGTCTCAGGATTCTGTATTAATCTCCATGCTTGTTTGGCTAGCAATGCTTGATTGAACTTCTCCAAACCCTTGAAAACCATTCCCCCTTACATCTTTCTTTTTGCCAAGTACTCACACTGTGCACATAAAAACACATTAATAAAAAATACACAAGCCCCAAGTAAAACAAAGACACACCATTATAGACACGCACTAGACACAAGCAAACACACTTAAAAACATACTATAGAAGAAAAATAAGACACTGATACACAATAAAAATTGATAAAAAAAATAAAGAACACAAAATAAAACAAATACAAACAGTAATACATCAATAAATATAGACTTTGAGAAATATATCGATATTTAAACAACATTGACTTTGAGTGATCTACGGGAGCATATATCTTCAGCTGGTTGATATGTATAAGTACAATCTTCAGTTAGCCGTTAAAGAGTGCAGTCTTACTGGAGAATAGTCCTATTAGGATGATGGTGGTGGTATTTGCAATAGGGAGTAGTGGTGGTTCAAAATGAGTACTTACTTATGTTCAACCCATTGGACATCCATATTTAACCCACTTTATTAATTTAACTAGCATTACCAACCCGTTTACAACCTACAAAAATAAATTGGTTACTCAACCCGCTAATTTGTGGGTGAATTGGTTATTAATTGATATGGATTGCCACTCCTACATTCAGCCTTGGTCGTAGTTAGCGGTGGCAAATGGGGGGTTGGGTTGGTTATGGGCTAGTTCAAATTAGGTTAGGTGCAAAACAAATCAAATCCATTTTCAACCTGCTTAATAAACGGTTATAATGGGTTGAATCATAACGGGTTGTATTAAAACTCATTAACCCGTAAAATAACTCAAACTCTAAATATAAACACATACTACTATTATACCAAATAAAACACATCCTAATTCCTAATACACTAAAAAATACTCCTGTCCCCATTAGTCTTACTCCACCAGAATCTAGCCACGGTAGATGTAATTTCTTGACAAAAGGATTTGGGGAATCTAAAAATGGATAGGGCATAAAGTAGGTATGGCTTCAACTACTGCTCTGATAAGTACTTCCCTCCCCGCATGGTTAAGTAGTTTCTCCTTCCACATACTAAAAATATGTGTGAATACACATAATAAAAATATATGCACTGATGCATAAAAAGCACACGCATAAGGACATTGATAACATAAAAACTATACAGCAATAAACATGCACACTATGCACATAAAAAACAAACAAATTCATTAAGTAAACACAAATATAATGCATAAATGCACCATAAAAAACACACTGATATACAAAAGTACACATGAATTTCCCAAAGAAATACACACTGGCACCCAAAAAAAAAAAAAGGCACACACATGGTAATACACCAAAAACAAACATATAATGGGTGCCCCTACTTATGATTCAGAACAAAAAACCCATATTACCATTATTTCGTTCATAAGTAGTACCCCCCCCCCCCTCCCCCCCAAAAAAATAAATAAATAAGAGATGCAGATAAAGAAGACACCAGATGATAAAAGCAAAAAAACACAAATATAATGCACCATAAAAAACACACTGATTTACAAAAACACACATGAATTCCCCAATTAAATACACACCGACACCCAAAAGTAAAAAAAGGCACACACATGATAATATACCAAAAACAAACACACAATGGCTGCCACTACTTATGATTCAGAACAAAAAACCCAATATTACCATTATTTCATTCATAAGTAGTGCACCCCCCAAAAAATAAGAG
Source organism: Ilex paraguariensis (assembly GCA_963454935.2). Taxonomy (NCBI): domain Eukaryota; kingdom Viridiplantae; phylum Streptophyta; class Magnoliopsida; order Aquifoliales; family Aquifoliaceae; genus Ilex; species Ilex paraguariensis. Next base: position 19,592 of record CAUOFW020007093.1, on the reverse strand, counting down.
ATGCAGATAAAGAAGACAGCAGTTGATGAAAGCAAAAAACACGTCACATACCTCAAATACCAAGCCAACACTATCTCAAATATATCAAGCACATTTACAACTTTCTTGCATTTTAAGGCTTTAATTCTCTTGGGATACTTTAGTCCTTTTCTATTCTTTACAGTTCTTTTCTTTACAATTGTTTATGTTGCGCTCACTCATCCTCTTGGAGATGCATGTTCCCAACCTGGAGAAGCCCCTAGCTTTACCAGGTCAGTCGCAAAATATGTAACGATTACGTGAAAGGAAATTTCATGGTTTGACAATAAATCATGGGTACTAAATCCCATCATACAGTACTGATAGAGATATTTCCTGCATCATGTTCTTCCATAGGAGTGTTCGTTTTACTATTCTTTTCGATGTCTATCACTATGGATTCTAGCAAATTAAAATAAAAAAAGCTACCATTTGTTTCTCAGTCCTTCCCCACCGGGTGTATTCCTTTTATCAATGAAGGATCTACTATTAATTAAAATGTCCAGACAATTCATCCAAAATGAATCCAGTGTTAGTTTGGAGTTAATTCATACCTTCAACATCCAAGTCACCACTCCCCACAACATGCAAGTCTTGAGAAAGTTCCTGTGTCTTCTCACATGTCACAGCTAGCATTCGCAGGTAATGAAACAACAGGCAAATCCAATTGAATAAAAATATAAAAATGGCGTTACGTTCGAATGGGTTGAAAATTGCAGTCATAGTAATTTAACCAAGAGAAGTCTGCATTCTTCCATAGGAGGTGGATTCACAAGAGATGGGTTCTTCACCAATGGCTTCTTGAGAAGTTTTGGAATTCTGTCCTCCAAATTTTGCTGCATACACACAGAACATTGTTCACAACTGTGAGATCACCAACCAATACCATCCTGGTATCCACTCCAATACAATGAACCAACACCAAAACCATGGGAACAAAATGAAAGGTGTTCATCATGAAATACCTGAACCAAAATTGGCATACATCATTAGGATAAGGAAAACAACCGTCATGGTAGCTGCTTCTTTTCACACAGAATCCGCAACAAATCTTAACCATTAAATCAAGATCAATGAAAAGACACAACAACTTTGAACAGATCAAGGATAGTACTTCAAACTAGGTTGGGGACGCTGGTAATCCAGAACTAATCTTGAGTCTGCATTCATGGCCTCCATGTCAAACATTGGGCATAATCCAATATAATGTTGCATGGCACCAGTACCCTTGTTGAACTGCATTGCAAATCAATAAGGAAAGAAGAGGAAAGGAAAAAACTTCCCTAAAGATTATCACAGTTCTTTAAAAACTTACCGAGTTCCATCCTATACCGAAAGTAGCAAATTGAAACAGTAGTCTACAATCACAATGAATCAATATTAAATCCTTGACACACAGAATCTTTTGAAAACCAGATAAACCCCTTATCTGAATGCATTCATCTATCCATATGTGAAGGTGAAAAAAGACAGAAAATTCTATAGCATTGTATGGTTTCCAAGATAGTATTTCTGTTCATGAGCATGTTGGAGTTATTACAAGCAACAGAAGGAACATATCAAAAATCAGATCCAGTTTTTGCAACACAAACCAATAAACTAAAACATGACAATTAGATGCAATTGAAGAAACCATAAGAAGATTGGGAAAAAGTAGAACAAGAACAACAGAAGTAGAAAGTTTAAATTGCCTTGTTTAAATCTCAGAATGCCCACACTCAAAAATATACTTTCAAATATTTGTTCTTTTCCAAGTTGGAGTCTGGAGTAGTTAGTGTTAGTCAATTCTTTCAAAACATTAAAAAGTATAAATGAATTCCAAAAAAAGGTGGGTAAATATGCAGATCTGTTCGCCCTCACCACGTTACAAAAAGCATTACCAAAGTGTCTATGAAAGGCCATGCAAATTGGCCTTCTAGTTAAAGCATTGTCTAGCATGCCTAGGAAACAAAAATACTCTAGCTTCTATGATTCACCTTTTGAAATGGAACTACCAAACATGCCTCAATGTTTTTGATTGAATATAAAGGTTTGGGTGGTGGTGAAAGGGGTGATGTTCTTTGGAATTGTGCTTTCTTTGCAATAGTGTGGGTCATTTGGATGGAAAGATATGCTAGAATTTTTGAAGATAAAAAAGATGTGGGATTGAATTTATTTCCATGCATATTTTTGGGCCTCTGTTACAAAGGAGTTCGAAAGTATTACCTCAAGTTGGATGGCATCGTGTGGAAGATAATTTTCTTTTGACGACTGCTTCGTTTTTGGTTTTTGCTCTTTTTTTGTTTGTTTGAGGGTTGGACTACTTGTTCACCCTGCACCTTTTTTTGGTTCTTATCAATGAAAAGTTTGTTTCTTATAAAAAAATAAAAAAAAAGTGCCAGCTGTGTGTTTGCTAGGTGTTGCACATATAGTACCAGGTTTGGTTAAAGCTGTGTCCAAGAGCTGGGAATTTAGGGGAAGGAGTCTAATCCTATGTATTTCTTTCATTAGCTGGTGGAGATTGTGGAAACCATAGCAGTATAGGTGATTCAACAAGTTGATGGTTCAGTATAAGGCATCTACAATCTAGGTTGATTAACATTTCCATTCTTTAGTAATTTATGTGTTCCCTAACATGCATCTTGCACAATTTCTATTTGTAGAGAAAAAAGTCATATCGTGAAATGAACAAATAAACATCACCGAAAAAACCTGAGACAAAATTTTAGGACACTCTGCCATGGTAGACAATTCTCTTCTCTGTGATGCTGCATCAAATCGAGTCAGCAACCTGTTCTCCACTTCCTACACAAGCTTGAACAAGAAAACACGATATGCTATTGTATAGAATTTACCAAAAAAAATTAGCAAGCAGGAAATCTGTGAGCCTATTTAACCTCCAAGTCCTAAATGTTTCAACTTTGGAACTTTCAACAATTACACAACTGGGGCTCTCACTTTACTTTTCACATATGGAGAAAAAGCAATTTAATGGATTCATAATAGTCTCTAACATATGTCAATCATTTGCGCTACTTCTAGTGAATGCCTGACCAATTTTTTGTAATTTATTTTATAGCAAAATGCACATAATTCTTATTAACCAAATGTTAAATGCATGCAACAACTCTTTCCCACAAATAAAATCATGACCATCAAACTAAATGGAGAGCTCGGTCACAGGCGCTGATGGGAACATGTACCATGAGTCCATGACAAGCTATGATGGTTGTGAACTAAAAGGAAAATCTCAGACAAAATGGCAGGTCTATCAGAGATTTGCACGTATGCCAGTATAACCAGATATGACAGAAGAAATTAGTAGCAGAAAAAAAAATTAACTAAGGGTCACAAAGATGGCAGACGAGAAATTGGTACCAATTCAGTCAAGAAGGCTTGTTTGTTAAGATCTTCTAGCGCAGTGAATGTAGCCTCAAGCACATGGAAGAGGTATGCCACAACCCTGGCTAAAGGGAAAAGAAACATGGGCACATACCTGCCACTTGTAAGCAAAAAGAGATGACAATAAAAAGGATGAAAGGAAACAAGTTCAAGTTAAAATATGCTGAAAGGAATGCCTTGAGGTAGTGCCATGAGATAAAGTGATATCATTTTAATGCCAGGAAATGCCTATATTTTTCTATGCTCTGCGAAACAGAACAATAGATTCAATATTGATTCAGTTCCCAGAAACATTCTCACATATTAAAAATATTTTTTCAACTAAAGTTCTATGGTTGTCAAGTTGGACAAACCTTGTGCAGGCATTGGTCGGCCGATGATCAGGAGTGAAAGAGAGAAAAATTGTTTCCATTGCTGTGGAATAAGAAATCTTCGTCTCTTAATGCACATATTAAATTTATCAGCGCTATTAGAGCAATCTAGTGAGGCTACTATGAAATGTTGACTCATGAGTGGGGCAAGCTCTTCTATTCTGGTTCATGTTTTCTCCCGGCGATATGGTTCTTCCAAGGGTGAGATCGAGCCTCAAAAAATAGTGAACGGTCTTATCAATATACAAATGTATCACTCACCAAGAATTTCAATTGCACTAGTATTCATTCTGTAGGAATTGGTTCAAGCTTTTCCTAGCCTCTTCTCATCAATGAACTTCTGAAATATAACAAAGAACGCCCCCACTCAGTACAATGGAATGCTTCTATATTTCTATATCTCGACTCGAAATGAGATCATGTTTGAAAAAGGATCTTAAAGTGTGTAGGGTTGGGCCTAGAAGGTCTCTTAACGTCTTCTTTTTTCTTCTCATTGGAGTTATTTAACAAAGACTTGCCATGGTAAGGAAGAAAGGGTGATGCCATCATCAGATGATCGATAATCTGTTACTTTTTTGTTCAGATGAGAGCCATTTATCAACCTATATCAGTTATCCAATGAAGAATATTCACGTCTAAAATGAGATGACTAGCAAAAGAACCGAAGAAACACGAGTGACCTAAGTGCCTTTCATTTTTAACTGACTACTTGTCACAGTAAGACCAAAGCAGAGGTATAGCTGAAGAACAACTTATTTAATTGAGCCACCTAATGAAAGAATGGCCTGCTTTAGCATACATAAACCAGAGTGTACCCTTCAAAATCTTAAATTACAGACCTCAGCCATACCTGTTTCAATGCATTGTTGAAGACCTTTGTGAGCAGTACCCTCTGCAACAGACATAGCTGCAGCAATTTGAGCACCATCCAAAGGAAGTAAAAGCCAATAAACAGAGATTACAAAGTACTACAGAAAAAATTCAAATCAATACAGGATTCAAGAAGTATCGAGCCATTTCGCCCCAAGCATTTGAATGGGCGAAAAAAATCCAAGAATCCTCAATGTAATCAAATTTTTTTAAATGCATTAATCCAAACTCATTGCTAACATGAAGTAGTATTTTGCACAAAAGAAAATAAAATAAAAAGGGCAGAAACCCACACTTGTTTTCAGCGGCATAAATTTTAGAACAAGAAATTTCAATTCAGCACAAGAAAAGATGATTAGAAAGAAAATGGGATACTCATAAAAAATGATCACATTTTGAAATTCTACCTATTAGTCTACCTTCACATCTGAAGAGAAGTTTGCGACTATTTTCTTGTATCCCACTTTCTTTGGCTGAAAATTCATCCACCTCAGCAAGATTTTCTCAGGTGGTAGGCTCATCAGCTCCTCCACATCCTGATAGTTTCTGACATAAAATAATGAAATGCATCAGAGGTAACACGTGGCATAATTCCACTAATTGGTGCAAGACCAAAAGCTGGTAAGAGAACATTTTTCACCTCACTATCATCGATCAACTCCACCGAGTGTTTTCTTCAGATTGAGGTCTGCCAGCAGTTGTATTTAGGAATAGCATGCATTAAACATGTCCAATTTAATCCAAAATACACAGTAAAATTCTTATGTAGATAGTATTTAATATAAGACAAAGGGATCCTTGTGATACAAAGCTTTGGGAATCCAACATCTCCAAAATTTTGGATAAGTGGATACTTGAAGTTGAAGAATCTCACTAAGGATCTGAGATATTAATTCTTTCTTTTTGCTACTTCTACATGTAGGCTTGGTCTTAGCCACATGATCTGAGACATTAATCCTTTCTTAATCCTTTCTTTTTGCCGCTTCTACATGTAGGCTTGGTCTTAGCGTCTAGCTCTTCACTTGTGGAAAAATATAATAAAGAAAGATAGTTCAAGTTACAACCAATAAATATTAGAAGTGCTGGTCACATGGGTAATATGGCCTCCAAATAACAACATTTTGTTTCTAGTGATTAAAAGTGACCAACGAATGAGAAATTCTGACATCAATATTAACAAGCCTATCAAACCACAATGCGACTCGCAATATTATGCAGACACATGAATAATGCAAATTTATGATGATGAACAAGGTCTTCCATAACCATTATGCAAACATGATTTTACCACAACGGCATGACGCATACATCTAACTTTCAATAATAACCACCCTGGGACAAATTAAAGCAATATGTTACCTGGATTGAAGGCCAAAGCATCAAGCAACAAAAAGAAGTTGCATATATGAACAAGAAACAACCAATTTTGGAAGGTATTAATACAACTTGATGGTGAACTAAGGCACAAAACTACTTTTGTCACTCTATCAACTTCACCATGTCTACAACTAAACAATTCGCAAGTGCAAAACACACAAATATGGAGGAGGCAAATTATGGATTAAACTAGTTGTGAGCAAATTGATGACGAGTTGGTTGTAATCCAAATCCAATAAATTTTCAACTAGTTTAACAAATGAGTTAATAACGGAATTCATAATCCCGTAAAAAATAGTAAAAAACATTAAGAAAGACACGCACTAATCAAAATACAAACACAGACACACAAACACAAAAAGTGCACACACAAACACATAGATAACATAACAAAATACACAAGGTAATACAGTATACAGAAAAACAAATTGTAAAAAAAAGAAATATATTATAAGACACAACCCACTCTAGTAGTTCTATGAATTTCACCATGTCTAGATCTAAACAATTTGCAAGTGTAAAGCACACGAAGATAAACGAGGCAAATTGCGGGTTGTACTAGTTGTGGGCGGATTGATAACGAGTATGTTTGTAATCCAAATCCAAAATAAGTAAAAAAAAAACAATAATTTAGGCAAGTACTCATAACATACAAACAGAGACGCACATGATTAAGGTACACACATTTACACATAAAAACACACACATAAACACATAGATAACATTAAAAACACTCACTGTAACACATCATACAGAAAAACAATGTGAAAAAAAAAAATGTAGAAACACTATAGTAAACACCTACACACACCACCCAATATACTTCCAAAAAAATCATAGACAAAAACACCATATAAGAATGAAACACACAAACACATAGTGCACATCAAAACATATAGATAACAAAAAAAAAATACACTGGGTAACACATTATATAGAAAAACAAATTGAAAAAAGAAAAACACAATATAAGACACAAACTATTCTAGTAGTTCAATCAACTTCACTATTTCTAGGTCTAAACAATTCGGGAGTGCAAAGCACATGGAGAAAAAGGAGGCAAATTGCAGGTTGGACTAACTGTGTGTGGATTGGTGATGAGTAGGTTGTAATCCAAATCCAACTTATTTTCAAATCGTTTAACAAATGAGTTATAATAGATTTGACCATAACAAGTTGGATTAAATTCGTAAACCCGTAAAGAAATAAGTAAAAAACATTAATATAGACAAGTACTCAAAAAATACAAACAGAGACACATGATAAAAGTACATGCACTAACACAAAAACACGCACATAAACACATAGATAACATAAAAAATACTCACGATAAAATATTATACAGAAAAATAATGTGGAAAAAAAAATACAAAAACACTATAGTAAAAACCTACAATACACTTATAAAAAAAAACATACGCAAAAACACCATATAAGAACGAAACACACAAACACATAGAACACATAAAAATATATAGCTAACAAAAAAAAATACACATGGTAACACATTATACAGAAAAACAAATTGAAAAAAGAAAAAAACAATGTAAGACGTAAACAATTCACGAGTGCAAAGCACACGGAAAAAAAAGGAGGTAAATTGCGGGTTGGACTAGTTGTGGGCGGATTGGTGATGAGTAGGTTGTAATCCAAATCCAACTAAATTTCAAACCATTTAACAAATGAGTTATAACAGATTTGACCATAACAAGTTGGATTAAATTCTTAAACCCGTAAAAAAATAAGTAAAAAACATTAACATAGGCGAGCACTCATAAAATACAAACAGAGACACACATAATAAAAGTACACGCACTAACACATAAAAATACTCACGATAACACATTATACAGAAAAACAATGTGGAAAAAGAATAATACAGAAACGCTTTAATAAAAACCTATACACCCCACCAAATACACTTACAAAAAGAACATACATAAAAACACCATATAAGAAAGAAACACAGTACACATAAAAACATATAGATAACAAAAAAATACACATGATAACCCATTATACAGAAAAACAAACTGAAAAAAGAAAAATACAATGTAAGACCCAAACTACTCTAGCAGTTCTATCAACTTCACTATCTCTAGATCTAAACAATTCGCAAGTGCAACGCACACAAAGATAAGGAGGCAAATTACGAGTTGGAATAGTTGTGGGTGGATTGATGACAAGTAAGTTGTAATTCAAATCAAACTCATTTTCAAAACGTTTAACAAATGAATTATACCAGATTTGACCATAATGGATTAGACTAAATTCATAAACCCGTAAAAAATAAGTAAAAAAATATTAATATAGGCAAACACTTATAAAATACAAACAGAGATGCACATGATAAAAGTACATGCATTAACACATAACAAAACACACATAAACACCTAGATAGCATTAAAATACTCACAGTAACACATTATACAAAAAAACAATGTGAAAAAATAAAAATACAGAAACACTGTAGTAAAAACCTACACACCCCACCCAATACACATACAAAAAAAACATACACAAAAACACCATATAAGAATGAAACAACACACAAACACATAGTACACATCAAAACAAATAGATAACAAAAAAAAATAAACATGATAAAATATTATACAGAAAAAAAAATTGAAAAAAGAAAAATGCAATGTAAGACGCAAACTACTCTAGTAGTTCTATCAACTTTACTATCTCTAGATCTAAACAAATCGTGAGTGCAAAGTATACGGAGAAATAGAAGGAAAATTGCAGGTTGAACTAGTTGTGGGTGAATTGGTGACGAGTAGGTTGTAATTCAAATCCAACTCATTTTCAAACCGTTTAGTTATAAAAGATTGACCATAACGAGTTGAATTGAATTCGTAAACCTGTAAAAAAATAAGTAAAAAACAATAACATAGGCAAATACTCATAAAATACAAACAGACACACGTGATAATAGTACACGCACAACCACATAAAAACACACCCATAAACACATAGATAACATAAAAAATATTCACGATAACACATTATACAAAAAAATAATGTGAAAAAAAAAAATACAAAAACACTGTATTAAAAACCTACACACCCCACCAAATACACTTATAAAAAAAAAATATACACAAAAACACCATATAAAAATGAAGCACACGAACACATAGTGCACATAAAAACATATAGATAACACAAAAAAATACACATGGTAACACATTATACAGAAAAATAAATTGAAAAAAGAAAAATAAAATGTAAGACGCAAACTACTCTAGTAGTTCTATAAACTTCACTATGTCTAGTTCTAAATAATTCGAGAGTGCAAAGTACATGAAGATAAAGGAGGCAAATTATGGTTGGATTAGTTGTGGGTGGATTGATAATGAGTAAGTTATAATCCAAAGTCAACTAAATTTCAAATCTTTTAACAAATGAGTTATTTACAAATTTGAACATAAAAGGTTGGATTAAATTCGTAAACCCGAAAAAAAAATAAGAAAAACATTAACATAGACAAACACTCATAAAATACAAACAGAGACACAAGATAAAAAATACACACACCAACACATAAAAACAAACACATTAACACATAGATAACTAAAAAAATACTCACGACAACACATTATACAGAAAAACAAAGTAGAAAAAGAAAAATACAAAAACATTATAATAAAAACTTACACAGCCCACCCAATACACTTACAAAAGAACATACACAAAAATACCATACAAGGACGAAACACACAAACACAGTACACATAAAAACATAATAGATAACAAAAACAAATACACATGATAACACATTATATAGAAAAACAGATTGAAAAAGAAAAATACAATGTAAGACCCAAACTACTTTAATAGTTCTGTCAACTTCACTATCTTTAGATATAAACAATTCGCGAGTGCAATGCACAAAGATAAGGAGACAAATTACGGTTGGAATAGTTGTGGATGGATTGATGACAAATAGGTTGTAATCCAAATCCAACTCATTTTCAAACCGTTTAACAAATGAGTTATAATAGATTTGACTATAATGAGTTAGATTAATTTCATAAACCCGTAAAAAATAATAAAAGAACATTAATATAGACAAGCACTCATAAAATACTTACAAAGACACATGATAAAACTATACGCATTAACACATAAAACACACATATAAACAAATAGATAACATTAAAAACATTCATGGTAACACATTATACAAAAAAAACAATGTGGAAAGGAAAAATATAGAAACACTATAGTAAAAACCTACACACCCCACCCAATACACACAAAAAAAACATACACAAAAACACCATATAAGAATGAAACACACAAACACATAGTGCACGTCAAAACATATAGATAACAAAAAAAAATACACATGATAACACATTATACAAAAAAACAAATTGAAAGAAGAAAAATACAATGTAAGACGCAAACTACTCTAGTAGTTCTATCAACTTCACTATCTCTAAATCTAAACAATTCGAAAGTGCAAAGCACATAGAGAAAAATGAGGCAAATTACAGGTTAGACTAGTTGTGGGTGGATTGGTGACGAGTAGGTTATAATACAAATCCAATTCATTTTCAAACTGTTTAACAAATGAGTTATAACAGATTTGACCATAACAAGTTGGATTAAATTTGTAAACCCGTAAAAAAATATTAACATAGGCAAGCACTCATTAATACAAACAAAGACACACATGATAAAAATACACGCACTAACACATAAAAACACACACATAAACACATAGATAACATAAAAAATATTCACGATAACACATTATTTAGAAAAAATAATGTGAAAAAAGAAAAATATAAAAACACTGTAGTAAAAACCTACACACCCCACCCAATACATTTACAAAGAAAAACATACACAAAAACACTATATATGAACAAAACACACAAACATATAAAAACATATAGATAACATAAAAAAATATACATGATAACACATTATACAGAAAAACAATTTGAAAAAAGCAAAATACAATGTAAGACGTAAATTCCTCTAGTAGTTCTATCAACTTCACTATGTCTAGATCTAAACAATTCACGAGTGCAAAGCACACGAAAATAAAGGAGGCAAATTACGAGTTGGACTACTTGTGTGTGGATTGATGACGAGTAGGTTGTAATCCAAATCCAACTCATTTTCAAACCATTTAACAAATGAGTTATTTACGAATTTGATCATAACAAGTTGGATTAAATTCGTAAACCCATAAAAAATGAGTAAAAAACGAGTTAAAAACATTAACATAGGCAGGTATTCATAAAATACAAATAGAGACATGTGATAAAAGTGCAGGCACTAACACATGAAAACACACACATAAACACATTTGATAACATAAAAAATACTCACGGTAAGACATACATAAAAGCAATGTGGAAAAAGAAAAATAAGAAACATTGTAGTAAAAACCTACACACCCCACCCAATACACTAGCAAAAAAAAACATACACAAAAACACCATATAAGAACGAAATACACAAACACATAGTGCACATAAAAACAACCCCCCCCCTCTCCCCCAATAAAAAAAACTACAAAAATTCACACTATATCCGGAAAATCATAGTGATAAAAAAAATAGACACACAAATTCACAACAAAACGCAATATCAAATACACATAGTTGTAAAAGAATAAAAATACACACACAAACCCACTAATAAATATAGACTTTGAGTAATCTATCCATATCTAACTGACATTTACTTCAATTGATCTACTGGAGAACATGTATCTTTAAATGTTTGATATGTGTAAATGGAATCTTCAGTTACTCGTTGAGGAGTGTGAGTGCTATCTTATTATTAGGATGGTGGTGGGGCTGTTTGCAATAGTGGAGAAGTGGACATATGTTCAATAGTGGACTTATGTTCAATCCATTGGACATATGTATCTAACCCAATTTACTAATTTTATGGTAGTACTAAACTCATTTCTAACCCTCAAATATAAATTTTGTACCCAACCAACTAATTTGTAGGCAGATTGGTTACTAATAAATAAGGATTGTCATTCCTACATGTGTACTTAGTCTTAGCCTATAGATCTTCTCTTCCGGAAATATTTAATTAAGAAGGATAGTTCATGTCACAACCAGAACCTATTAGAAGTACTAGTCACATTGTTATATAACCTTGAGGTAACAACAGCTTGTTTCGAGAGATCACTGTTATATAACCTCGAGGTAACAACTTGTTTCTAGAGATTAAACATGGCTAATGAATGAGAAAATTTGACATCAATAATTAAAAAGGCAACAACACGACTCGCATTATTTAAGTACACCTGTGAATAGTGTGATTTTATGATGATTGCTAACAAGATATTATTATGATGCAGACATCAAACTTTTCAACATGATGAGTAGACTGTGATAAATTAAAGAAAGTTGTTACTTGGGATTGAAGGCTAAAGCAACAAAAGCAAGTTGTGTATAAAAGGTTTAAATGGGAAAACCAATTTCAGAAGGCATTGAAGGAGCTTGTACAAGCTAGATGGTGAACTATGACACAAACTACTCTAGTAACTCTGTAAACATTAAATTCAATACTGATTCAGTTTCCAGAAACGTTCTCACACATTAGCAATTTTTTTTCAATTAAAGTTCCATGGTTGTCAAGTTGGACAAACCTTGTGTAGGCATTGGTAGGTCGATGATCAGGAGCGACGCCATCAGAAGATGATTGATATTTTTTTACTCTTTTGTTCAGCTGAGAGCCTTTGCTCTACCTGCATCAGCTAGCTAATGAAAAATATTCACGTCTAAAATATGATGACTAGCAAAAGAACCGAATAAACACGCAAGACCTAAGTGCCTTTCCAGATTTAACCGACTACTTGTCACAGTAAGACAAAGCAGAAGTATAGCTGAAGAACAATTTATTTAATTGAGCCACTTAATGAAAGAAATGTCCTGCTTTAGCACGCATAAACCTGAGGATAAGCTACAAAATCTTGAAGTACAGACCTCTGCAATACCTGTTTCAATGCATTGTTGAAGACCTTGGACATAGCTGCAGCAACTTTTTCACAGAAGGCAGCATGAGCACCATCCAAAGGAAGTAAAAGCCGATAAATAGAGTTTGCAAAGGACTACAGAAAAATTTCAAATCAATATATGATACAAGAAGTATCGGGTCATTTCTACCCAAGCATTCGAATGGGCCAAAAAAATCAAAGAATCCTCAATATAATTGAATTTTTTAAATGCATTCAACTAAGCTCATTGGTAACAAGAAGTAGTATTTTGCACAAAAGAAAAGAAAAGAAAATGATCACAATTTGAAGTTCTACCTTCACATCTGAAGAGAAGTTTGTGACTATTTCTCTTGTATCCCACTTTCTTCGGTTGAAAATTCATCCACCTCAGCAAGATTTTCTCAGGTGATAGGCTCATCAGCTCCTCCACGTCCGAAAAAATCAGATTGCAACACATGCCATAATTCTACTAGTTGGTGCAGGACCAAAGGTGGTGAAAGAACATTTTTCACCTCACCGTCATCGATCAATCTTCAAATTGAGGTCTGCCAGCAGTTGTATCTAGGAATAACATGCATTAGCCAAAGTCAAATTTAATCCAAAATGCACAGTAAATTCTTATGTAGATAATATTTAATATCAGACAAAGGGATCCATGTTATAAAAAGCTTTGGGAATCCAACATCTCCTAAATTTTGGATAAGTGAATACTTCAAGAATCTCACCTTAATGATCTGAGATATTAATCCAAGTACAAGATGTCTCCGAAACAAAATAAAATTTAATGTCAATTCCAGTGATTACCAGACCTGTATATTATAATTGAGTAACAATTACAACCATGAATCATCCAAAACAAAAATGACGGTACATAATTCAACTAAATAAAATCAACCCAAAAGGAAGAAGGAACAAGAAGAATTAGAGAAAACAGGGGGTTTTGATCATCAGATTTAGCAAAATGGGTTGAAAAACTGATGGGTTGCTTAGTCTCCCAGCTTTGTACAATTTAACCTAAACCTTCTGCTAAATAACCCATCAGACAGATTATACTTCAAGATCTGAACTGATCCAACCAAACTAACCAATTCCAAGTTCTATTGACAGAATTCATGAAGCTAATTAAGCTTACACAGCCCAATCAGTTACCAAATTAACTAACCAAAGCACCAAACAGTAGACATCTAAAACTACTTCATATTCATAGTATTCAGGATTAAGGCAGTAGAACGTCTAAAACTACTTCATATTCGTAGTATTCAGGATTAAGGATAATGTGAAGAACTAAGGGAAAAGGAATCACCCAAAGAAATACAAGAAACGGTGGCACCAAGATTAAAATAGTACACAAACATAAATGACATTCTGAAACACCCACTAAGGAATGTGGGATATTAGAAGTTCACTCCATAAGAGAGCATCAATCCGTAAAAAACAATCATACAATCAAATCCGGAGTCCCTTTGTTGCCACTCCAAGGCAGAGTTGAGGCATAGGGTATAATTCCCATTTTTTTCACAGATTGGGTACTCTCTAGTTGATGGCCCGTTCATCAGTTGTGCCCGGGACTACCACATTGATAAGCGTACGGCATGACACAAAATGCTTCCAATTAATTGAACCAACAACAATATACAACAATCTTGAAAAATAAAGGGAAATCTCTAGACATATATATGGGTACAAGAACCACAACAAGTGGGTGATGATCACCAAATAAGAACTCCATCCTTCGCAATTTCAAATAGGTCATTAGTTGAAGGATCCTATAGGAAGGCATCCATTTAAAGAGAATTCAGATCATGTTATGGGGTGATGAAATACCTGTGAAAGAGGGCGATGCCACTAGAGTGCAACAGTTGAACCATGTGCTATCCACTTTAGTGGATACAGTACCTTTGTAAATCAAAATCATAAGCTAACAATTTGATTCTTACGTATCCAAAGCTTAAACGAGACATGCTCAGATAAATGTATTGGATTTGGTCTGTGGACTTGGACGGACCTAATGGGGATCATGCGTATTTATTCAAGAACTGTTAAACCATTTACCCAAAAAAACCCCAAGGGACTCTTCCTAAATTCCCAGCAAAGCACCATAGATTGGCTGGAAGTCCCACTATATGGAAGCACTTGTTTCCATGAGTTGGATTACAAATTTAGTTCCATCTCAAACATAATTGCACCTTGAGGCCTCAAGAAGTCGAACTTTAGAACTAAAACAACCCTCTAAAAGGTTTTAAATTACCTCAGTTATGCCTTCAGGAAGAAAAATATTGAACATCCAAGCTTCCTCGCATTACTGATGATGTCGGTTGCAATCATCTTTTTCTCCTCCTCTACATTACCCCAAATTTTAAAGAAGAAAAGAATCAGTTTCAAGTATCTTAGTAGTGAAATGAAGCCAAAGACAAGCAAGAACCAATAGTATCACACAAAAATGGCTAGCACAATCCCAGACAGCTAGAAAAATACTTCCATAAAGAATGTACATGATTTTGTACCCGTCCATGTACATTATGTAGAATATATTATTTTCAAGACCTCCTTTATTATATCAAAATCTAATTATGCTCCAAATGCACCTAAAGGTTTAGCAATTACATACAAACAAACGGAAAAAAGAAATTTCGAAGTTGTAAATTCAAAACAATTGACAACACTTCCCTGCCTCTGAAATGATCAACTATGGACAACTCAGTACATGCTTTAGCTGCATAATTAAAGAGCCCAGAGGACAAAGACAGAATTCGACTCCAATCTCAATATAACTTTTCACTTCCACAAAACTTTTAATGAAAAATACATATGGATAAAGGGACACACATGCATGCATAGCGTTTCAAGATGCAATGAATCAAATCATACACTGTCCTCCATACAAAGCATAATGCAATGTTGCTTCATATGGCTTGAATAAATAAAATAAGCAATGACAAAGAAGATCTTTAAGCAATATTATGAACAACTAGTAAAAAAAATTTAGAAGCTTTTCATTGCATAAATTAGAAGACGGCATACCCTTTTCTCCTTTTGTAACATGACTCCGATTGACCACTTGAGGCTGTACAGCACTAAGCAGCTCATGGAGGAAAATTCCATTTAACAAACTATTTTCCTTCAAAATCACAGTTCATATCTAAACCATAAACTGTAGTTGCAATTTGAAATTGGGCCACATAAAACCAACTTAATAAGCAATTCAAATCACACTCAGATTAAATTTGCATTCAGAGGACAATAACTACATTACGCCAAACAAGTAATAGGCTTTAAGCATCAGTCTGCAGCATGACCACTGCAAGCAAGAAATGGTTATTCAGAAAGCTAAAGGTAGTTCTTACAAGCAAGTTCTACACTCATCAAGGATAAAAGGATCAAGGACATGTACTTCAAAACTTCCTATATGGCTCTGGCTTCCCGAATTCATCACTGCAGAGCTATCCTACTCTGAAAGAGGGAGAAGCAGGTGTACAATTAGCCCTTCAAGCACAAAGTTCAAGTAACAATAAACCAAATGTAAAATTAGCAAGATCTTAAAAATGGCTAAATCACGTAAAACAATGTATTCACATCTTGATTCTTGTCTCACGAAGTTGTTGATTCTCATTCCATCCTTTCCTGGCTTACATGTTAATCAATATTGATGTCCATTTCAATTAGATAACCTATATTTCCTCTCCGTGGACTTGTTATTTTTTAACCACATGGTTTTCGTTATCAAGGTTGCTAGCCCTAGAACTCTCACAAGATTTTAAGCCTCAGTTTTAGTGGTTGTGTAATCCAATTTTAATTTATAATGTCCTCAACTAGTACTCATATAAAAAGGCATGTAAACAAACCAACCTTCTTTGTGATTAGGATTTACCACGCACAGACAATTAGATTGCAAAACGAAAATGAGCACCAAATCTATATCACCATTAGGGGTATAAATACTAAGGTAGATTGGAACACTGGAAATTTGTTTAGTGCTGCCTGTTTCTCTATCTGTCTCATCAGCGATCTCCTTTCCAACAACAGCCATACAAAATAAAAACCGAATTTAGCATCTGAGACAGATGACAAAGAAAACCACTGATAAATAAACCTACAGATGCATATGAACCATAGAGGGAATAGATAGGGCTAGCACTACACTGGGATACACTTGACGGTAAGGCAAGTACTTAGAATCTTAGGCAGAAACAAACTAACATGCACAATGTATATTTCTGAGCAATTGGTATCCTAACAATACTTATCAAAATCAGAGGACCTCTTTCTTGGGGCATGAGAAAATTCCACATATTCTGTTCCTTCATCAAACCTTTGGAGCAGTAAAACAAGAGGTTGTCGAGTAACAATCCCTGCATAAGACATGAGCACATCAATCTAATGCTCATGGTAAAGGGATTTACATATGGATTCATATCATTATACCCGTACAATTATACATGTAACATTGGAAATACTAGCAGCATTAATTACCAGATCCACGAGGCAAAAAGTCTTGACCCAAATGACATTCTGAACGTCCACATAAGGAATGCAGGATATCAGAAGTTTCACTCCACAAGAGAGCATTCATCTATAAAATAAAATCATTACTAACGCTTCGTTCAATCAAATCCTGAGTCCTTTTGTTGCTACGCCATGGCAGAGTTGAGGCATAGGGTATCATTCCCATTCCTCTCTCACGGATTGAGTACTCCCTCACTATTGAACGCCCATTCATCGGTTGTGTGCTGGACTGTCACATTGATAAAAGCTTATTGCACGACACAAAATGCTTCTAATTAATTGAACCATAGTTGTTAGTATCGTACGATACGGAGGTAAAAAGATACGGATCGTAGTTATGAATCGTTTTTGCGTCGTATCGTCCGATACACGATACATTTTTACAATACGATACGTATTGGTACGATACGACCGATACGCGCAAAACCTATTTTTTTTTTTTGAAACGACGTCGTTTTGTCTAAATAAGACACTAATTTTTTTTTTTTGTATAAAAATTTATGAATCTTGATTAATTTTATGGATTGAGTTCAAAATAGATGTTATAAATTTGGATTAAAAGTCTCTTTGGTGTCTGAAGTTTGAATTAGTGTACTATGGTTGTAAATTTTGCATTATAATATTAGTGAACTATGTTGATGACTTGAATAGGTGGTGGAGTATTAATGAGATGTTATATTTTTATGCGTGTAAGATTTTTTTTCAAAGTATATATATTTTTTTTATTATTTATTTAAAATTGCACTGTATCTTACAATACACTATTTTTAAAAAACGATACGGCTTCCGATACACGATTTAATAACTATGAATTGAACCAACAAAAATATACAACAATCTTGAAATATGAAGGGAAATCTTTAGACACATATGCAAACAAAAAGCACAACAAGTGGGAGATGATCACCAAATCAGAACTCCATCCTTCACAATTTAAAAGAGGTCATTAGTTGAAGGGTCTATAGGAAGGTATCATTTTAAGAATACACTTATGCAAGGTATTTATTGATACGTGAAACATAAGATGCTGGATTCTCTTACCATGTGATGCAATTTAGAAAATAGTAGATTTAAGGAATGTTCATGAGTTGTTTGCACCACGTCCTTTTCTTAGACTCAGATGGGATTGCAGAGAATACAAAAAACTGAAAAACTAATAAGCATAGAAGACAAAAAAAAATGATAAGTACAAGAACAGAATTTCGAATTGGTTAACAAAAAATGGAAAAACCCAATCCCAAATTTTAAAAAAAATTTGTCTTTGCCACCCAAAACCTATGGAATAAGAGAAAGAAGTAGAATCAAAGAGGAAAAGAAACTCGAGCCTGATGACCTATGTAGTTATGTTACTTCGATTTCTGAAAACTGCAAAGTTCACATGGACTAAACCACATCGGTGAATACTAAAGCTCGGATGAGATGATTTTTTGACTTTCTCGGTAATACTGAAAATCAAAAAAACAATGTGGATTTCAATTGCTAGTTTTTTTTTTCACACACACACACACATCCATCCATATATGCACATGTAAATATTTACCTGAAGAAAGAGTTCACAATGGACATCATCATCAAGTTCTGATAGAAATCTGAAAGAAAGAAGCTCCAACTCCATAAAATTCTCGTTCAAGTATTTCAGTCCCTACATCTTATGACCAATCAGCGAGTTTGAGGCCACCATTCTCTCTCATTGTCATGAACTGCAAGAACTGTGAGTATACCACATCAAGATGCAATCCACTAATATAGCAAAAATTGTACATGAATTTTTGAGCTGGACAGAGCTTACGCAAGTCTTCAATCTTCGAAGCTCCACCTATGTGAACTGGTTCGAAGTCATGGATCTGATAATAACATCCCTACATAACCAGTAATTATTGAATTTTTTCTCTCTTAAAATTTGTGGAGAGAAAGAAACTCAAAAAATTAGTTTATCTCTAAATCCAACAAATTCCTCCCCCTATCTGTGTTCTTCTGTTTTTCTCAGGCTTGGAAGGTAGACTCAATAGTTAAAACCCGCTAAGTTAGGGCAACAGTTCAAAAATTCTAGATCACTCTCCACAATGGAAATTTAATTATAAATGAAA
>CAUOFW020007092.1:0-22075 GCA_963454935.2 Ilex paraguariensis | reverse complement strand
CCCTCAGTTGAGGTAAGCTTGACATTGAAAAGGTCCATAAGCAGAGAAATGTGGGAGTCCCAAGCCCATGCTTCTTAAAGAAAACTAAAAGACCCACTAAAATATCCCAGAAGTTAGGAGAAAGCTGAGCAGGGCAGACATTGAGGTGCTGCAGAACATTTTTGATGAAGGGGTGCATAGGGAAACGAAGGTCATTCTCAAAAGCGGCCACAAAGAAACAAACTCTTTTGTGCACTTGGGCAACGTATGGGGTGAGTTTATCAGGACACCAGGGTTGAACACCAGGGAAAAAACCAAAACGAGCACTAAGAGCTTCCTTGAGAATAGGATCCACCTCACTAGGACCCACGAGCTCAGCATGCCTGAAGGCAGCCCCCATACCCGCTGTACTATCAGGAATCCCAACCTCACTCACCTTGCCCTTGCCCTTGTCAGCACTAGGAGGTACATGAAATGAAGATGAGGGGAGTTCCTTGGAGTCCACCTCAGTATCGACAGCCTCAACACCAGGGAAGTTGTCAATCCCATCACCTGTATCTCCTAAATCAGAATCTCTCTTGGCAAACTTGTCGCCTAGGAGGGAAACAGAGGAGGGAGTTGCTCCAGAGGAGGCAGACATGATTGGCAAAGAGAAAGGCAAATCGAAAGAATTATAAAAAGGAAGAATACTAACTAAACACCCCTTGATAATCCTAGGGTCAGCACTGTACCTCCCGACAGTAAGAATTCGCACAGTGGAGTTCCAATTCACAAAGTGAGGAAGAGGAGATAGGCAACGATTGCGATTCCAAAAGAAAAAGAACCAAAAAACCTAGAAAAATAATGGCCACCTCGAAGTCGAGGGATCCAAAGTGAGGAAAGGCAAGAGAAAGAGAAAGGGGCAGAAGGAAGCGTACCTAGACAGGGAAGAGAGCAACAAACAGCAGTCAAAGAACAAAATTGGAGGAGAAAAGCAAAGCAAGACTTCGAGTCAAACCCAGAAAGCACAGTTTTGAGCAGAGAATAAGAGAATCGCGTGGAGACAAGCCCAAAAATCGCAGAGAGAAAGAGACGGAGACAAAGGTGAACAACATAGAAAAATGAATAGGGAGTTTTGAGCGGTTTTTTGGGCAGCCGATTGAGCATTTAAAGCTTGAGTGACGTGGGCTGAAACATGCACAAGAATCAAGGAAGCCATGATTGTTGTAAACTGTCAAAGAGCCCCCACGTGCATTTCACATGAGAACTAAGGTCAGCTAGGTGCAAGCCTGGTCCAATGCAAAAGCAGCTCAGCCCATGCCCAAGCTCGCTTGGGCCAAGGGCTGAGGGGCAACTGATGATGCCTAAAGTAAATCTCAAGTGTTAGCTCAGGAGTTCAGCTCAGACCATGAGGTCAACCATATTAACTGAGGTCAGAAGGCAAGGGCTGAATGTCTCTTGAGGTAAGGCAACGACTGGATAACCACGAGAGGTTCCTAAAGCGTTAGGAAACTATAATCAAGGCACCTAATCTCAACCAACCAAAATCTTCTCCTAAAATTAAGGAGAACCCTACAAAATAAGGGCAAGAATCTTGGCCAAGATCTCACTGAATAAGGAACAACCCTATAAATACTATGTAACGTCCCCAAGGAAGAAAGAGGACCCTAGAGGCAAAAACTAGCGATGGTACTCTTGTAATCATCATTATTGAAAGGCAAGGAACAAGAGTCTCCATTAAAAAGTGGATTAGCCGAGCTCCCGAGCTGATGAATCAATATACTTCTTTTATGTTAATCCTCCCAGTCCCTAGAAAGACGTTTCTTTCATTATCACACCACCATCACTGCAAAGTATAATTACGATTCATTACTCATACAATTCGATTTACACCATCAGTAACATACTCGATAAAAATAGTAATATATTCGACCAAAATAATAACATGTTTAACAATAGCAGTAACATACGTAATAAAAAAAATAGTAATATAAAAAATTGAACAAAATTGAAAATAAAAATATTAGCATTCAAACCCATAACTAGACGAAGAAGCCTCCAAGTTTTCAAAATTTTCATTATTTTTTACATTTCTAATTTCAAAATGTAATTCATTGTTACTAAATTAAATGATGTAGGTTTTAATTTTTTGGATATTTTCTTATTCAATACAATCAAAAAATGTTTGACTTTGTTACTTGTGGAAAAAATTAATGTTACTATGAGGAAAAAAGAAAATCATTTTAATATATTCGATGTCTTGACATTCACAAGTGATAACGAGTGTTCTAATTCAATTGACGGTTATGTGTTACTACTCTAAATAATATGATTTTTTGATTTGTGGATTGTATTTTATAAAAAGTAAGGGAAAATTATTGTTATTATGAAGTAAAAAATATTTCATTGATGTTACTATGTAAAAAAAATCTCATTAATGTTATTATGCAACATATATCCTCTTGAGTTGTGTTAAAGTCATTGTGTTTCTGTGCATAAAAATTTGATGTTACTGTTAAGGTTTGCAATTGTTATTGTTATGGTTTGCATTTGTTATTGAATGAGAAGATCTTCTTCTAACGAGAGAGAGAGAGAAAAAGAGAGAATATAAATTTCAATTTCAATTTAGAAGCAAATTAAAGGATAATAATTTGTAATTTAAGAAATTAAGAAATGAATTTAAAGTTATTTTCAAGGTTTTTAAGGTTTCTATAATTGAACATAATAATAATGTTAAGGGCATTTTTGAAATTTAAAAAAAAATAATGGACTGAAGCATTTATTAGTAAGATAAAAAATGGACTTATCACAAAATAAATTTTCTTATCGAATTCAACTCATTATAAGTCCATCCAAAAAGACTTAGTCCCAATTTTTTAACTATTTTAAACCCATCAAACATTTTTCTTATTTATTAAGGTGTATAAATATGAGTATGGATAAAGGGACAGGTGGACACGTGTTAAGCATTCAGAAGTTCGGTATTTGCTAGTGCTCTGTTTGGTATGATGGAGAGTTGAAAGAATGGAAAGTTGAAAGGATGAAAAATTGGAGGGATAAATAAAACATCATGTTTGGTAAGGAAGAAAAATAGGAAGCATAGAAAAGTGGATGAATTAACTTTTCTTCCAACTCACCAAAATCAATCTCTCAAAAATTGGAAGGAAAATGGATGAAAAGTTAATTATTTGTGTTGCGATGTATCTTATTTGTCTATATATCGTTTTATATATACATTATTATGTATTTATTAATTTCATATAAAAATACAAAAATATATATATATATATATATAATTTAAAAAAATATTTAAAATTAAAAAAATATTTTTTCAATCTTAACTAGGGGTGAAAATTTTTTACTCAATACAATGACACGATTCAAACTCGACACTAATTTTATGACACGAACTTGATTAACTTGAATACGAACACAACACGAAAATAAACAGGTCAACTCGTAATTCGACGCGACACAACTAGTTAAATGAATTGAGTTAAGTGTGATTAATGTTCGACACAAACCTGTAATGACTCAACATGAGTCTGACACGATACGACTCAATTGTCACCTCTAATCTTAGCCAACATAAAAAAAAATAATTATTTTTATTTTCTATCAATCCAAACAAATACAAAAGAAGAAAAATGTATTATTCTTATTTTTTTTCTTTAAATGACAAAAAATATATCTTTTCTACTTTTCATTTTTCCTGGTTTTCGTCATTTTTACCGAACCGTATATTGAGGAATAGTTCTGATCCCCACATAGGCATGCGGCCAAATGGTAGTTGATGTTGCCAACGCAGTACTGGCTGGACCGAGAGAGTGGCCGACAAAACAATTCTTGAAACGCCGCCGTTTGTGTGGATTCCATCCTTAACAAAGTAGACGATGCTCATCCGACGTCGTTCCTTACTTGTTATGTTGTGCCTCTTTGATTTAGTAAGCTGTAAGGATAGCATTACTCTTTAAACTAAATACTATTCTTGGCTGGCACAATCAGCTCAACCTAATATGTTGATCCACACGACTTAGTCTGTTGGAATTAATACAAGGATTAATTCAAGTGAAATTAAAGATGAATTATAAATTTAAATGTTTTAAGTTTGTATTTTAGCAATTTTTTATGTTCTGTTTTATATGATGAAAAAATAGAATGATGAAAATGTAAAAAGATAGAAAGCTGGAAGGATAAATAAAATATTATGTTTGGTAAATAATGAAAATAGGAAGGATGAAAAAATAGATGAATTAACTTTCGTTCTAACTCACCAAAATCAATCCCCTCTAAAATCGAAAAGAAAGTAAATGAAAAGTTAATTATTTGTGTTAAAATGTATCTTATTTGTTTGTATATCTTTTGATATAAACATATATTTTGTATATATTAATTTCATATAAAAATATAATGAGAAAATATGCATTTATATATATATTTTTAAAAAAATTTAAAATAAATTTAACAATAAAAAATTAAAAAATAATTTTCAATCTTAGTTAGAGGTGAAAATTTTTGACTCAACACAATGATACGACTGGAACTCGACACATTTTTTATAACACGAACTTGATTATAACTCGACACGAACTTGAAAATGACCTGACACGCGAATAAGAAATATAAAAGGCTCATATTCAGTTCAACTAGGGGAGCAACTCGGGCCGGTTGTGCGGGGTGGACAGTCAATCCTAGCCCAACCTTAAGTATATAATCTTCAACTCTAACCCTAACCCTACCTCAGGATGAGAAACTCAACTCGAGCACTATCCGAGTTTAATTTGGGTGGGCTCGGATTGAATTCGGATTAATGATTTCAGGCTGATTTCGGGTTACTTTACGGGTTCAATTCGGGTTGAGTTCGGGTTGAGTCCAAAATATGTTTGTTGTTCTAAATCTAATATATATATATATATATATATATATTTTAATTTATCAAGTTCGATTTGAACCCATGAACCCGAGTTCAACCCAAATTGAATTCGGGTTGGAGTTTTTTGACTTAAGTATTAAAAATCCTTGACTAAGCCCTAATTTTTTTGGGTTGAGTTCGGGTTGTTCAACCCAAGTTGCACCCCTAAGTTCAACCCGTCAAATTCAAAATTGACACCATCAACTCATTTATTTAAAAATAAATATTTTATCTATTTTCTAGTTTTTATGGTAACACGAAATTAACATATGTAACTAGTATTATAGACATAAAATATTAATTATTTGTAACTATTTATTAAGCACCAACATAATTATTACAGTAAAAAATATTTTTACTTATTATTATTATATTTAATTTTTAGTTTTTAGAAAAAATAAAATATTAACATGGATTCAATTAAGTGAAAATAAAATATTAGCGTTAAATTTTTTATTTAAAATTTATATGAGTCAACACGAATACGAACACGATACGAAAATAAACAGGTCAACTCGTAACTCATAACTCGACATGACACAATTAGTTAAGTTATATTTGACTAATATTCGATGCAAACCCGTTATTACTCAACACGAATCTGATATGACATGACTTGATTGTCACCCTTAATCTTGGCTAGCACCAAAAAAAAAAATTTAATCCTTTTTATTTTTGATCCATCCTACCAAACACAAAGAATAAAAGTGTATCATTCTTACTTTTCTTCATTGAAGGATAAAAAATGTATATTTCATATTTTTCATCATTCATACTTTTCATTATTCTTACCAAAGGGAGCATTAGGGTCAGATCATAAGAGATTTATCTTTTATGAATATTTTAGTCTTGGGGTGAATGACTTAACTTTAATAAAAAAAATTAATTAACGTGCACGTAAATTGAACCGAATATCTCAATAAAAAAATCAATTGGTACTACATAGCTAAAGCAATCCTATGTATCAAGCTGTAAATGTAGCCATAAATACCACAGTCCGTTTTTGTGAATATATTACTTTTATGATTTTGTAATTAATTTCCATGAAAGTTTGTGTAGTTGAAAATTTAAATATTTAATATAACGGTGATATTATATTAATATTATTATGTTATATCACTATCGAGTAATAAAAATACCTGATGAATAAGGTGAACTCTACTTTCTTGCATGTTGATTTTGTATTACATGAAGGGATAATTATTGATTTGTATGGAGTTTATTTATTTATTTGTTTACATATTATTTAAATTGTGATATCATATGTTAATACTGACGTTATATTACCGTTAAATTAAATATTTTTTCTTATTCCCCCAACCTATTATGAATTATGTAGTGTAGCTCACCCCCACGATACTTGAACTTACTTCCAATCTTTCATGATGAGTGCAAACATGGTCTAAGATGTTTGTGTACCAAAAAAAAAAAAAAAAGTAAAGAGTGGCCACATAATAAATTTAGGGTAAATTTCATAAATGTTTCATGAAGTATATCATTTGTTATAAATTGTTCCTTAAATTTTTAATTGTTTCAATTTTTTCTTTGAATTATTTAATTTATTTCAATTGACTTATTCTGTTAAAATTAATTGTTAAATGAAATAAATTACCGATTAGTTGTAATGAAATTTATCTTATTAACAATTATTCTTAATCGAGTTTATCTCATTTATTGGTTAGTTTTAGCGAAATGGATCAATTGAAACTAATTACATAATTCAGGGGAAATAATAACACAATTGAAAATTTACAAAATAATTTAAAAATGAAAATCATAATTCATGGGGTATTTATGTGATTTACCTATAAATTTATTCTTTCTCATACAGTCATTAACCTATACGACGAGACTATTGTAAATATTCCATAAATTTTGTAGCTCACTTATTGATGGAGTACATCCTTTGTCCATCATTGTTGTATATTATAAGTGGCAACAGATCAATATGGTTGCCTCGCTTTTCTTTTACACGTGTCTATTTCTGTATTATTGTGCAATATTTTTTTTTGGTTTTTAGTTGCTAAAATTTTTTGGTACCATTCCAAAAATTCCCTTGAATGTATCATAATATACTCCTAACCTATAACATTTATTAATGATGACGGAGACGACCTACCAAGAAAGTTGAGAGGGGGGCGGAGGGAAGAAACAAGAGTGTTGTACCTAAAGGATTCGGCAGAACATTTGTTGAATACACCTAATACCACATACCCAGAAAAGATGTCATAATGTGTGGAAATTGGAATATTTGCTAAACCCACTGTGCTTTACGCATAATTAATTAAACAAAACAAAAATCAGGACATTGATTCCGTAGCCTTGGAAAAAAAAAAACAGTGGGGCCCAAGTGAGAATTGGTTGTGTCATATGTGTGCAAAAGGCAACAGCGTAATTCCGCACATGTATAGTCAGAGGAAGTTTCAGCAAACAATGACCAAAAAGAAAAAAGAAAGATTCAGCAAATTGTCCATCTAAATAGTTAAGTGGGCACGACCACCAATTATTAGACCTTAGAAGCGGCTGCAAAAGAGGACACCCTGATTAGGCGGATGATGATTGAACATTACCACAATTTTCTCACACTAGTGGAAGTGATTTGATTTGACAGACCAAATCTAATTTATTATTTGAAAGGTGAGAGTATATGATACAAGTCTATGATATTTTTGAATGGTAAGAGGAGTTATTTTTTTATATTTATCATTATATCCTTATACAAAAAACTAATTTTTCTATTACAATTAAACTTTTAAAGATTTGAAATCGATTCAATTTATTTCAGGCCACCAAATGGCATGATGAGTCCCATTATGGTACCAAAATGTTATTTTTTGGTACAAAATCTTTATTTTTATTCAATAAAAATATGATATGTTTAAAATTATTATATTTTTATTTTTCATTTGTATTTATTATTTTTCAATCAATAACTGTAAATCATCAAACTCAGCAAAATGATACCATATCCAGCCAAAATCTAATATTACTAACACTTTTGATATAGTGTCAATTTTTTTCATGGGTGTGACTCAAAGTTGGAATTGCAGTTTGTGAATAGTCAGTAAAAAGCATAAAATATGGACTGTTACATAAAATGGATAAAATAGCTATTTATTTCAAAATTTCTCATGTGGTATGTTTCTAGGAAAATCTAAGAGTAGATATGGCAAATACTTAAGGGTATAAAAGTAATTACAGCAGCCCCCACAATGAGCCCCAATTTCCAGTCCCATTTTCCGCCCAGTTTTGCACGGATACAAAATGGCAGGCGGAAGGGATGAGCTTTCCCACTCCATTCAATTTTTCTTTGATACCAAACAAAGGAAACTCTTCCTTCCCTTCCTATTTTTCATCTTTCCCAAACAAGGGGTGAGGGTTTCGCTAGTAAACTTATCATATGACAACATGCGATATAGTTAGTGTAGTGTTATTATTACATTGAATTTTTTGTTGATATTGATGAACCCAAAATTAATTGGATCTGTCCAATTTAAATTGAAAAAATTAGAAGAAGGTACACTAAATTAGATTTAATTATAAAAAAGTACACAAAAAAAATATTGGATAATTAAGTCCTTAATTTTGATACTTATTTGTATCTAAGTACATCATTTGAATTTTACTAATTTTTTTGTGATATTTTTGTCCTCCATTAATCTATGTGTGTTTTTTTTGGAAAGTGGTGCATTAGATATCTCCTAATTTTATGAGAGTACTTTAATATATATATATACACACACACTTGTTAAATCTCTTATCTAAATTTTAAATCATCTTTAATGCATCTTAAATCATGCGTTTTTTTTTAAAAAGTGATTTTGTTTTCAAATTATATTTAATGTACCTTAATTTATGCATTTTTTTTAAAAGTAGTTTTACTTTTTAATTAATTTAATATCCGAATAGTGTAAGAGTGTAACAATAACAGAGTAACAGTGTAATAATAACAGAGTAACAGTGTAACAAACTATTTACACAAAATATTGTATTATTATATTTTATCAAACATATAATTTCATATAATTTTATTCAAAATAATTCATCTTCGTTTTGAATTTGTTATCATATGCACAAAACTATTGAACACTATTTTTGTTATACTGTCTTTGTTACATTGTTATTGTTACACTATTATAATATTTGGATATTAAATTAATTTAAAAATAAAACCACTTTAAAAAAAACGCATAAATCAAAGTGCATTAAATATAATTTGAAAATAAAATTTCTTTCCAAAAAAAAAAAATACTCATGAATCAAAGTGCATTAAAAATAATTCAAAATTTAAATAATATATTTAACAAAAAGTATATATATATATACACGCGTATTTATATGTATTAACAACACATACGAATTAAGATGCATTTAACAAACACACATGAATCAAAGTGCATTAAAGGTAAGAGATTTTGAATTAAATGACCCTAAAATGGACATTTACGTCTTTGTATTTTAGCTGTGTTCTTTTTTCCAAAATAATTTGTTTTATGTACTTTTTGTCAAATAAATTTAATTAGGTGTACTGACTTCCAAAGAACCCATTTAAATAAGGATTTTTTAGGTGTGGATACAATTTTCAATACTTATTTAAGCAAAAGTGTATGGGAAAGTGGTTTATTCTATTAAGTACAATTTTTATAAAAATTTTTATGTTTAGATACAAAATTCAAATGAATTAAAATCTTTTTTACTTAAACACCCTTCCTTATTATATATAGTCATAATTGACAGTTATTTTAGAAAACAAATATGTAAAGATTACATATTTGTTATCTTTATTTTTTTGAATCAAACGTATGTGTTCAACTGATAAGTCTTCTTCAACGGCGATTTATTTCTCCGGTGGTGGTTTTCTTTGGAAAAGGAATTGCAAATACCAATTATCTTCATCGGATTGAAAATGAGTTGTTCATAATTATATTTCTTCCTTTTTTGGTCATTTTTTATGGAATTTTATATGTTTAATTTTTGTTTTATGTTCGTTTCTTCTTGAAATAGGGGAAAAAATTGTTTTGATCTTAAATGGGTGCAACTGTTTCTTATGGATGTGACTATTTTAGTATAGACAAAATAATTATATTTCTTCTACAATTCTATCATTTTTTTTTTGGAAAATTCATATGTTCGATTTTGTGTATGTTTGGTCGTTGTTGGAATGAAGGGGATAAAAAAAAAAATTGTTTTTGGGTTTATTATTTTTTGTTTTATGTTGTTTTCTTTTTGGTCAAGTTGTTCGTTATTGGGATGAAGAGGGAAAAAAACTGCTCTGGTTTTTAATGGGTGTAACTATTTTTCATATAGACAGTAACTATTGTGTAAATATGTTGAAAAAAAAAGCTACTTTGATTTTTAATGGGTGTAACTGTTTTTTGTATAGACAGTAATTGTTGTGTAACTTTGCTAAAAACAAAGACTGCTTGGATTTTTTAATGGGTGTAATTATTTTTTAATGGATGTAACTATTTTTCGTATAAATAGTAACTATTGTATAACTATGTTAAAAAAATCAGAGTTGTATTTTAGTATAACTGTTCTTGAATGCAAGTTTTCAATCAATGTCTATTTTTGGTAGATACTATATATTGTAATTATTTTGTGTTTATGTTTTTCTCCCAGTGTGAGATTAATTAATTCAGTCATTTGTATTAATATTTTTTTATGCTGTTTTGTGTAAATGTTTTTCTTTTCCTTTTGAGTTGATACAATGTCATACATTTTTTTGTTAATGTCTCAATCGGGAATGAAGTGATCTCCCGTTGCACTTCACAAAGTTAATCAGGAATGAAGGGATGTCTTCATCGGATGGGATGTCCCGTTGCACTTCAACTTATTGCATGAAATCATCATCAAAATCCCAATTAACTCGTACTGTAAACAATTACCAAAAACAGTTACACCATAAAGTTATAACATAGTAGATAGTACAAAAGTTACCACAAATTATAATTTTGAATATGAACTGTCTATATTTGAATCCCAAATAGTTACTTAAAACACTTATGTAACTATTTTTAATCAAAAAAATCATGAACCATAAAGTTCCTAATAACAGACTTATAAGAACTGAATCCTTAAAATCGGAAGAATAGTTACGCAACACAATTAAACCCATTAAATTTTGAATACCAACTGTATATATTTTGAATCCCAAATAGTTACTTTAAACAGTTACGTAACTATTTTTAATCAAAAAAATCATAACCCA
The DNA here is from genome assembly GCA_963454935.2 of Ilex paraguariensis. NCBI lineage: Eukaryota > Viridiplantae > Streptophyta > Magnoliopsida > Aquifoliales > Aquifoliaceae > Ilex > Ilex paraguariensis. The sequence continues at coordinate 10,994 of CAUOFW020007092.1, read as the reverse complement.
TAAAGTTGTCAATAATAGACTTATAAGAATTGAATCTATAAAATCAAAAGAATAGTTACACAACACAGATAAATCATTAAATTTGGAATATAAACAGTCTATATTTGAATTCCAAATAGTTACTTAAAACAATTACGTAACTATTTTTAATCAAAAAAAATCATGTTCCAAATTATTTTTTTTCATATACATATGCTATAATAGATCTGTAAATTCTTAATATATTTTCACAAAATTAGGGTTTTATGATTTTGTTTTATTTTTGAATCAACTTACATAGGTTTATGAAAAAAAAACTAAATAATCAATGATTGAAAAAAAAAATGGATATGGCATTTCCATATGGTTTTATTTTGAATCCCTTCGCCGAAGAATATGAGTTTTGATAATTAAACCCCCTATTTTACCTCCCACTTGATTTTAGCCAAAAAAAAAATGGATATAGCATTCTCATGGCCATAGAATCCCTTTTGCCGAAGAAGAAGAGATTAGATAATTAAAGCACCTAATTTTTAGCTCCTGTTTTTTTAACTCCCATTACTTGATTGTAGCCTAAAATTTTGGTAGGAATTCAAATAGTTTCAACCCATTTGCACTTAACCGAATGACAATAGTGTCATTTTTTAAAAATATGTATTTTACCCCAAATAAGTTTTTGTGTTGTACTTTTACCTAAATAAGTCTAAAAAATTGTATCGACTTCTAAATTCCCCTTTAAATAAACCAAGAAAGTCCAAAAAAAAAGTCCAAACGGAGCTGCATCAACCTATCTAGAGGGAAATCAACAAGGGAGTCATGAAACCAACAACCAACAAGGGATCAATGGGCGCCTACTTGCCTCGTTCCTTTTTTTAACTCCAATGCAAGTCCAGCCCACTCTAGCTTAAGTCCAGGCTCATGATTAAATCCAACCCAGCTCAAAGTCCTACTCTGATTGAATAGGGACACAAGGGGAGAGAATATAGGGATATGCACGGAGATCAAATCCTACCATAACTGTACTTACTAAAATATAGTGACCGTTTCACTATCTTAATATAAACCTATATAATGTAAGCCCTCTCTACATAAATGGTACAACATTTAGACCTCAGATAGACCTCTATACACTCATTGTCTCTCTCTTTTTCAAGCATTGTAATATTCGTGTTCACCATTATTTATTGTTTTATCATTAATTGTCTGTTTATTGTTCATTGACTACACCTGTTCATATATTTGACTATTGATTTTGCACAATACTGATTTGTGCATTATCAGATATATTACCTAAAAATTATAAGATATATACATACATATGTATTCGGTCACGATGATGAGACTGTTAATATTACAGCTAATAATTTGAATTTTATATTTATAAAAGAATGACAATTGTTAAAATTAATACAATCTTTATGTAGTATAAAATTCATTCAAATATTTTTTTTTGTAGGACCCCCAATGTTAAATGCCAGATAAGTCAATTAATTCACACTTACATCTCTATTCTTTTGTTCCCCACTTATTTTATTTTCACTTTAATTTTAAATTCCGAAATAAAAGAGCAGAACTTTCTAATTAAATTGGGCATTTACATACGGTTTTTTAGGGTGGGCTGGGATGGTGCTGTATGAACCAATTTTAGTCTTTTGCAAATGTTTGGGCTTAGGGGTGTCAATTTGACTCGAATATGAACATGAATTCGATTCGAATCGAATCTAATACAAATTCGAAATTCGAAAATAACACGATTCGTTGACATGAGAAATAAATAAGTTAAATTAAGGTTCAACATGAATAACACGATTAATGAGTACTGTAGACAAAAAATAATTATTTAATAAGTATTTTAGATATAAAATAAGAATTTTATAATTTTTTAAATAATATTATATTAGTTGTTATTAAATTAAATAATTTTTTATAAATACGACACAAAAGTAATGCGACCGAAAACAATGGGTTAATCTCATTTTACACCTTAAAAGATTGTTCAAATTTCAATTTGTACCCTTAAAGATCAAAAATCTCAATTTACACCCTCAAAGATAGAAATTTATATCAATGTGCACCTCCAAAGATCAAAAATCTCAATTTGCACCCTCAAAGATAGAAATTTATATCAATGTGCACCCTAAAGATAAAAAATCTCAATTTACACCCTCAAAAATAGAAATTTGTATTAATGTGCACCTAAAATTAAAGATAGAAATTTATATCAATGTGCACCCCAAAGATAAAAAATCTCAATTTACACCCTTAAAGTTAGAAATTTGTATCAATGTGCACCTAAAATTAAATTAATAAATTATACCTAGATCCCCTCATGTTTGTCACTTAATCATTTGAACTCCTTCACATTGAGAATATTCCCCTTACATCTCATGACGTTTGTGCATGTGTAACACATAACCACTTTTCGTTGATATCTGTTAATATAATCGTTAAAAAATATAATTTTATCCTAATAAAAAATTATAATTTCATATTACCTTTTATTTTGTGGATTCGATATACTCTAAAGTTGAAAATCAAGCTTACCATTTGAATGTCTAATAAAATGTAGATATTTATATGAAAGGTAATATGAAAAATATTATATAAATATTTATATTTTATTAGACATTCAAATGGTAAACTAAATTTTGAACTTTAGAATATATTGAACCCATGAAATAAAGGGTAATATGAAATTATAATTTTTTATTAGGATAAAATTATATTTTTTAACGGTTATATTAATAGATATCAATGAAAATGAGTTACGTGTTATACGTGCACAAATGTCATAAGATATAAGAGTAATATTTTAAATGTGAAGAGGTCTAAATGATTAAATGACAAGTATGAGGGGATCTAGGTATAATTTATCAATTTAGTTTTAGGTGCACATTGATACAAATTTCTATCTTTGAGGGTGCAAATTGAGATTTTTTATCTTTGGGGTGCACATTGATATAAATTTCTATCTTTGAGGGTGTAAATTGAGATTTTTGATCTTTAGGGGTGCATATTGATACAAATTTTTATCTTTGATGGTGTAAATTGAAATTTTTAATCTTTCAGGATATAAATTAAAATTTAAAAAATCTTTCGAAGTGTAAAATGAGATTAACCCGAAAACAAAAGGACACGAAATTGATGCACGATTAAATAGCCCTAATAGATCAGATCTGACAAAGTTCAGTTGATCTCAGGTTTCGAGTTCAATAATTATTCTTATAGCGTTGGGAGTTGGAACGAACGAAATACAAGAGAGAAGCGAAGATTGTGCACACTGCACAGAGGCAGAGGAGGAGGAGGAGGAGGAGAGACAGATAGATAGATGGCGTTGGTGTGGTTGGAAGCAGTACTTCCATTGGGGATTATAGCAGGGATGCTTTGTGTTATGGGCAACGCTCAGTATTACATCCATAAAGCTGCCAATGGCCGAGTAATTAATCTCATTTTTGTTTTTTTACCAGTACAAAACACCTTCGCAATCGGATTGATTTTCTTCGAATTCTTATCTAATGTTGTAAACTGTTTTCCCAATAAAATTAAATCAAATTAATAAATAACAGCCGAAGCACATCGGCGACGATGTCTGGGACGTGGCCATGGAAAGACGAGACAAGAAGCTCATAGACAAGTTCGCTGCTTCCTCTAATTAGACCGCCGTCTTTCTGGTATTGCTTTTCTTGTTCTGAATATTTTTCTTTCCTTTATTCTATCACTCATAAGGAAATACATCGCTCAATTTTAGGGTTTTGTGTTTGACAGATGTTTGATTTGTCATCTTTCCGATACTTTTTCATCTGTCTACTAAGGGTTCAATTTTCTCTGATTAACAACTAACTTCGATGGCGTATCAACCATAGAGTATGTTCCTAATGTCTTGAGGAGGGTTCAACTTGATTGGTAGGAAAATTTTGGATTGGTATCATCACCTCCAATTGGGTTGTCCTTTTAACTTTGAGTCTATTTGGACTTGAATTATTTATATTACACCTTGCTACTTCGACTAATGTAGTTCTTTTTGACTTTGACTAAGCCATTTTAGCTGTAAGTACTTATCAGGTATCTGTTGATTTCTTTTTTATAAACTTATACCTATTTATACAAATCTTCAGGTTAGGTGAAAGTTTCACATTATATATATGGATGTCATTTTCTTGAAAATATACTATGCATGCAGACCTCATGGGATTAAAACAGATGCAGCCGTAATTGATCACAACCATCACAAAAGGAATTGCCTGAAGGCATTGGAATTGCTGTTGCATGTTCTTTTCCTATTCTTGTGGGACAAAGATTATGGACTAAGGAATTTTAGAAGAGTATATGGATGACTTTGAAAAGTGTTAATGGCTAATTCAGTGTGTGGGGAAAGTATTAGCTGGTTAATTGCCTGAATTATTTTCCTTGAAAGTTTAACAAATCATTTTGTCGTATATGCTGGAAGCTTGACCGTATATTGTTAATTCTCCTCACTTACTTCTCCTAATTAGTCTTCTAGCTTTTTGGCCTTTTCCCTTAGCATGACTATTCATTTTTAACACTTGGCTAGCATATTCAATACATAGATATCTTCTGGTGGCTATGTTCTTTCAATGGTTAAACCCAAGAATCATCCCGATTGATAGCTTGTTTCTCCCATAGTCCAAAGCTACATGTGGAGCGAGTTGTTGGCACCTCTTTTTTACGGAAGTGTAGATGTACTTGACCCCTGGCTGTAAGATAGACAAGATGGCTAGGAGCTCGCTTCAAAAGGTTGGAGGTTCTTAGTTCAAGCCTCCTTTAGAGCCATACCCCAAGAACTTATCCTTGTAATGACCCAGTGTATGTGGGACGGGGTATGCTCCAAGAGACAAGGTTCCGCCTTGTTAGCAAAAAACATGGATGTTGAGAGTTCAATGATTTTTGTCTCTACGCAGTTAAACATAAATTGACCTAGAGAGGGGTGAATAGGTCTTACGCACTTGTTGCAGAATTATCAACCAATTTAAAAATCTAGACCTATTCGTCAATGAGATTGTGAATGCAAGATACAAAGTTAAGTGGAAAAATCACCAGTAGAAGAAGTAAAATAAACAATCAGCCACACCATAAGTGATTTCTACATTGAAAACCCAACCGAGAAAAAACCAGGGAACCTAGTTCAGTCAACTAATCCACTAAAGCTTCAAGTTTGTTACAAGAGTGTAAAGACTTATGCCTCAACCAAGAACTTCTGCTTAGATGCTTTCTTTGTTTTGAAACTCGCTTCTGAATCCATAACAAAATCCATAACAAGCTTTTGAATGCTTTATGGAAGAACAAGAATTGAATCCGCAGTCTGCCTTGCACCGTTCAAGTAATCCCCTCAAACTTCTCTTGGAATCCACCAAAGCAAACGAAATATCTTTGAAGTTTGGGAATACCTACTGGATAACTAGTTCTCTCGAAGAACATGATATAGGTATTGAATAATCAATTTAGAATTCCTAAATTCGACCAAGTAGTTTTGTCTTTTGGATTGGAAGGCTAGGTTTAGGTTTTCTTAAGTTTTTTTCTCTTATTTTTGTTGATTTGAAGCCTTAGTACACGTAAAAAGCCTTTCCAAATATATAGGAATGGAATTAGAATCCAAATAAAAAACCAAAATCAATAGAATCTTGATAGACCGTGCGTGCCCTGAAAGAGCGCTGGCCTCTGGATTGAGAAATATCGAGGCTGACACTAGGTGAGCGCTGAGCGAGCAGTGGTCTCGGGTTGAGAATCTGTTCAGTCCAATTTTCAAGGGATTGCTCGAGCACCAGATGAGCACTTAAAGGACTGTGTCTATTGGTTTTTGCAAAAGAGGTTCTGCATGCATGCATAAATATATATTTTAATTAGTGATTGAGTATTTGGTTGGTACTACTATTGTCCTTAGGCCTGAGAATCTGCATCTGAGTAGGCAATGTGCCCCAATTTCTGTTTTTCAGGTCTTGTATGCTACCAAACTAATGAATGAGTTATTGCTATCGGTACTGCAGGGCGGAGATCATAGGTCATCTTTCAGAACTTTTCCTCTGGGAATACTTTAAAGTACATCATCTGTGAAGGGGATCTGCTGGATCCCCATTTTCTAATATATGTTTACTAGGTAATCCATCAAAGACCCAACAAATTCACCCTTTTGTCCTGTGCTAGGCAATGTTTAGTGACCCTTACATGTACTATACTTAAGATGAGGAGTTTGAGAAAACTCATTTCGGCAGCAGGACTAATCACATTAGTATAAGAACATATTAAATATATAACGGTAATTCCATATCATCATTGACACATAATATTACTGATTAATTATAAACAAACGCATAAGACTAATAGTTTCCACTTAATTTAATAATCAGCTTTCCCCATCCAATAACTATCATATTAGATTAGTAAAATTCACCTCATGCTTGAAGAAACTTTGCAATATCAAAAATCGAATATTGATTATGTAATATTTATATTTTAAATAATAATAATTTATTTATTTTTCTTTAATTCTGTGATTTAAAATTAAAGTGAATCGAAAGAAAATAAGAGAGAGGTTAGTGTAGATTAATAGGGTTGTTTGATATTGTGGTGTTGGTTGAGTTATTTGACATTGAGGGTTGTGCAAAGAAGATGATATTTTTGAGCTGTAAAAAAATTGGGATGAATTTTGTATCATTAGATCAAAGTAGATGAAAATTGAATTAATCTTGACTATTGTTGTGTTTTTATAAATTGAGAATTTAACTTCTTAGCTATAATATTAGATAGATAATAACGTTGTGTGGTGATGCCGGAGGACTTGCCACAGGCATCGGAAGGAATAAAGCAATTGTAAGATTTTTCGGCTTTTGTTGAGAATATGATTTGGGGGTATATTTTTTGTTTTTTGTTTATTCTTTATGTTTGTATTTTCATGAACCTTGAACTTTGTAAGGGATGAAAAAGTCATTCAGCAAGTTTACTTAATGATGTTGATGTGGTGAATTTGGTCCGGGTGCTCTCGATTATGCTCGTCACTGAAGTCTTCACCGGAGAGGATATCCAGTTATTGAATATTTCCCCCTGGTACGAGAGGATGAAAGAATCAATGTTCTCTTGTGAGCACAGAAGAGCCAATACTTCATTTCACTTTTTGGGGAATTACCGATTCTTCTTTTCTCTCGCGGTGATAGTTTGTGATAATATGTATTAATTGACCAGCGTACCAAAACAAAAACATGAGATACTTGAATGTTTCTTTATATCTTGACAGATATTGCAGTTGCTGTCTGCCCCATAGGTGAAATACGCATGTGTTGATGAAGTGTGTGCGTCTGTTTCATTCTTGTGTATCACAATTTGGCGAAATTACTTGAGTAAGACAGACAATGGATGTGTGATTGAATTCTGCAGTAGCTGTCCTCATTATGGCGACTTAGAATCAATCTAGGTACGTAGGGTGGGGTTGGTTGGATGACATTAATAAGTTCGTTGACAACTCCTCCAACCAGACCAGATTCAATTGTTACCGGAATGCTACTAACTAAATATTTTTTTAGAAATTCTCAAGATCATATCTTTTAGGAAAATGCTATATAACCCATATGAAAATCAAAAGTTAAAATTTAAATGTATATCATCCAAAAAGAGATGAGTGCGTTTTACTGAAAAAAATGATGGGATTATTCATCAAAGGGATGATATGTATTTGAATTGTAAATTTTTGAATTTCATTTTTGAATTTTGTAGTGTTTCTTTTAACTGCTGATTTCCAAGTACCTGCAAGTCAAATCCATTTAACTATGTACCCGAACCTTTCCAAGTGGAAGTTGGACTAACCGACGGTTTTTGTAGAAGAGCGTTGTATGTTAAGTGGATGGAAAAGTAGTGTGGCTGTGAGTGATTGTGAATGAGATCACTTAATAAAGTAGTGTGGAGCCACACCATTTCCTTAGTGCTTGGCTTAACTTTAGTCAGGGAATCATATTGATTGAGTGGAGTACTTGTATAATAAATGATTTTTCTTTTTCAAAAAGAAAGGTTAGTAGGCTCTTCTTTTCAATCATTATTTATTAGCAACTGGATCCACATTAGCCACCATACTCGCTGCTTTTCTTTGTTTGGGGGGGGGGGACACGACAAGCACAACAACACTTCAACAACTGAAGTAACCATATGGAAATGATAGTTTTGGACGATCTTCATAATTTTTTTAAAAAAAAAAAAAAAAAGAAGTTTAGACGCAAAGGATTCCATCCCATTAGTGGTGCTTTCACTTGTAATTGGAGTATTCATATGTATATATACAGCGAGCGGAAAAGGACTGCTGCGTTGGCCAATTATGCCCCCTTGATTTTGAATTGGATGCTTGCTTGGGTTGTGTATCACTGTTCCAGATTTTGATATACCGTTGTACAAACACTCCTGATGTATAACATTCAGGGCTCAGAGAGAGAGAGACTGTGGCCTTGGTAGGAACACATAGGTCTGGATCACCAGACGCCCTTACATTTCCGCAAGAAGAGGCAGCAAGTCTTGGAAATGAACCTCAGTTTGAGGAAATCTATAGGTTTTGGTTAAAGAATAGAAGCAACTTTAGTGTCTACTTGCTCGGGTCTTTAATTCCCTGTTATTTAATATGTATAGGAGCATGTTGTACGAGAAAGTTTATTTAAACATGCCATCTAGAGGAATCAAAGAAATTGCTGCACTGAGATAAATCTTCCCCAGAAGTTGAGCCTAGAGGATGAACATGTTATTGTATCATGCATGCCAGACCACTACATCGTAACAGCTTCAAGCAAATATACGATGGGACTCTTGTCAAGAACTAGACATGTTAACAGCTTGTACCAAACTATGCTAATCATTCTAAAGCAATAGAGTGTAGTTAAGGACAATCCAGAAAGAAGAATGCCAAGCAAATTTTATTTCTTGTCAATGGCATGGCAAAATTCACCACAGATAGAAACGAATCAAGAAAGTAGGAATCGTTAATGTGAGAGGCAACAGATTATTATTTACACAATAATCCCATATTACCTACCAAGAAAGAACAAAGGGAATGGACACCGCGAAAAACAAGTGTGATAGAAGAATATACCTAATTGGATGATTTGAACGTGAATATGAATGGACGCCGGCAGCCTGTACAAATGGCAGAGGTCATGGTACATATTCAGTCTCGATCGTGGGTTGCGTCCGTGTTACCATGGCTGCCGGAGCTTTTGTGCTCCCCACTGTAGTCATGTGTAGTGCTTCTCCAACCTCAGCAGCATTTTCCATCTGTTGCATTTTCTTCCTGTGCTTGAACTTTTCCCCCACAACCCCAGCAACCCCAACAAAACCAACAATGCTAGCCCTGCAAGCACTGACCCCACAATTATCCAGACTTTAGGATTGTTCTTTTTTCTACCACTTGGTAGTAGACCTGCTTTTGGAGCTCTCCCCGGTGGTGCAGGAGAGACCGGTGCAGGGGAAGGGGCCCTGGACTTGACTACAATAGAGAAATGCCCCTGTTGGAACGTTGAGCAAACATTGCCGGATGCCACATTGCTGAAATTAACCAAACCATGTAAATCAAACCAAACACACTTTGCAACTGAACCTTTGGGTAATGATTGCATATTTGAGAAATTGATTAATATTGGTTGACGAGATGCCCTGATATCCAACTCAGGCAAATTTTTAGCGGATAAGTTTGAAGCATCATAAGCAAGAAGGCCCAGGACAGGAGCCAAGTACATATATCCGGGCAAAGGATAATACAGTGCAGACAAATTTCCCAAATTCTGATAGACCAGAACAAGCCTCTCAACATATGGGTGCCCAAGGACACCCATAGGAATGAAGAACTCTTTGTACATCCGAACACCTCTAGTCCATAGGCTACCACTCCTAAGCCGCATTGCCGAAACCGTAATGTCAGACAAATTTGATGGGACAACTCCATTATAGACGGCACCGGTCCTCGGACGAACAAATGCCTGAAAAGCATAGTCTTGGAGAAGTGCATCCAGAGGCCGTGCAGAGGTCGTTGAAGGACCAGGCAACTGAGTTCGGACAGCTCTGGGCAACCAGAAGAAGCATATCAGAAGGAGCAGCATCTTGAGACTTGGAAGAAGCCCCATAGAAGGATGCTTCAAACTAATTGAAAATCAGCACAATATCTGTCGGTCAATCTGACTTGGTAGATTAGATCCAAATGGGAGGCTAAAAGTCAACTCCCAAATTTAGTTGCGATGAGATATATCTATCAGAGCTAAAATAAGAAAGTGGGTGAAATGTATCTAAATCAGAACTTGTAGTTGAAGAGGAGGCTTCACAATCTCTCGTCATGAACTTGGAAGTTCTACATTCGGGTGACGAATCTAATTCGATATTCCTAATCTAACGCGTAGTCGGTGAGAAAATAAAAATATGGTAAAACATTAAAACCGTTAAATATCTATCACAAAGCACTTCGACCCTTTGGAATCCCCCTTCTAAAAAAAAGATTTACATTCCGCAAACCAAACGCAAAACCCAACTATGACAGTCCTTCAACATCACATTGATCGCGGAAAACAGAAAAATAGCAAGTATAGAAGAGTATACTGACATACTCTAGTGCCAAAGCCAAAGCCAAGCTTTTTTTTCAATTGAGGTAGATCCGGGGGCTGTCAAAAAGGAAGAAAACCAGAGAAAGCAGGCTGCAGGCATGCCGACCTGAATTGGAAACCCTAAATAAATGTGATGGAATGGATGATCTTTGTCAAAATATGGAGCTAATCAACCAGCAATGTCAGGGAGCTAATCGTTCCGAAGCAGAACAAACCAAAAACGATGCCCCTCAAAAAAACTCTTCATACACATTACAACCATCACGCGATGCATTACTTGTTCTCGTTAAATCGTCCCTAAATGAAAAACTAAAAAAAAAAAATGCAGCAGAAAAAAATGGACGAGAAGTGGTAGATAGAAGGTTGGAGATGGGATTCTGGAGAATAAATATTTTTATATTCAACTCAATATTAATAGAATGCATACGTGCAGCAGTATTT
>CAUOFW020007091.1:0-397180 GCA_963454935.2 Ilex paraguariensis | reverse complement strand
TTTTTAAAACTTCTTATTGTTTTTAGGGCAAAATTCAGTTTACCCCCTTGTGATTTGGGTGTTTACACATGACCCCCCTATGATTTAGAAATCAACACATTATCCTCTTGTGCTTTTGGACTAAAACGCTTCCGTTAGTTTTTTCGTTAGATTAAACTATCTGTGACACACACGCGCCTAAAAGGAGATTTGACATAACAAAACTTTTTTCCTCCAAAAATAGACACAATAAAAGTACAATAATATCCTTCTTCAATCTTCATCTTCCTGAATAGTTGACTATCATATTTTTTCTCAAACAATTCACTCCAAGCACCGTCTGCTTATCAAAATTTTTACAACAAAATTTAAAAATTAAAATTAAGTGGTTGATTCTTAACTATGCACAGCTCAAGTGAAATTCATTTACCACTCAAACAATAGGAATAACTAATGGCTAGAGATTCAATAATCATGGTGGGATCGTTTATGTGCAAGAAGGGGTGTGGCTCTAATGCCGTTGTTGGTCGCGACGAGGAGAGCCTCGGAAGAGGGGGTTTGAGCAGAGAGGAGAGGGCAAGGGAGGAAGGGAGGGGATAAGATGGAGATATACCTAGGAGGGCTGTTTGGCGGTGGGTTGCCAATAGTGGCAGAAGGGTGGTGGAGAGAGAAAGGGGCAATGAGGTTGTTACTTAGAGAAAGAGAGAGGGGAGAGGGGGTTGCAAATGGAGAGAGATGATGAAGAAGAGAGAGATGGGGCAGTGACATTGCTGAGTTAGAGAGAGAGTGAGAGAGAGGCAACAAGGTGTATAGTGAGAGAAAATTAAAACTCTTGTTTAAGCTTGAAACTTGATTTTTGGGTATTCAAAATTTCGAGTTTTGGATGTGAAGGGGGCCCTAATCCACCATTTTTAGGGTAAAGAATACATTTTGAAGTTAGAATCGAGAAAGAATGAGGTTTGGTGGGTGAAAAATTGAATTAAAAATCGTGACAATTTTTGAAAATGATAAACCCGTCACTTTGGAGCTCGATTTTTCACTTACCTTGTGCATGATTTGGACAAACTAAATACATGGTTAGAAAGAGGGTAGAAAGAAATTAAATTTAGACATTTGAATCACCCAAAAAGGTTGAGAAACGAGGGAGAAATTAAGAGTCAAAGTTGGCCCAAATGTTGAAAAAAATCTAATATGTACATAACTTGTCAAAATGAGTTTGTGATCATCTTTGAGCTTAAATTCATGGGTCATGGGGGCTATTTAAGGAAACAAGTCCGTGGGGTTTAAAACTAGGTTGAGAGTGGGGGATATTGACATTGTTTGAGGAAGTTTGGTACTTTGTGAGAGAGAGAGAGAAAAAAACTTGTAAAGTTGGGTGGTTGGTTGATTTTTCAAAAAATTAGGCAACAGTTGAGAGGGAGGAAGAAGATGATGAATAGTTAAGAGTACTACAATCATTTTACCACTTCTGTTTACAGTGTTAATTGTGCATATCAGTCCAAAAGCATAAAGAGGTAATGTGTTAATTTTCAAATATAAGGGGGTCATGTGCAAAATACTCAAATTACAAGAGGATAAACTGGATTTTGCCCTTGTTTTTAAGACTATTTTATTAATTTTAATTCATAAAATATTAAAAGATAAACAAAATAATTTTTATTTTTCGCGGTTAAAATCGTTTTAAATTTTACTTTAAAATTAATCTGACTGCTAATATTAACTCCAAAAATTAAATAAGAAAAATAGATACCCTAATGATGTGTTTTGAGTGACTTTTTAAAAGTACTTCTAAAACCTATAACTTTTCAAAAATACTTTTAAAAAAACAAGTGTTTGAAACCGTCTCACCACCACAACTACAACCACCACCCCCTATCGCCCCCACCACCATTATCACCGCTATCGCCACCCCATCACCACCTTTGCTACAACCACCACCACTGCCGCCACCCTTATCACCATCGTCACAGCCCCACCACCACCATTGCCACCGCCGTCATCCCATTACCACCTCTGCCACTACCACTATCACCATCGCCATTGCCCCACCACCACCATCATTACTGCCACCGCTGCCACCCCCCACCACTATCAACACCGCCCCACCACCACCACCACCCTCCCCATCATTACTATTATTGTCACCACTGTCACCACCATCACCACCGCCCACATCATCGCCATTATCACCACCACTGTCACCGTTGCCACCCCACTACCATGATCATCTTATTCTTATATTTATTACCACTAATACCATCATCTCATCACCATTGTCACCCACCATCATCATCGTTGCCCTTCACTACCCACCGTCAACTACTACCACAACCCACCACCACTACCAACCATCATCACCACTTCCAACCACTATCACTGTTGCCCACCATCACCACCACCACCACCACCGTCGTCACTTATTCCTATTATTATCTCAATCGCCACCCAAAACCCACCACTACCATCAAAAATTCAATTCAACATTCATTTGCATATAATTATACTGTCTATTATAATAAAATAAAATAAAAATCAAATAAATGTTCAAACTGTAATGAACACAATACATTTTATCTCTAATTAAAGATAATTTAATCGTTTAATAGATTTCGTTAGTTCTATAACTAATAAGGGGTCTAAGTGTGATATTTTAAGCTTAAAAAGATTTTAGTGTTACGCGTCTATAAATTTTAAGGAGTTTGAATATAATTTACTAATAGATATACTAGTGGAAATTAACGGCAGGTGTCTAAGTATTACTTGCATAAAAATTTCAGGAGATCTGTGTATAATATTATAAATATCAGTGATCTAAGTAATTAAGTGACAAATTATAAGAGATTTAAATTTAATTTTTCTTTAAAAAAATGATGATAGCTTGGTGGACAACGTGGCCCACTTGGGGACCACATGAAGAAGAATACAAATTGTATTCAAATTAGGTTTGTTGGCTATGAAATCTAAAGTGGTGGAGAACCGGAGGTGGCGGCTAAAGAAAAAAACAACACAAGCTTTTGACGAAACCGAGAAGAGAGAAAATTTTGTTGTTCGCGTGGATCTTTTCGAGCCAAAATTCGTATAAGTAGTCGATGTTTAATTTTGATGAAATTTTAATATGTTATTCGTAGTGACCGAATTATGCATTGATAATTTATTTTTTAAAAATCTTTTCAAATTGATATTTTGCAAGATTTAAGGGGTGAGATATTTTTTTGTTACTATTGTTGATAATAATCTTGGATAATAAATTGTTGATGTTTTGATAGTCTTTGGTAACAGTTTTGAAGAGGATCGTTGTAATCCCATTATTTTAATATAATGGAAGGTTAAAGATCGAATTTCACTATAAAAATTTTTGTGCCTTGCTTCTGGTTTATTTTCATTGTTTGTTTTAAATTTTCGTTGATTGTGTTTAGTACATTGCTTATTTAATTTGCATAAAAAGTGGTAGAAAATTAATTCCGTTTTCTTTGTTAGTTATATTTAGAACATCTGTAATCTTTATCTAACGTTTATTGATGTTTAAATTTAAATAAAAACAAGCTAAAATAATCTCTCGTTCTTTACTCAAACATATGCTAAATGGAGAGAGACTCAATTTTTTACTCAAATTAAAAGAGATTCAAATCTTGAATGATTAGATTTACTCTACTTAAAAATTTAGTGGTCATTCTGTTTTTTTTTAATTTGGGATTGTCTTCTTTTAATTTTGAATGTTTTTTATTAGAGTGTTTTATATCAAATTAAGCTTTTTATTCAATTGTTTTACATCATTAAATTATTTGTAATTTTCAATGTTGAATAAAGCTCATTTTTAATCCAACAACAATAATTAATTAATTTTTTAGATTAAATTCCCAAATTAGGTTCAAATAATATTTTTTCTTACTTTAATCCAATAGTTATAGATGATCAGGGGCCTAAATTAAATGCAAAAAAAATTTCCCTTCGAAATGGACTATATTCATTTTTTCTTCATACTATTCCATCTTTTTATTGGACGAAGTTTAGGTGTTTCATTAGAGTTATAGAAATTGTTGCCTTGATTGATTCTAATTTGATCTCTATACTTTAAAAGATCATTTGAATCTCAATTTATACTTTTAAAGATAAAAAATTTCAAATTATACCATCAAAGATAAAAATTTGCATCAATACGCACTTTAAACTAGCAACTGTCAATTTAATGTCTAAAATTAAATTGATAAATTATACTTAGACTATCTCATACTTATTACTTAATCATCTAGACCCCTCACATTTATAATATTATATCTACATCTCTTGAGAATCTAAATATGACTAAAAATATTCCCCCAATTGGACATTTAAATAATTCTGTTTAAGTGATATATTGCAATGAATATAAAGAATATTATATAAATATATGCATTATATTAAACATTTAAATGATAAGCTTGATGTTGGACTTTAGAGTATAATGGACCTACAAAATAAAGGGTAGTATGAAATTATAATTTTTTATTAAAATGAAATCATTTTTTTAATGATTAAATTTACAGATATTAACGATGAGGGTTTATGTGTTACACGTGTACAAACGTTAAGAGGTATAAGAGTAATATTCTAAATGTGAGGGGTCTAAATGATTAAGTGACAAGCATAAGAGGATCTATGTATAATTTATTAATTTAGTTTTAGGCAGCAAACTGACGGCTGTTAGTTTCAGGTGCGCATTGATATAAATTTCTATCTTTGAGAATATAAATTAAAATTTTTTATATTTAAAGGTAAAAATTTAAATTTAAATGATTTCGGCGTAGAATTTGTAATTAATCTTTCGAAAAATCAGAAGATTCCAGCACCAACACCTTAAATATGCACAGATACCAGGAAACAAAGCGCAGACACCGCTCTCGGTCTCTAATCCTTTCATAGAGCTCCGATTTCCTACCAAAAATGGAGAAGATAAAGCACAAATACTTGGAAGTAAGGGGGCTCAAACTTCATTTCGCCGAGATCGGAGAAGGTACAGCCCAATCTTTCTTCTTCTTCTGTATTCTTTCCAACTTCCAGATCACTTCTACTGTTTAAAGCATTATATTGTGAAAATATTTATGCAGGTCCTGCTGTGGTGTTCCTACATGGATTCCCCGAGATATGGTATTCGTGGCGGTATCAGATGATTGCAGTAGCTAACGCTGGATTTCGAGCAATAGCTCCTGACTACAGGGGCTATGGTCTCTCTGAAAAGCCGGCAGAACCAGAGAAAGTAACATTCAGAGACCTTGTTGATGATCTACTTGTGCTCCTTGATTCACTTGGTATCCCCAAGGTATAAGTCCTTATATTCTATATACCGTAGCATTATACGATTTTTAGTTATAAGTCTCGTGGGCTTGATATAGAAAGTAAGTATACTAATATATGAGTAATTGATGGATGTGATGAGGTGATGACGATTGATGGATGTTCTATCACCAGCTTAAATCATTGAATTTAACAAAGAGGAAAGTACCAGGACTTTTAAACTAGAACAGTGCACAGTGTTTTTTGGTCATGAGAGAATTAAGGATTATAAATCATGGATCAAATGGTACAAATATCTACAAGCTTTTCTCTATATTTGGTGGAAGATCCTTGTGATCCTTTTGTGATGTTCCAATGAGATTATGTAAGCAATAATAGAAACTCTCGATTTCATCGAGGATGACTACATACATGCATGATCAGCTCATCTATTGTTCTGGTTATTGATTGTCCATGTGATTCTGCCAATGGAAAATTTTCAATTCATCTAAACCATGTAAAATTGGACTAATTCATCTGTAACGTCCAGGTTTTTCTTGTTGCCAAGGACTTTGGACCTCGACCAGCTTACCACTTTGCACTCCTTTATCCAGACAGGGTCTCAGCAGTTGTGACCCTAGGTGTACCATTCATGGTCACTGGTCCAGAAGGAATCTCTCTAGATACCCTCCCAAAAGGCTTCTATTTCTTGAGATGGCGGGTAAATTTTTATCATCGTGTTTACTGAATATTGATAAACTGCAAATTGTTTATCTTGATCTCCTACTTTCTTACTTGCTCATGCTCTTTTTCTCAGGAGCCAGTGAGAGCTGAAAAGGACTTTGGCCGCTTTGATGTCAAGACTGTGGTGAAAAACATATATATCCTCTTCACAAGAAGTGAATTACAAGTAGCTAGCGAGGATCAGGAGATAATGGACTTGGTTGATCCATCCACGCCGCTTCCCCCCTGGTTCACCGAGGAAGATCTTGAAAACTATGCAGCTCTATATGAGAAATCCGGTTTTCAAACTGCACTGCAGGTGCCATACAGGTATAACGACCATTATACCTTTCATTCAATTTTATGCAACATCAAACTTAAGTCAAAATGTATAATTTCAAAAACTCTGGTTAGCATTGATCCAATTAGCAAATCAACATTGCAACATGATATCAAAATGGGAAAACAAAATTCGAAACCTTGCAAGGGCAATGAAACCATTATGTTGAGGATTGGACTATGTCATCTCTATGTTTGACTGAAGGATTTTGAGGATTTGGGCAGGGGTTGGCTCGAAGACTATGGAGTTGAAGATCAGAAAGTGACAGTTCCGGCAATGCTGATCATGGGTGAAAAGGATTATGTATTAAAATTTGGGAGATTAGAGGAGTACATAAGGAGTGGTATAGTCAAAAAATATGTTCCTGATTTGGAGGTAGTGTTCATACCAGAGGGAAACCATTTCGTCCAAGAGCAGTTGCCTGACCAGGTGAACCAGCTCCTTATCACTTTCCTCAACAAGCACATTTGATCAATCACCCTGCTAATACTTTCCAAAGGATTGGGAGGCACTACCATTCTCAACTTCCTATGTATTAATGTGGTATATGGATTGAATTTCCTTTCTATGTTTTCCTTTTGAGTAGTCTTTGTATATTGAATAAGGAATGACTACAGTATCAAAAGAGGCGTTGTATAGAAAATTATTACTTTTAAAAGTTAAGTTACAGTTTTTTTACGGTCTCAAGTTATAATATTTTGTGATCGATCATGAAAAATAAAATTTTTAAAGGTCAAATTGCACCTTCTAGCCAATGTTATTTATGATCGAACACAACATTTGTGATCAAACAAGTGTTATGAGCGGTTATGTACAGTTATAGCTTATCATTTGCAAAATGAGACTCGGCATTTAGCAGTTGTATTTTTCAATATTCCTATTGAAAATTTTTTCCCAATAGTCTTCTCCTTATGGAGGACATTGGCTAAAAAAAAAAAAAAAAAAAAAAAAGAAAAGGGTGAATTATATTTTTACCCCCGAAAAATTTAAAATTATCAATTTGTACCCTCAAATTATTAATTTTTCTACATTTCACTCTTAATGTATAAAATGATTATCATGCGATCATCACACTAACTTCCATTCTGTTGTCATTTCAATCAAAACTCACTGCATTTAGAGTGGGGACCATATAGTAAATTTGACGAAAAATTCCATCGAAGTTAGTGTGAGCCATGGAAAATAGACAATCATTAATATGAAGTCATGGTAATGACATAAAGAGAAGCATAGGCCATGTTTGGTTTGTAATTTGGAAACAATTTTTGTTCTCAAAATTTTAAAAACATTTAAAATCTGTTTGTTTAGTATTTTTGTTCTCTAAATTTGGAAAAAAAAATGAGATTTGAGTCAAAGAAACAGAAAATAAGTGTAGCTATAAGTGTATATACTTTTTTATATTTTTTTTATTAATGTTTAAATTACTGTTCAAATATATATTTGGGTTGTCCAAACAGGTTTTACTATTTTCTGTATTGTAAAATTATTTTTGAAATCATCTAACCAAACAAGTTTTTTATTTCAAAAAATATCAAAACAACTTTCTTAAAACTCTTTTCAAAGAAATTTTTCGAATACTATTTTTTGAAACGTAAACCAAAGCCCGTAATTTTTTTATATAAGACAAGCATCTTACCCAACCTGTTAGCCATGGAAAATAGAAAGGAATCAGTTTTGGATAAACCTTGGTAGAATTTTTATCCACGATGGAGACTGGCCATTGTCTGCACTAGGCTTTTCCTTGTCATATAAAGAAATTGTGTTTTACAAGGTGTAGGATCTCAAAATAATTAAGCACTCAAAAATAATTTTACACACAAAGATTAAATCAAAGTTCTAAGAAAATAAAATAAGAAAGACAAAAAATGACTAACACATTGAAAAATCTCGAACGACAAAAAACTAAATTATTTGAAAGCCAAAAAGGCTTTTTCCATTAACACACACCCCGAACTTCCACTACTAACATGACATAAAATTCTAACAATTTTAGTTCTAATAAAATACTTCTTATGGTGTGTGTAGCACAGTTGAGCAGTGCTCATGATCTTTAGGGATTAATGGGTTACTGAATGATTCATTCTAAACTTTTAGGCTCTCAAGATTTGAACAAGGAAGATGGGGAATGGCACATTAAGTGTTTATAATAGTTCACCAGCTCCGAAGTTCGGCTAATCCACGTTAAAGGGAGTCTCTTGCTCTTGGGGTGATTTTATTGATAAAATGGGGAAGATTACACAGGTTATATGCTTAGGATAGTTGCTTGTCTCGTGTTGTGAGCTACATTGTACTCTGTTTTAGAACAACTGGTAGCTACATTATACTTTGTTTTAGCGGTAGAAAAAGCAATAACTTGTTGTTTCTTCGAAAACTAGGAAAAAAATTCTAAACCAATTTAAAAACAATACCCTGAAATATTCTTTGCTTTTTTCCACGTGACCTCTCCAATTACTGTTTGTATGCCCTACAAGTTCATAAGAACTAGTAGGAGAATAAAAAATATCATCACATTGGGTACCTTTAACATACCTTAAAATCTGTTTTACTGCTTGCAAGTGGAATTGACGTAGAAACTCCATGTATCTGCTGATAAGACTAACTGCAAAAATAATATCAAGTCTAGTGGAAGCCAAATAACGTAAACTTCCCACCAACCTTTTGAAATATGTGGGATTCACCAACTCATCATTCTCATCTTTATCCAATTTCAATCTTTCTTCAACCGGAGTCAAAATAGGATTGCAAGAATCCATTCTAAACCATTTAAGGATATCTGATTAACCTCAATCCCAAGAAAATAAAATATCAAACTCATATTAGTTATCTCAAATTGAAAAATCATTGCCTCCCTAAATTTATCAATTAACTTTAGATTATTCCTTGTGAAAATAAAATCATCCACATATCTCCCTGTGAATTAGTTTTGACAAACAAAGTGTGTTAATAAGGACATCTCTGAAAACTATTCTCAACAAAATAAGAATCATCCAAGTGTACCAAGCTTTAGGGGCTTGTTTAAGACTATACAATGTCCTTTTCAACTTATAGACTTTGTTTTCCTCCACTTTATTCACATACCGAGAAGCTACTCAACGTAAACTTACTCATTAAGGACACCATTCAAGAAAGCAAAATTCACATCCATTCGAAAAATCTTCCAAGAATTATTAATAGCAAGAGAAATAATCATATGAATAGTATCAAGTCTGGCAATATAAGCAAAAATATCAAGATAATAAATACCTTGTTTTTGTTTGTAATCCTTGGCTACTAATCTCACTTCGAAGCGATCCACCTCTCCGTTTGACTTGTATTTGATCTTGTACACCTATTTAACTCCAATGGCTTTCTTTCCTTTGGGAAGAGAAATAAGATCTCATCTATTATTTTTCTCAATGACATTAATCTCTTCATCCATTACTTTCACCCAATGTTTCTCCCTACAGACTTCATTAGAAGAAACAATATCACAATCTGCATATAAAACAAAATTTATCAAATCCTCACATGAAGGATCACTGCCAGTGCCAATCACATAATCTTCCAATCTAGTTGGCATGTGTCGTTTACACTGTGAACGCCTACTTGACTTGGTTGCAGGAATTGAAGAATTGAGGATTGTTCAACTAGATGATCACCAATTGAATCATCAACATCAAAAGAATACAAGTGTGGCTAATTTGTCTTCCTTTTGGGAACAATTCTAAACACCCTGCTCATCAAAAGTGAGATCCCTACTAATAATCACTTTTCCTATGATGGGATTATAAAGCTTATACTCCTTTGTAACTGAATTGTACCCAATAAAAATATACTTTCAATCTTATCCTTAAAATTTTTCTTGAGTGAATCTGGAACATGGGCATAGGCAATACAACCAAACACCCTAAAATGCTGAATATCAGACTTCTGACCACTCCAAATCTCATAGAGAATTTTTCCCTTAAAATTTCTAGTAGGGGACCTGTCCAAAACTTAAACAACATAAGCAACAGCTTCTGCCCAAAAAAAATTAAACATATTTTTAGATTTCATCATGCATCTAACCATATTCATAATAGTTTTATTTTTTCTCTCTGTCATACCATTCTGTTAGGCAGTATACATAGTTGTCAACTGATGCTAATGTCATGATTTCTCAAAAAATCATCACAAACCATATATTCTTCACCTCTGTTAGTCCTTAAAACTTTATTTTTTCTCTCACTCTGTCTTTCAACTTAAACTTTAAAATATTTAAATGCATCACATGCATCAGATTTATTTTTTAAAATATACACCCAAGTCTTTTTGCTAAAATCATCAATAAAGGTAATAAAATACCTACTCCCACCAGTGGAAGGAACTTCAATTGAACTCAGAGTGAATCAAATCAAGGGGTCTTTTTGCATGCCAAACTTGTTTATCAGGAAAATGGTCCCTATGGTTTTTTTTTCCCAAAACACAAGTCTCAAAAACTTGACTAGGAATATTAATAGCAGGCAAATCAAAAACCAACTTTTTCTGGGCAAGAAAATTTACATGCCCAAACCGCATATGACATAACCAATTATCCTCAAAAATTTCAGAACTAAATTAAGATAAATTCTAACAACTAATTTGTACAGGGAACAAACAATTGTGTGTGATATTTACCTTTGCTATTAGTCTCTTACGGCTGTCACTAATTGTACAAACACCATTAAAAATTCTCACATCATACCCTTTTTTGACAACTGCCCATACTCCATAAATTGTGGCTAAGGCCGAGAACATAATAAACATCTGAAATAACATTCAAAGATTCATCTTTTAACTTAATAGAAATTTTACCTTTTTCCTTTATGGGGATGGTTGAAGCATTCCCAAATTTAATGTCTGATTGAACAAATTCATTCAATACGGTGAACATCTCCCTGTAACCACACATGTGATTACTGCAAACTGAATTCAAATACCACTTATTCTTTCAAACATCATCCACTGCACTATCAATTAAAAACAAAACCTCTGAATTATCATCATTACCCTCTACAATTTTACCATGATAATTCTTATTATCAGATCTCCTTAATTTGTAACAATCCTTTTTATAGTGCCCTAATTTTCCATAATAGTAGCACTTTATCTTGGATTTGTCATGTAGTTCACCCCAATTATTACCTTTATATTTTTTCCACTAGATCCGTTTTGCCACGTACCTTGGTTATTTGAATGCTGATACTTCTGATTTGATTGATATTTATTGTGGGACTCATCTTTCTCCTTCTTGAAACTCGTCTGAGTCTATAATTTCAAACTTTTTCATTCAATCTTTGTTCATAGGTTTGTATGGAACCCATCAACTATCAAGGAATCAAGATCCTTTGACTTTATAATAGCTGTGACAATATACTCGAATCTCATTGACAAGGTCCAAAGAATTTTCTCCATAACTTGGAGATCCTTTGCATCATCGATGTTGGCTCTCATCTGATTGATAATAAACAATGTCCGAAAAAAATAATTAGATTTACGCTCTGATTTTTTTATCTGAAGAAGCTCAAATGGTCTGCGTAGGGTTTGAAACCGAACTTTTTTCACCTTATCTTGTCAAATATAACAATTGATCAAGACATCACATGCCGCCTTTGCAGTCAAAACATGAGCAATCTTGTCATAAATTGACGAATCAATTGCTCCATAGATATATATCAACGCTCTAATGTCTTTCTTCCGATTACTTCTCATTTCATCCTTTTGAGTTTTTTATGGGTTGGTAGATCTCCAGGGCCTGTGAACTCGTTTGTTACAATATCTAAAAAATTTATGACCTTGAAAAACAACTCCATTTGTGTTTTCTAATGTTGAAAATTTGATATCTCGTCAAATTTTTCAACTAGGCATTGAACGAACTCGTTCCTGTTTGCCATCTCTGAAGTTGGCTATGATATTAGATGTAGGATTTCAAAATAATTAAGCACTCAAAAATAATCTCACACACAAAGATTAAATCAAAGTTCTAAGAAAATAAAATAAGAAAGATGAAAAACAACGAGCACATCGAAATTTTGAACCATAAAAAGCTATATTATTTGAAAGCCAAAAAGGCTTCTTCCGTTAACACACACACCGGACTTCCTTCACTAACATGACATAAAAATCTAACAATTTTAGTTCTAACAAACTACTTCTAACACAACACGTTTTCAAATAAAATACTAATAATAAAATGATAACTCTAATGGGCAAGAATACCATGTGGAATAGGAACTCTAAACCAACTAAAACTTTACTAACAAAATAAATAGCAAATAAATAAATAATATGAAACTTAAGAGAGTTGGGTCAAAGTCCAACACAAGGTACAATTTCAATCCAAGCTAAAGACTTTTTCCATCTCTTCCCTCCTCTATCATAAAAACCGAGAAAAAATGGGGATGCAGAGAATTGGGGTCAAGTGAAGAAAAAAAATGAATCATTGTGGTGGGTCTGGGAGGATAAGATCTTCTACTTGTGGTGGTGGTGGAGGGGTGCCGCAGCCATGCTGTGAGGTGGAAAAGTGTGCCGCCAAGTACCACCAACACCATAAGTATGTGAAACACCAAGTGAGTTGGTCTTTGGGGACGAAGTGAGAAGTAATTGTGCAATCTATTAAAATGTCCTCATTTTGGCAGGTTTGTCTTTCATCCAATTTTTTTACTGTGCAAACTAAATAAAACGGCGTCATTACTCACTAACTGCAAAGGAGCTACACCCCCTCGGTCAACTGATTAAACTAGTCGTATAATTAAAAATACAAAATAATAATCATTATAAAATTTTGTTTAACTCATTAGCATTTTAGGTCTCAATAGCATTACTTATCTATTTATAGTTGTCAAAATATAATACATCACTAACACAATAATGGTACTCGAAATTAACTGGCCCAACTATAGAACCACATGAGGCATGACCCAGAAAAATCGACTATGATTATGAGCCTATGTGACAAAAAGTGTGCTAAGTGCTGAGGATGAAACAAAGACAAAAAAATGTGTGGTTCATCTCAATCGAAATACTAAGGCTATATCTACCATAAAGGAGACTCTTGTTAGCTGTTGTTATAGAAGGTCTTTGGGTGGGAGCTTTTTACAGAGTATTTCCTAAGTTTTTGTCGGTAATATATCCCTTTTTTTCCTCCCTTACACGGTGACATCGTTTGCTATTTATGCATCTTATTATTAGGGTTTCATAGTGATTCCTTTTTTGGTTAATTCTGTGGTCCCCTTCTCATTTGTCCTGCAGTTGAACTTGCCATCTTGATGTTTTTTTGTGCCCACTACGCCTTGAATGAAATACATGAGTCATCTCCATTATCGGTGAATATTCGTTTTGTTAAAATTGTCAGACATTGTCCCCTTGTTTCCTATCTCCGTGTCGTGGTACAATCATCAAAGAATCACCGGGGCCAATCTCTCGAGCAAACATTGATATTGGGCTTGACTATATTGAACTGAAATTTATTCTGGGCCGAATTATTATGGGCTTTCATGAAGCCGGGATGTGGCCTACCTCAGGTCCAGCGAGTGCTATATTGAAGGGGTGTTTGAGTTGTCTTTGGTGAGCCCACAAAGGGTTTTGGACTTGAAAAATGTGGCCCATACTTAAATCTATATGGTACTCAAAATTAACTGGCCCAACAACAAACTTGCCTAATGCATGACCCAGAAAAATTGACCATGACTATAAGCCTATGTGACACAAAGTGTGCTAAGTGATGAAGATGAAACAAAGACCAAAAAATGAGTGGAGACTCTTGCTCCTGGACGATTATATTGCTCGGGGAAGAATGTTGTTGTTATAGAATATCTTTGGCTAGGAGACTTTTACAGAATATTTCCTAAGTTACGGCCGACATGAAATTAGAGGGTTTGAGTTTCTCTTCGCAAACGAGTGGACTCGACCCAACATAGTTAATAAGCGAATCAGGCATAAGTGAATTTAATCAGAAAAAATATGCGACATGACTTGCTTATATATTGGTTATACACAACGATTCTTACACAATACAAACTTAATATGATACGATTTATTATACACAAATTAATAAATAAATTGGATATGAACGAAATACATTTTGACACGAATATGCTAAGGCCCGACACAAACTCGCCTCTCTGACATAATTGATAGAATTAAATATATTATAGGATACTTAGCATTTATCATGTTGTTTAAGCTTAATCTTTACGATTCCAAATGTGAAACTGCTAGCAATGGCCACTCACCAAACCCAAACATTTATTAATCAAGAAACTAAGTAGTACACGCATAATTTATTTGATGCAGGTGTGTGGAATGCGGGTTTCCAGCTTAACCTCGACTCTGAGTTGTTGGTAATCAAATAATTCTTATTAAACTAGATCAAAAATAAAAAATAATAAAATAACATAAAATTCATTATTTTCTTTTTTAGCATCATGTGCCAATCTAACCGTAGCAAGCGTCAAGACCCTCTTAATTGGATTGGGTTCAACACAAAATATGATGGCCCTTAACTTATACGATATCTCGATCCATTTTGATATTCATATTAATTAGTCATATTATTTTTAAGTGTGTATAGTGTTAGAGCATCTTTAACTATAACTCAAATTTGAGTCTAAATTTAAGTAATAATCTTGATTTGGTATAAAGTACTCTAATGAGCAAAATCAAATATCTACTAAAATCTTTTAAAAAATTTCCTCTTTGTCCCAAAACTCATTTTTTTTATGTCATTCAAATCATGATATTTGATAAAATAAATAAACTTTCGTATCTCTCTTTAAAGGGTAATTCAAAAAAAAACGAAAATGTATAAAATACTACATAGGAATAAAGAAACCACTCTAGAATTTTAAAATTGTTTTAATCCCTTATCCTTTTTTATAAATCTAGATAAAAAATAAAAGAAAAAAATATAACTATTTTGACATGGTCCTGGTCTGAAGAATACAAAAACATACGTTTTTAACAAAAATGGAAGATTTAAGAAATAAAATGATGAATTTTCTAGATTTGTGGGTAGTGAACATTTAGAATTTCAAGAAGAATCGATGCCCTAAAATTATACTACCGATAATGTTTAACTCAAAAAAACTAAAGAAAATTTGATGGGTAGACTTAGAGTTTATATAGTATGAAAGATGGGTGAGATTAGAGTTTTGAAAAATAAAAAAAAAAATCAAGAAGATGGAAGATGAAAGGGAAAAAACTTTCCTACAGGCCTTCAAATAATTTGTGAAAGTTTTGGCGGTGGTTGGCCATGAAAGCAGCGTAGTAGAGAGAGGTCAGAAGAGGCAAAGAACAAATCGTCGAAGAAATATTTTAGTTTTGGATAGGTTAAATTTTTTTTTTTTTTTTGCTATTGAAGATAGGATATACAAATTAGTAAAGGAAAAAACACAGTAAAACAAAACAAAGCAATTAAAGGAGTTCATCCTACCCTATCCAAAGCAAAGTTATTGTCTAGATTTAGTTTGCCTCTTATATGGGATGTCATTTCCATCTAGCTTCCCATTGTATTTCATTTTGAGTCTCTATTTGGCAAGTTCTTGAACTGCACAGTTTGTTAATCGATCTGTATGGTTCATTCCCCATTCTTGGTGTTCTATCAGCAGGTGCTTGAGATCTTGAGTGATATAAATAATAGTCCAGTGAGGCTTGACATTGGTAAGTAGCGTAGCATGGATGACAGCTTAAGAGTCCCCTTCAATGGTCATATAACTCCAGATTTTTGCATGAGCCCATAGTGTTGCCATTCTTGCTGCAAGTGTTTCAGTAATTAAGGGGTCTATATTTAAGTTATTTCCAACTATAGGTCCTAGTATTGTTCCATCTGGTTTCTTTGCAATTACTGCTTACATGAGCCATTTGGACCAACTGTTGCATCAACATTGATTTTGATCTCGCCATCTGCAAGGGGAATCCAATTGAACTGATATTGCTTTAGTACTTGACTGGATAGCTGAGGGGTCCTAGTTTCCTTGAATTCCATGTACATTTCCATGATTTCTTGTTGCATCTTAGGTAGACAGATATGTGTTTGATTGAGTTGGAGTTTATTCCTCCATTTCCAAATGATACTGACAAGGATTTGTAGCAAATAGGTCCATGGATTCTTTGTTGCTGGCTGAGATGCCAAAGAGGATTGTAGGATTAAGGATGTTGTGCACCTATTATTGTACAATAAAGTGGTGGAAGAAATCTGTCTGTAGTCTCCAGCTGGAAAACCATATTGCTTTTGCCAAAGGACAAATGAATAGAATATACTCAGCAGTTTCTGGGCTCGAATTACACATGGGGCATAGGATTTCTGAGATTTGGAGTCTGGAAGGTAGTAGTGCTTTTGTTGGTATGCATTCAGTGGCTAACCTCCAAAGAGTCATCTTGAGTCTCTCATGCAATTTAGAAGTCCACAATTTGTTCCAATTTGCTGGTTCTAGGTATTGAATTGTCAAAAATAGATATTCCCTTGATAACTTGTATGTTGACTTGGTATCGAAGTCCCCTTTCTTGGATGGGATCCGTAACATTTGATCATCTCTTGGGAAGTTTGAATTTTTATGCTTAATATTGTTTCAACTGTTGCAGGAGAAAATAATATCGAAAGAAGGCCAATGTTCCATGTGCTAGATTCTTGGTCTATCAACTCTGCCACTTGAATAGGTAAATGATCTATATCTTGCTCTAGTTGAACTCTGAAAGAATGCAAATTAGGAACCCAAGGGTCTGTCCAAATATTGATCTTGTGTCCAATGCCAACCAAGTAACATGCTTCCTTCGCTATTAAGGGTCTGGTTTCAAGAATATGCCTCTATATAGGTGAATCACCAAATTGATTTTGTACATAAAAGAAACTAGATCTTGAACAATATTTTCTTGTAAGTTGAGAAGACCATAAGCTAAAGTTGCCTGAGATCATTTTCCATCCTGGCAATGCCATAAGTGACCTATTAATGTCCTGAGTCATTTTAAAACCAAGTCCTCCCACCCCTTTTGGCCTGCAGATATAGTCCCATGATTTGATTGCCATTCCTCTATGTTGATCAGTATGCCCCCACCAAAAATTTCTTATTTTATTGTCAATGTTGTTGCAAACATTTTTGGGCAAGAGGAAAGCTTGCATGGCATAGACTGGCATTGCAAGCGCTATTGACTTGATTAGTGTGGCTCTCTCAACGAAAGACAGTGTCTTAGCCTTGCAGTTTGGTTTCTATCTTATCTAGAATTGGTTGGAAGTCCTTGGTTTCTAGATCTGCTTGTGAATATAGGGAGACCTAGATAAGTACCATCGTTGGTGCCTTTTTTCAATCCCATAACTTCTTTGACAACTCTTATGTCTCCTTTTTGTGCATTTTTGCTGTAGTGGATTCTAGATTTGCTTTTGTTGATTTGCTACCTAGACCAACTTTAGTACTTTGTGAGGCACTCATGTATAGTTGCTATTTTCGGTTGGTTTACTCTTCCAAAAATCAGGAGGTCATCTGCAAACATGAGGTGTGTAATTGGTTCACATGATTTAGCAATTTTAATGTCTTTTGTTCCCATTGCCTTAGACCCTTTTGGGGGTTGAATCTTCCCATGAGACCCCTTTTTATTAGTACTAATAGAGAGGAAGTGAAAATGCACTGATGGATCCAATTGGTGAATTGTTTTGGGAAGCCAAGATTTCTTAGGGCTTGAAGGAGGAAAAGCCATTCCACCTTATCAAAAGCCTTGGTCATCTCTAATTTTAGCATCATTAAGGCCCATTTACCTTGTTTTTTCTTCATTTGATGCACAATTTCTTGCACTAGAACTACATTCTCTGCTATGTCCTTCCTAGAACAAAGTGGTCTAGAAGGGTGAAATGAACTGTTTAGTGTGAGGACGAATTCTATTGGCAATGATTTTAGAGATTAGCTTTTATGCAACATTACAGTGGCTAATGGGTCTAAATTGGCTTTTAAGGTCTTGTGTATTAAGCATAAATTTGTTATATTGAGTCCCATTAGGAGATGACCTCCAGCAAAGAAGCTTCTAACTACCTTAATTAGGTCATCGCTAATAGTGTGCCAATAGGTTTTGTAGAATATGGCAAGCATTCCATCTGGTCCAGGTGATTTGAAGGACAACATAGAAAAGAGGGTGACTTTTATTTCTTTAGGGGAAGGGATGACACAGAGTTGTATTTGTTGCTCTTGGGAAATGACTAGGTGAATCAAACTTTGAAGGTCATTGGGAAAAACTGGATTAGACGAAGAAAAGAGATCTTGAAAATAAGTTAGGAATTGATTACCAATTTCCTGCCTATCAGTTACTCATGTGTTGTCTTCTAGCTTTAAACAATCAATTGCATTCCTCCTGCCTCTAATGATAGTGGTGGTGTGAAAGAATTTTGTGTTTACATCCCCCTCCTTCATCCATTGGACCCTGGACCTTTGCCCCCATAGGAGCTCTTCCTTTTTTATTTGCTCTGCCAATTCATATTTTGGACCTTTTCTTCCAGTAGATTATCAGAAGTAGGTTATGCTTGTTGAAGCTGGTCGATTTTCTCCTTGATGGCCTCGGCTTTCCAGATGCAATTGCCAAATTATTTCTTGTTCCACTTTCTGAGAGCATCTTTCATGGCTTGAAGTTTCTACAAAATTTGTACACTAAGGATCCTCTATACTGCATGTTTGAGGAGTTTTGAATTATATGATGACTAGTTGGATCTTGTGTCCAAATGGCCTCGAACTTGAAAGCTTTGGTGAAATTTGTTTGTTTCTCCATTGTATTCAAAAAGAGGGGGGAATGGTCTTAACAAATGGTTGGGAGATGTTTGATGGTAGCTCTAGGAAATAAACACCTCCATTCTGGGTTAACAATGCTTCTATCCAGTCTCTCATTAATGTTGGCTAGGCCTTCTCTTTTATTAGACCAAGTAAAAGGGTTGCCTTTATAACCAAGATCAACTAATCCTTGCTAATTTATGAATGCCCCAAAACCTCCGTTTGATGGTGAAGCAAAGGTTCTGCCCCCTCTTTCCTCTTCTTGTGAAGTAACATTGTTGAAGTCCCCAATTAAGATCACTAGTCCAGAATTCCTCTGTGATCTGATTCATTGCATCCCATAGTTTGTTCTGTAGTAGTCTACTTGTAGGAGCGTAAACACAATTAAGTAACCATTTGGACTCTGGGGCTTCTAAAAAAATCGTGGTAAAGATAATAGATGAGTTTGACAGGAAGATTTCAACATCAATTCCTTTTCTCCAACAAAGAATTATGCCTCCAGCCACATGAATAAGTTCTCCAGTCCATTCCAATTCAATTTGTTGTAGTTTTCCATGACTCTCATGTTGCATTCTTGATGTGACTTTCTTATAGAGGAATTTTTGGAAGGGTTTCCTTGCAATAGGGTTTGGATCAGGGGTGGTAGGTGGTCTGGTGATTCATCTGGTTTTGAAATAGTGTATGGGTAAGAATGAGTTTTTGGTTTTTTTGTGTGGTTGGGGTACAGACAGTGATTGAGTTGGAGTGCATGGCGATGTAACAATCTTCTCTCCTGCAGAACTTGGAGGGTCTTGTTTGGGGTATCTTCCCATATGCTGCGTTTGAGTGATAGTCGTTGAAAAACCATGGCCATACATTCATCTTGTATGTTGCAGAAAAGATTAGCCAGAAGTGGTTTTGGAGGTGTTGGGTCATTGCATGGGTAAGTGTGGAGGTGAGTTATGGATCGGGTCGCATTGATTTAGGTTGCTGAAGTGATAACTCCTTGGGTTGTTTGGTTTTGGGCATGTGCTTGTTGACTACAATTTTGAGCAATTTGGCTTGGGGTTATGTATGTATGTTTGGATTTGGAAGATGGGCTTGGGGTTTTGGTCGTTGGGCTTTGGATATTGGGTAGGTGGTTTAAATTAGTGGTATGTACTAGGATGTTGAGGTTAGGGTCGTTATTAGGGTGTGCTTGCTCTAGTAGTGTTAAGGAGAGGTTAGGGTTTTGACATGGAGAATGTGGTGAGGGAGAATATACCATTATTGCCCAGTTCGTTAGGATTTGTACCACTTGATGTCCACGTGTCAAATCATCACGCTCTCCAGTCTGTGGTAGTGCACACATATTCCACGATTGTGGGAAATTAGCCGACGTGCTCTTCTTTGATTTTGACGTAATTCTTGCTACCGGAGCATATGTGTCAAAATAATCAACTCCTTCTTTTTGTCTAAAACATTTTGCCACTAGTCTTGCTTCGAAGGTTTATAAAGAACCATTAGTATTATATTTTCTCCTAAACACCCATTTACATCCGATTGGTTTGCAACTAGGTAGTAAGTCAACCAATACCCATGTTCCATTTGATAAAAGTGAATCCATTTCATTATTTATCGCTTCCTTCCAAAAACTGGAATCTCTTGATGCCATTGCATCACTATAAGTTTTAGGATCTTCTTCCAAATGCATAACAATGGGTATTTTGTTTAAAATCTCATTTCTACTTCCTTCAACCAAGAAGACTATTGCTTGTGAATAAATAAAATCAGAATCCAAGTTCTTCTCTTTTCTTACCCTTTAACTTCTCTTAGGTTCACTAGGAGATTCAACTCATTTCCGTTTATTATTTAAAAAACTTTGATCCATCTTAATGTCTTGTGTAATTAGAAATTCAACATTTTCTCTATTCGATTGTTGATTGACATTTGAATTTCCAAGAAAACTTGTTTCTAAAAATTTAACGTCTCTAGACTCTATGATAGCATTCGAGTCTATATCCAACAATCTATATGCTTTTAAATTTTCAGCATAACCCACAAAGACACTCTTAAAAGCTCTAGGTCTTAATTTGGTTCCTTTAGGATCTAGAACTCTATAATAGGCTATACAACCTCATACTCTCAAATAGCTTAAGTTTAGCCTTCTTCCTTTCCATATTTCATATGGAGAAGTTTTTATTTTCTTTGAGGGTATTCTATTGTGCATATGACAAGCTATTAATAGAGCTTCTCCCTATAGATTTGTTGGTAGTTTAGCATGCATAAGCATAACATTAATCATATCTACCAATGTTTTATTCTTTCTTTCAGCCAATCATTTTATTGTAGAGTGTAAGGTGCACTCATTTGATGAATCAAACCATTTTTTTCACAAAAAACAGTAAATTCAATTGAAAAATATTCACCTCCTCGATCACTTCGTAGGATTTTAATTTTCTTTTCCAATTGATTTTCAACCAATGTTTTATAACATTTAAACATGTCAAATGTTTGATCTTTAGTTCTTATTAAATAAACATGAGTAAACCTTGAATGATCATCAATGAAAGTAATAAAATATATATTTCCTTCTTTAGTTAAATGACCATTTAATTCACATATATCAGAATGCACAAGTTCAAGTGTTTCAGTTGTTCTTTCATTCTTTGGAAAAGGTTTCTTAGTAATTTTTGCTTGTATACATATTTCATATTTTCCAAAATTTTCATTTGTGCATGGAATTAAACCATGCCTAGACATGTACTTAATTGATCCATAATTAACATGTGACAAACGAGCATGTCATAAATTAAAAGGAGACTCAAGAATATAAACAGAAACATCAACTTTATTAATGCTCAACTTAAATATTCCATCACATGAATACCCTTGTCCAACAAAGACACCATTCTTAGAAAATATAATTTTTTTTGCCTCTAAGACACCCTTCAAACCCTTCTTGCACAACAAACTTGCAGATATCAGATGCTTTCTCACATCAGGAACATGAAATACATTCATTAAACTACAGTTCAACAGTCCCTTTTCCAAGCACTTTGTCAGTATCATGATTCCCCATCATAACACTTTTCATCATTTGATGCAACTTCATAGTTCTTGAACAAATTTTTGTCATTACAAACATGCACTGTCGCACTAGAATCATACCACCAGTCTGCAGTTTTGTTAGTTGTTGCCATGCATTCTGTAATCATGCTTATTTTCAGTTTAGCAACCATGACTATAATTTCAGAAGGACTTGGAGAATGTTCAACAATATTGGCCTTCTTTTGTCCAGCGTTTGCCTCTGTCTTCAATCTCTTATAGAACCTGCACTCTTTCTTAAAATGACCATTCTTGCCACAGAAAAACCATGTTTTGTTCTTCTTAAAGTTGGTAGAATTATTACTTGAAGATTCAGCATACATACTTCCTTTTATTTCTAGAAGTATTACAAGTATTTGTTGATTTCTTCGTATTAGACTCAATATTATTTACTTTAGAACCAAACTCTGAAGCATTTTATTATCACGACTACAATTTTCGTTTTCTATTCGGATATGCTTCATGAGTCGGTCTATGATAAAATCTTCAGAAGTATGTAACAATTTCTTTCGATAATCGTTCCAAGTAGTAGACAATTTTGCAATTACCACAGCCACTTGAAGTTGTTCAGACACTTTTATTTTAAAATCCTTGAGTCTAGATACTAGGACAAACAATTCATCTACTTGTTCCATGACAGATTTATTATCAAATATTTTGAATTCAAAAAATTTCATACTGAGAAATCTGTTTGTACCTTGCTTGACAGATGTATACTTCTTCTCCATGGCACTCCAGATTTCTTGTGGGGATTTGATTGAACGAAACAGATCTTACAATCGATCAGACAGTGAATTTAGAATATAGCCTCTGCAGCGAACTTCATCTTCCATGTGTTTCTTGCGGGTTGCTATAATTTCTTCATCCTATTTGTCAGATAGTTCAGGAATAGTTGACAGATTTTCACTTAGCAGATACGCAACACCCAATTCAATAAGCAAGAAAAGTAATTTGTACTTCCAACGTGTGAAATTCGTTCCATCAAAATGATCCAACTTGGACACTTCAGGATTGAACTTGAAAACAAAATTCGAACCAGTAACCGAACCAATAGCCTCCATTGTTACTTAATTTCCTTAAGATTGTTAGCAAAATAATTTCAACAGATTAGAAGGCTTTGATCGTGTATTCACTCTCCTTAAGGAAATTATGCCCCCACCATGTTGCTGTTGGGTTTATGACAAATTCCTCTAGGATTAACAAAGTCAAACATAATTTTAGATAGCAAACTCTAAAATTCTTCCAATAACAAAATAGAGAAACATTATAATATATTGAAGGATCTGTACAGGTATTTATAATATCTTAGAGATGTAAAGGAGAGACACAACTCTTGGGTCAAAGAGATGTAAAGAAGAGACACAACTCTTGGGCCTAGAGATGTAAATAGGAGACACAACTCTTGAGCCAAGAGATATTAATTAGTACAAAAATAATTAATCGTTTATAAAGTTCAATGCCCATCTTTTGACTTTAAATATTATTTTATTTAAAACCTAAATAAGGCCTATTGATTTAAAATATTTGGAGCTTCCCTCTAAATTTTCTTACCATCCAAATTTATAAAATTTGATGTATTTCTTATTTTAAACTCGTACACTCTCTTTTAACTTTTCTAATGTGGGATACCTTACATTACTAACTATTTCTAACATAGAAAATCAAGGATGACAAGCAGATCATCAACAAGGTCCTTGAATATCACTTTCTCCCGCTCTGCAGGCTGATCAGAAAGACCATAGCCCCTGTAGTCAGGAGCTATTGCTCGAAAGCCAGCATTAGCAACTGCTATCATCTGATACCGCCATGAATACCAAATCTCAGGGAAACCATGTAGGAAAACCACTGCGGGACCTGCATAAATATAGATGAAGAGACAATGCTTTAAACATATGATGAAGAAGTGGGTATCAATTTAGCAGAAGAAACGTTGCACTGGACCTTCTCCGATCTCTGCCAAATGAAGTTTGAGCCCCCTTACGTTCAAGTATTTGTGTTGGATCTCCTTACACTTTAGTCACCTAGTAGGTGACCATATGTTTCAGTTCTTCCTTTCTTTTTCAATATTTAGTTTTGGATGAATGATACTTTGCACCCCTAAAAGATATTAAAATTTATAATTGACACACCAAAAGATTAAGTATTCAGATTGGACCCTCAATTAGGCAAATAGGTAAGAATTTGGCCCAAAACAACAAATTTGCTGCTTTCTGTGACATTTTTGTTGTGTTGAAGTCTCTATATTTTTCTATTTCTATGCTTGATTATTTGTATGTTACTCAGTTTTAAGTATTTTACATGGAAATATTATACTCAATTATCAAATCAGGCGATTCAGGATACATTACTCTCTATTTTTTTTTAATGTGATTGACTGTGCAATTTAAAAATTTTAATCTTTTGGAGTGCGAATTGAGAATCCAAATTTTTTTCAAGGTGTAAAGTGTAATTTTTCAGGAGGGGGTACCTTGATACATTTTTGCATATTCTATTGTCCATAATACTATTTAAATCTAATTTATCAATTAAATTTATTGATCTAATTCATCGTAGCTATGAATTGATACAGAATCCCAACCAATATTGGTACTCAATTTTAATCTGATAAAAGTAGCATTGATCTTGAAAGTGTTGTGTGAAAGAGACAAATCTAATAAATCGGTTCATTTGTGTCATTGATTATACACAACAACTCTTTACAGCCCAAGGTACATGCTATATCCATCTCTATTTAAAACAATAATGTTATACACATTACCTTTATGTATCATCTTTCTTCACTATTTCAATATCAATAATTAGATTAGTAGATTTTATTAAATTTATTAATTAAATATTTAAAAATTGAGATAATACCACGGTATTCTAGACAGATGGTGTACATATCATTATTGTATCAAAAAAAATACTGACCATTGATGCCACAAGATTTACTTCAACAAGGGTAAATTGGGTTTTGTACTTGAAAATATTTTTAGAATTTTTACTATACTTTCTCATCAAGGACATGAAACTATTGATTTCTCAAAATGATAGCAATGTGCCTCACTCAATCAATGAGGTCAAATTGTTTGGTCAATTGACATCTCATGTTTCATGCAATTGATCTGTTTATGGTGTAAGGTAAAATTTTGAAAATATTTTAGGGGGAAAATGACATTACGATATATTTTTACCAATAAAAAAGCAAGCATCGTCTAGTTGTTAGGGTCATTGTACAATTTTCAAAACTTAAGGTGCAAGGTGCAAATCCGTTTCCAAATAACTAGTTTCTCTGACTTATTTAAAATTTTGAATTTTAAATAAAGTGTGAATTTTGGCCTTCATGTAAAATTTTGAAAATTATTTAAAATTCTCCCTCATTGAAAAGTTAGCCAAAAAATATCAAAGGCAAATTTAAGCAGATTTGGATATACAAAAAATGGACTTGATTGTGAACCGGTATCATTATATGTAGATACACTAATTAAAATTAAGTGATTATTAAATAATTGTGTTGAAATTAAAATTTATTTTATTGAAATTCAACTCTGGTTTAATTATTCGAATCAAATTAATTTTTATTTTTATAATCGATTTGGATGTGAATTGTAAAATTAAGCTTGTTTGACAATTCAGATTAAATTCGGATAGAGTTTTTAAATTAGAAACGAATCAATCAAAATCATATCCAAATCTTACCTTGACTAGCCTATTAATTATTAATTTGTAAGGCGCAACAAGTATTAATGATGGTCACCCATTATTCTTTTCAAAATCATATTTGCCCCCTTTGTGAAATGGTCCTAAGTTTGTCCCTACATTGATGTAGAACAAGTAGCTACTGATTACTTAGAGTAGGAGGACCACCGTGCATCCAAGGCCTAAAGAAAAGAAAAAAAAGTGATAATAGAGACAAAATGACTCGGATTCGGAATTGATTGAAACTAGTGATGTTTGATCTGAATCGGGCCAATAATTAGGACTCATCGCTTTGTCATGAGTTCTTTCAGTTTTTGGGCCGAATTCTATTGTTTAGACCTTGATAATTTTGTTTTTGCCGTTTTAGGAAAGAATTCAAAAATTAATAATAAATTATAGTATATTTCGAATTCAGTGTCGTCAGTTGGGTTAGATTTCGGACGACATGTTCTTTTGTGTTAATTAATTAGACTAGGGTTTTAACTGTTCCTATATACATTTTATTATGTAATATGGATTATTCATTGAATAATATAGCTTTTCCAGAGATATTCTCTTATTACTCTCTTTGTGGATTCAGAGTATTTGTTCTATACACTTAAAATCATAGTATTCTTTATATCTCTTTGTTCCACTTCATCATGCATATATCTATCTAGCTAGATTGTATGGTTCATGTTTGAACCACACAAATAATATTTCGACATTTAAGATCACATTTTTTATATCTAATTATCTCCAGAACCCAAAATCTCGTGTATTGAGAGTTATGAGGAAATCAACAAAAAGTCCCTAGCTTGGATGGAAATTGTACATTGTAAAACACAATTTGTTTCTATAACAAGTAAAAGCCTAGTGCAGACAGTGGCCAGTCTCTGTCATGGATGAAAATTCTACCAAAGTTTATCCGAAACTGATTCCTTACTATTTTCCATGGTTAGGTAAAATGCTTCTCTTATGTCATTACAATGACTTCATATTAACGCTTGTCTATTTTCCATGGTTCACATTAACTTCCGTTGCAATTTTCATCAAAGTTACTATATGATCCCCACACTAAATGCAGCGAGTTTTGACAGGAATGACAACATAAGTGTGAGGGTCACATTACAATTATTTTATAATATTGAGAGTGCAATGTAAAAAAATTAATAATTAGGGGTGCATATTGATAAATTTAAAATTTTTTGAGGTACAAAATTCGATTCATGCTTTTGTTTTTTTTATGAGAGTGTCCTCCCTAAGGAAAAGGCTATTGTATCAGAAAAAAAATTTGTCAATACGAATATTGAAAAATACAACTGCTAAATGTCAAGTTTCAATTTATAAATGATAAGCTATAAATGTTCATGATTTACTTAACCTTTAATCCTCTGTTTGGTATGATAAAAAAAATGGAAGGAAGGAAAATTGAAAGGATGAAAAATTAGAGAGATAAATAAAACATCATGTTTGGTAAGGAAGAAAAATAAGAAGGATGAAAATGTGAATGAATTAACTTTCTTTCCAACTCATAAAAATCAATCCCTCCAAAATCAAAAGAAAAGTTGATGAAAAGTTAATTATTTGTGTTGATATGTATTTTATTTGTCTATATATCTTTTAATATATACATATATTATGTATACATTAATTTCAACTAAAAATAAAATGATAAAATATGTATATATATATATATATATATATATATATATATATATTTATTTAAAAATTTAAAAATAAAAATAGAATATTAACTTTAAATTTTTTATTCAAAATTTATGTAAATCAACACGAATACGAACACGACACGAAAATAAACAGGCCAACTCGCAACTCGATACGACACAATTAGTTAAATTAGTTTAGTTATGTTTAACTAATATTCGACATAAACCTATAATGAATCAACACGAATCTAACACGACACGACTCGATTGTCACCCCTAATTTTAGCAAAACAAAAAAAAATAGTTATTTTTATTTTCTATCTATCTAACTAAATACAAAGGAAAGAAAATGTATCATTCCTACTTTTCTTCCTTGAAGTATAGAAAGTGTATCCCTCGTACTTTTTATCCGTCCTACTTTCTATTATTCCTACCAAATGAAAGATAAAAATAATAATTT
Source organism: Ilex paraguariensis (assembly GCA_963454935.2). NCBI lineage: Eukaryota > Viridiplantae > Streptophyta > Magnoliopsida > Aquifoliales > Aquifoliaceae > Ilex > Ilex paraguariensis. Next base: position 369,292 of record CAUOFW020007091.1, on the reverse strand, counting down.
TCAGTATGACACCTCCTTCGATTCTATGATAAAAAATTTGCAAAACATCGAAAGAATAGAGCAAAAGGCATGCCAACCTTAATGTTTCCTGTCTTATACAATATCATCATTCTGTTTTCGACAGCAGAAACACAGACTACGCAAAAAGAAAACATAGAAAGGAAATTTGATCCATATACCAACAGTAATACATAGGATGTTGAGAAAGGTAGTGGCTTCCAAGTTCCAATCCTTAGGAAATTATAATTAGCAGAGTGATTAATCAAATGTGCTTGTTGAGGAAGGTGATAAGGAGCTGGTTCACCTTGTCAGGCAACTGCTCTTGGACGAAATGGTTTCCCTCTGGTATAAATATTACCTCCAAATCAGGAACATAGTTTTTGACTATACCAATCCTTATGTACTCCTCCAATCTCCCAAATTTTAATGCATAATCCTTTTCACCCATGATCAGCATTGCCGGAACTGTCACTTTCTGTTCTTCGACTCCATAGTCTTCGAGCCAACCCCTGCCCAAATCCTCAAAATCCTTCCGTCAAACATAGAGATGACATAGTCCAATCCAACCCCCTCCTCCCCCCCAAAAAAAAATCTTGTTGCAATGTTGATTTGCTAATTGGATCAATTAATGACGATTATACGATTTTTGAAATTATACCTTTTAACTTAAGTTTGATGTTGCATAGAATTGAATGGAAGGTGTAATGGTAGTTATACCTGTATGGCACCTGCAGTGCAGTTTGAAAACCAGATTTCTCGTATAGCGCTGCATAGTTTTCAAGATCTTCCTCGGTGAACCAGGGGGGAAGCGGCGTGGACGGATCAACCAAGTCCATTATCTCCTGATCCTCGTTAGCTACTTGTAGTTCACTTCTTGTGAAGAGGAGACAGATGTTTTTCACCACGGTCTTGACATCAAAGCGGCCAAAGTCCTTTTCAGCTCTCCCTGGCTCCTAATAAAAAAGGCATGGGCAAGTAAGAAAGTAGGAGATCAGAATAAACAGTTTGCAGTTTATCGGTATTCAGTAAGTGCAATGACATAAATTTACCCGCCATCTCATCATATAGAAGCCTTTTGGGAGGGTATCTAGAGACATTCCTCCTGGACCAGTGACAATGAATGGTAGACCTAGTGTCACAACTGCTGAGACCCTGTCTGGGTAAAGGAGTGCAAAGTGGTAAGCTGGTCGAGGTCCAAAGTCCTTGGCAACAAGAAAAACCTAGACATTACAGAGGAATTAGACCAATTTTACATGTTGGTTTCGATGAAATGAAACTATGAAAGTTTTTCATTGGCAGAATCACAGAGACAATTCAACAATCAGAATGAGACATGAACAAATGAAGCATGCATATAATCATTCATGATGAAATCGAGAGTTCTATTATTGTTTACATAATCTCATTGGAACATCATAAAAGGATCATAATTAAGGATCTTCCACCAAATACAGAGAAAAGATTGTAGGTATTTGTGCCATTTGATCCATGCTCTATACCACTTAATTCTCCCATGACCAAAAAAAACTGTGAACTGTTTTAGTTTAAAACTGCAGGTACTTTCCTCTTTGTTAAAATTCAATGATTTAACCAACTATTATTAATATTAATATATTGACTTTCTATAGCAAGCACACGAGAACTATAGTTAAAGATCACATAAAGTCATACTATCTATAATATAAAGCAGGACAGACTTCAATAAGTCAATCCGACGGTCTCAAATAGACTCATCCAACAGTTATCAATATCTCAATCAAAACTATTTACATAGCACCGTGTCTTCAAGCACGGGTTACTTCTAGTATATAATATAAAGACACACACATACACAAGGGCGGATGCAGTTATAGTCCAAGGTGGGTAAGTGGCCCCCCTTCAAATTTTTTTTTTTATTACTTCCGTATGCATATTATATATTTGTATAACATATTCCTTGTGCCCAACCAAACTCAAAGATAAAAACATTAAGCCCACTGTTATAATATAGCGAATATGTATTTTAAGTATTTCTTTAATAAATTTAGTTATGCTCACCCTATTTTTTAGCACATCAATTAATGTACACTTATATCAATTGAAAATTTTTAATTATGTCCACCCTAATTTTTTTAACACATCAATTAGAGTATGCTTACATATAATAAATATGAATTTTTTGACACATTTTTGGACAGGTTATGTATTTATCTAGATAAATTTTGAATATACTAGAATTATTTTATATTTTTGATAGCTAAAGAAGACATGATATATATATTCCCCAATTTACTTTTGATTTTGACATTTAATTTTTTTAATTGTGGTAGAAATTATAGAGTACACATTGAACTGCGTAAGAGTTATAAATACCAAAATGATAACATAATTGTGTATATAAAGACTAATAAAATTGCTACGCAACTCACACACACACACACATATATATACCTTGGGGATATGAAGTGAATCAAGGATCACAAGTAGATCATCAACAAGGTCTCTGAATGTTGTTTTCTCCGGTTCTGCCGGCTTTTCAGACAGACCATAACCCCTGTAATCAGGAGCTATTGCTCGAAATCCAGCGTTAGCCACTGCAATCATCTGATACCGCCACGAATACCATATCTCAGGGAATCCATGTAGGAACACCACAGCAGGACCTGCATAAGTATTTGCACAACATAATGCCTTAAACACTATAGTAGTGATCAGGAAGTTGGAGAAGAAAGATTGGGCTGTAGCTGTACCTTCTCCGATCTCGGCGAAATGAAGTTTGAGCCCCCTTACTTCCAAGTATTTGTGTTGGATCTTCTCCATGTTTGGTATGAAATCGGAGCTCTGTGAAAGGATTAGAGACTGGAGTGGTGTATGTGGGGTGTGTGCTTTGGATCATGTTTTGTATGCATATTTAAAGCGTCGGTGATAGAATCCTCTGATTTTTCTAATTAGAATTGGTCAAGGCAACAATTTCTATTATCTGATTAACACATCTGAACTTCCTCAAATAAAAAGATGGAAATAGAAATTAATATTATAGGCCATTTCGACCGGATAATGTTAGTTGTATTTAATCTAGGGACCTAATTATACATAATTATTGATTAAAGTAGTAAAAATATTATTTGAATTTAATTTAGAATCTAATTTAGAGAATTAATTAATTAATTAATTATAGTTTTTGGATTAAAAGTGAGTTCTATCAAATATTAAAAATTACGATTAACTTAATGATTGCATTGAATTAAATTCTTAATTAGATCCTCAAATTAAATTTCTATAGAATTACTCTTAAAGTTGGTTTCATGTAGAGTACAAATCCTTTGAATTACGTTTTCAATCAATTCATTTAACAATAAATTATTCACTATTTATAAATGGACACTCACTTATACGCAATAGGTATAAGTGAAAGTATAATAGAGAGGATTTCAATCAGTATATCTAATATGAGATTCACACTAATTTAATAGTTACAATAAATTATATATATAATAATTTGTGTCTGAAGGTACGGTACAATATGAATGATTTTGAGATGGATGTTGGTGGTCGTTGGATAAATTTATTTGAGACCGTCACATTAGTTTATTGAAACTTGTCTTGTTTTATATTATAGACTAATAGGGGTGTAGATATAATATTTCAAATGTAAAGAGGTATAAGTGATTAAGTGACAAATTTTAGGAGGGTCGGGTGTAATTTACCCATATAGTAATGAGGCAATCAGCAAAGTACTTTTCCTTATGTTAATTTAAGAGAAATATCAATGATACTCCTGTAAATTAATATAATAACCAAAGAAACCTTGTTTTCTGAAGTATCATTCACCTAATATTCGTTTCAGAAAGTACCCATGATATCTAAAGAGATCACAAATCTGAGTTGAGGAAAAACCATAATTTTGAAACAAAACACCCCCATATTAAAAAAAAAATCAAAGTTAAAAGAATTAAAGATGAAGTAGTTAAAGAAAGAGGGTAGGATCTATCTAATATTACAATTAGGAAGCTCATTTCTCAACTTATAAAAAGTAAAATAACAGTCAATTATTGATTCAATTTTCATTTATTTTAATCCAATGATATAAAATTTATCCTAATTTTTTTTTGTCCAAAAACATAGACTTCTTTACACAACCCCCAATGCCAACACAACCCAATAAACACATTTTTTAATGTCAAACAATCACATCAATTTATACCAACGTCTTTCTTTATTTTAATTTTAAATTGCGTAATAAAAAAATTAAATTATTATTTAAAATATAAATATTACAAGTTCAATTCAATTTTTGATATTGTATAGAGTATTCAAACACGAGATTATTCCTAGTATTCAAATTTGATGTAGTTAATAAAGATGGGGAAAAATTCCAAAGTGAGGTACTTAACAAAGATGCGATAAGTGACCAAAACCAGTTTTTTGAAGATTGATTGTATAAAAGTTTTGGTTACATTTGTCAAGTTTGAAAGGCGACGAGAGGTCGTAGTGACATTTCAGAACAGACAGAGGGGGATCGCTATTATCATTTCAAATTGCAGGGGAGTATCCTTCATATTTGCTTTCGATTTTAGCTTGTGGTACACTATTTGATACCATAACTAGGAATAGGCAGTAAGGCACAGTGCAGAGAGTTGCCTTTTTTTTTGTAATTTTTTTTTCCTGACATTGTAGCATGGGGCAGGTGCGGAGCCAGGAGAATTTATAAGAGGAGGGCACTGCTTATAAGTTTAAAAAATTATGTTCTTAAGGATTAAAGTTAAAGACAAATAAATTTTTTAAATTATATATAATACCTAAAATTTTATTGACAAAAAAGCCAAAAACCAATATACATGAGGTACAAAAACAAAAAATAAAATAAAATAAAGTTCTAATTAGACTTATTTACAAAAAATGAGACTAACTACAGTCTTTTACAACGTGATTTCATATTTTGAAAACGTTGCATGATAACGTCATTATTAATGCAATAAAAAATGTCCTTTTCTATGTATACAATCAAGTTATTTGTCATTCATTGATCGCTCATTCGATTACACAATCGGTTCTTCACAATCTTCATAGTCAAAAATGTTCTCTCTACTGTGACAGTCGCAATTCACAAGATCAATGTCAATGCCACAAGTAAGTAGACCAATGAATATACCACGTGTTTTTTCGTCTCAACCATTTTCTAAGCAAGATCTTCAATCCCCAACAAATTTGAAAACTCAATACTAGAGCGCATATCAATAATATAACTATTTAGTTGATCAGAAAATATAATGAGCTCTAGTGAAAAAAATTCTTTTGGATAAAATTGGACAGTATGAACTAATTTCTCCTTGTCAAAAGCTAAGAAGGAAGCAGAAAGACTCAAACATGTCACACAAATAAGTAAAATAGTGTTTGACTCGGTAAAACGAGTATTTAGCTCTTGAAGTTGCATATCTATGACGGTATAAAATAACTCAACTTGATAGTAATGTAAATTTGTCTTTTCTTGAGTACATCTTGCCCTCCTTCGAACTTTAAAGATATTGTCCATCTCTAGAATAACTATCTCATGATTTTCACAAAAAAATGTGACATCATCAAGAAAACAACTCCAACGACTTTCTCTCATTATTTGAAGTCGTTGCTTGGATACTTGAACTAATGTCATGACATTCACGATATCTTGATCTTTCATTTGAAATGTCTGCGACAACTCATTTGTGATTCCCAAAATGTTACTCATCAAATGAAGATTGAATACAAACTCAAAAGATTGTAGCAAATTCAAAAGAACATTTGTCTACCCTCTTTGTTCTGCATTTATACCATCTTCTGAAACCATATCAAGCACATCAACCACTGATGAGAACATATCAATCAAGCTGATCAAAGAATAATAATATGAACCCAATTGAATAATTCAATAACTCTAGTCGCTTGTTTCTCCCTAAGAATATCTCACTGTTTACATGAGGCTCCCACAACATTCACAATATTAGCAACTAAGTTGAAAATAGTTGCGATTTGAATATAATTCTTTGCAATGGCCACAAGAGCTAATTGCAACTGATGCGAAAGTTAATAGACATAATATGCATATTCATTCTCCTTCATTATAAGTGTCTTGAGACTATTGAACTCACCTCGTATATTACTAGCCCCATCGTAACCTTGTCCGAGCAATCTTGACAAGCTCAACCCATGTCTAGCAAATAAATCTTCTACAGCTGCCTTAAGTGAGAGAGCACTAGTATTAGTAACATGTTCAAAACCTAAAAAGTGTTTAACTACATGTCCTTTCTTGCCCACAAATCGCAACACAACAGTCATTTGCTCCTTTGTTGATATATCACGTGATTCATCAATAAGAACAGAAAAAAAGTGCATCACCAAGGTGGCTCACAATAGTATTACACGTTTCAACAGAAGCTGCAGTTACAATGTCTTTTTGAATTTCAGGCAAAGTCAACTTGAGATTCTAAGAAGCATTTTTCAACACAACATCTTTAATATCCTCATTATGATCCACAGGAAATCTAAGAAGCTCAAGAAAGTTTCTTTGATTACTTGAATTCTTAGATTCATTGTAACCACAAAAATGCAAGCCCTTGCCTTAGAAGAAATCGAATACAATCAATGGATGCATTCAACCGGATTCTGTACTCATTTCAAGCTTGGTCTGACTGTGTAAAGAAAATAGCTTCAATACTTTGCTTTGAATTTAATAAATTTTGACATTTTCTCCAAGTTTGGTTATGAGAACTATTAACGCCTCTTATATGCATTTGAAACTTCTTTATTCTCTTCCAATTTGAAAAGCCTGAGCTAACAAAGGTTTGGCCACCTGATTGTTCTCCCATATCTGATTTAAAAAGTTAAAAGCATAAACAAAATACTGCATCTTTTGTTACACTATACTCAAGCTAGTTATCAAACTGAGAAAATCAAGCTTTATTAAACCATCGTAGTTTAACATCAAATCCTTTTTGTGAAAAATTATGGTCACGTGGTTGACAAGGACCCTTTTGTAGATAAGCTCTACGAATTTGGTCTTGATCATTAGAATTATAATCCACAATCTGAGGTCATGGTCTAGGATCTGATGGAAGATCAACCAAATTAATATCTACATGACTTTTCTTTAAAGAATCACCACCTCTGTTTGGAGAATGTGATAATTTTGACTCAGACTTTCTCTTGAAGTACTTCTCTATGACTATTTCAAAAAATTATTCAAGAAAATATGTTTATACATATACTTCTACAATTAATTAAACAAACTATTTTGTCAATTTAATCGCAATCATTCTAAAGAATATATTATATTAGGAAGCAAATACAAGTATAAATGCATAAAAGTATCTAATTCATAATTATAATAAATCCAAGCAATATCATTCAAAGTATTAACCGCATCTCAAGGCCTTCAAAAAATGTTTTTCACTGTCAATTCAATAACCGCATCTCAAGGCCTTCAAGGCATCTTCAATTACTAATCGGGCTATTACAAATCAAGAAAATAATTAGGGCAAAATGCACAAAAAATTAAATTGGGGAAAAATGCATAAAAATTAAAATAAGGGCAAAATGTACAAAAATATAAATTAGGGTTAAAAATTAAAATGCACAGACTGTGTGTTGTGTGCACAGTGCACAGACTGTGTGTTATTTTTTTTTTGGATGAACTGTGCGTTGTTGTTAAACATTAATTTATTTTGTGTCTGTTGTGTCATCTGTGCACAGACAATGTTGTGCGCGTGTGTTGATCGAGAGAGAGAGAGAGAGAATATTTACTTTGTCGGTTGGTGGTGGTGGTCTTGCTAGCTGTCGTGTCGATGCAAGGAAGGACAAAACCAGAAGAACTTTAGGGCTTGTTTGATTTACATTTCAAAAAACAGTATCTGAAAATTATTTTTGAGAAGAGTTTTAAGAAAGTGCTTTTAAAAAATTTTTAGATTACAAAACCAATTTAGTTATATATTTTTGAAAATAGTTTTAAATAACAAAAATTATAAAATTTGTTTGGATAATAATCCACAATTCTCACCTATCTTCAGCTCTCTGTCTCTCTCTCTTTCACACCACCACTCTCTGTCTCTCTCTCTCTTTCATTGTGAATCAATACCACCACCCAATACCCACAACCACCACCAACCCACAACCCACAGCCACCACCAACCTACAACCACCACCACCACCCAAATCGAGAACCACTCAACACCCACAACCACCACCCAACACCCACAATCGAGACAAAGGATCTGTGCTTCCAGTCGCTGGATCTGTTGTTGGCAAGAGAGAGAGAAAGAGAGGTCAGGGAAAAAGAATGCTTTTATAGTGGTACAACAAGTGCACAATAAATGGGGTTCTACATGTTTTCCGTGTGTTCACAATTTCCAAATAAAACCCAAAAAACAAGGGTGACTTGTTTTCTGTTTTTGTGTTCCAAATTTCATTTTTTTCGAAAATTTTGAGAACAAAAATTTTAAACAAACAAGTTTTGGGTGTTTTTAAAATTTTGAAAACAGATTGCAGATGATAACCAAACATGGCCTTACTCTTTACTTCTTTAGTGTCTGTTCTTCGGCTGAGCAAGTGGCCAAGTGGAGTGAGTGAACTGTGAGACAGAGAAAAAAAAAAGTATTATTATGTTGGGCCAAAAACTTTATTTTTTAATTGTGGCCCAAAATTTTTGTTTTTAATATTGGGCCAACAATTTTATTTTTTTATTATTGGGTCAAAAGTTTTTGTAATAGGTTTGGGTAGATAATATTGGGCTCAATTTTTTTTTTTGTTTTAAATGAGTTTAAGTTTTTAATTTTTTTGGGTGAGCCTAATATAAATGAGAGGGGCACACATAATATATTATATAAATATATAATACATATACCCTACTAATAAAAAAAAAAAAATTCGAGGGGGGGGCACTTGCCCACCTGGCCCAGTTGTCCCTCCGCTCCTGTATGGGGGTGTTCGGACAAACCAACGTGTACCTTAACTAATTCTCTACTCAATTTCATTAAAGTTCAGTCATTTACATCGGGATTAGGGAATCTCTCGTGACTTGATCCCAATGAAATTTTCAAGTTTTGAACTCAGAATGTTGAAATTTACAGTTTGTCTTTGTTTCCACTGAATGGAATGAACAGAAAGTGTCTCTCTTTTGTATTTTGGTTCACCAGTTGGCGGGTGTTCGAGTTAATTTATGTATACCTCGAATAATTTCCTTCCTGTTCCGGTCAAAGACAGACTATACACACTAAAATTAAGGTATTCATGAGGGATAAATTCCTTATGATCTAATCATAAGGGATTACCAAAATTTAAACTTAAGACGTCTAAATTTATAATTCTTTCCTCTTACCACTTGAGCATGCCTTAGACTTAACAAATGTGTGTGTCTCTCTCTCTGTGATGAGCTAAACCCAGTGATTCATGTTTGTTTTTAACTTAGTTTTCTTTCTCTTTCAAATTTTAATAGCAATTGACACGTGCAAACAAATCAGTTGGGTAAAAAAATTTGTCCATTTTCGTTTGACATCTTCACTAAATTAATTCTCTCATTTTCTCAATTTGTTCGATAATCTCAGCATAAATATATAGTGTCCCATTAGAGAAAGAAGAATCTTTTCAATGGCCTGCAATCTTTTCAATGGTTACATTTTTAAAGTAGTGTTTGTTTTCACATTTTTATGACTTTTATTTTCGATTTGTTTGGATTTGCTCTCTTATGATCATAATCACTATATACAATACACGTATATATAGTGGTTCCACCAGTTCAATGCACGGGTTTTATAATTTATAATTTATTTTTTTGTTGTTTTTTCTTAATCATTTTTTCTTTCTCATTCTTTTATTTGAAAAGTTAGATAAAAAGTTACTAGGTAGTAAAAATAATTTCTTAATTTAGTTTAAAACTTTAAATAAATAATGAGTAGCTAGTGGAAAAAGAGAGAGATAGTTATAAGTAACACATGTTAAAATATGATTTGAAGAAAATTTTCAAATTTAATTAAATAATTTAAAATGCTATCTATAATATAAAACAGAGCGGCTTCAACAAGCTCATCTTATATTCTAAAATTCATTTATCCAACGGTCATAAAATTATCCTTTTTTCCTCAATATTTTTTCCCCCAACCGGTCAATGATTACGACTGATTTTGGACACATTCTATGATCTCAAATTCATTCATCCAATAGTCAAGAAATTACCATTTTTTCCTTAATATTTTTCCCCAATCGATCAACGATTACGACTGATCTTGGAACACAAAATTTTCTTTGGCATAATAATTAAATAAGTCAAATTTGCCATTAATATTATCTTTGTAGTGTAACATTTTGAATTTATTTAATTAATTATCTCAAACTAACATGTCTTACACGTATCTCGGATCAAAAGTTCAAGACCAATTTTTTTTATTTCTTAAGAAAATTCAATACTAATATATCTTTATAAATTAATAAATTTTTAATAACGTGTACTAATTAAAAAAATAATATTTTATAAATGATATTTGTAGAACTTTTTTAATAGAACATATTTTAGCGATATGCTATTTGATAAATTAGATTTTTAATTTATATTATATTTGACTCGATTTTGATTACATATATATAAATTAATATTTTTTTAAGTCAAATCTATCATATTTTGTAGATTTATCTACAATATAAAATAGGAAATACTTCAATAAATTCATCTGACGGTTTCAATTAAACTCATTCAACGGCTACCAACAACTCTCTGAAAACCATTTAGATTGAATTTTACTTTATTCTTCCCACTCTTCACTCTCCCTCTCTCTCTTTGGCAGTGGCGGATAGAGGAGGGGGTGTAGAACCACCCTGAAATATTTTTTTTTTAGTTATATATATGTTTTATATATTTTTTTGGATATTCTAAATTGGGTTCGCTGTAATGATTTATGAAAAAAAATTAAATGGGTCAAACAAGTTGGGTACTAGAACCAAAAAAAAAAAAAGTTCATATCAAATCTCTTAAAATTAGCAAATAAAATTGATTCCTTAGAGTATTGGTCTTATTTGTTGAAGCTTCTTTTAGTTAAAAAATTATGGAATATATAGCCAAAAATGAGTAAAATGTAAAATTTGTAAGAAGATTAAATATTATGGAATATTACTTTTATTTGTGTCAAATCTATAATATTAAATATGACAGACTTCAATAAATTTATTTGACGGTCTCAAATAAACTCATCTATCGTTCTTCAACATCCCTCTCAAAACTATTCACATTGAATTTCTACTTTTCCAAATTCATTATTTCTCACTCACGTTACATCGTGCCTTCAGGCACGGGTTACCCCTAGTAAAATTATAAACTAAGAAGGGAAGATTATCAAAACTTCTTGCGAAGAAACTGTTTGTTTTATATAAATATTAGTGTTCGACCCCGTGCGATGCACGGGCCACCCTCTTCTCGCCCAATCTCCTTCTTCACCCTTTATTGTCTCCCAACCATTTCTTAAAAAGTTAACAAAATATTGTAGGAATTAATAAATTATAAAATTTGAAGTTTGAAAAATTTAGATAAATGATGGTTAGAGGGAGTTTATAGGTAGTTATTTAGGATAGTTATTTGAGGCATTTAGTAGAATGTGATTAGAGGATGAGGAATTTAATAATTCAAAATTCTTAATATTTAGAAAAATAGAAGGGAAGACTTTTCAAACTTTCTCTCTCTAAGAAATTGTATATATATATATATATATAGTGCACGGGAGAATTTCTAAAATAGATTGAGATAGTGATCTTCTCGATGATGAACCTAAAACAACCACAAGATCAGAAAAGGGACCGGGTGCACACCCGATTTATCGCCTCTAAAACTTTAGTCAGTATCATATCAGTTTAGAGGTTTGAGCACAATGTGTTCCTTTTTCAGTTTAGTTTTGCGTACATTTGTTCATTTTTCTGAGGAGTATTTATACCTGGATTAGTAATGAGTGTTAAGGCTTGAAGTCTTATCTCAACATTTAATGATTTGCACTCTTACCCACGAGCAATGGTTGTTTTCCACTCAGGTCTTCATGCCTAGTTTACTAGGGTGCTAGGGTGACTGCTCGGGACATGCCGAGCACTTATGGCCCTATCCCTAGTCATTTAAGTCCTCTGATCGGGGGAATAGTACCTCTGGGTGTGCCGAGGTGATACACTCGACACAATAGCCATTAATGCTTCGCAATCATGATAGTCGGTTTGGGTCTTGAGGATACAGGGGCTCATTAATAGCCCTGTATTAGTCACATCTCCATAAATGAAATGTCAAGCCGTCTTAAATGCTGGTGTCAATTTGTGTACTCGGCTCCTCTGAGCCATCACTCTTCGGCGCCGCTTCTCGACGTCTTTTGATTTCCATAATGGCTACATCTTTCCATGTGTCGATCTGAGGGCCGCTGAGTCACCTAAAGTCCCGTCATATAGTATAGATATATAGATATGTAGCTAAAAAATTATTACCAAATAGTATTTAAGGTAATTAAATAAGAATTCAACCATGAGTCCCGCAAATTGACAACATGAAGTAATGACAAATGCTCATATCTTTAAGTAATACATCATGAGTTGGTATTTAAAAATTAGCCTTTAAATGATAATAACTTGTTTATCACTTATCACTTTTAAAATCTATTGCATGGAGGTCAGTTGTATAATGGGTATGATATTTTTTGCTTTTGATTGAATCTTAAGTAACATCCAAATTAGAGGTGTATATTTTATGCATTATAACATGACCCTAAGAGCATATTCAATCTTGACTTAATGTAGACTCAAATTTAAATTTGAGTCAAAATAGCTTAAAAACTGCTCCAATTTTGGAGTTAAATTTATACTAAATCAAAACAAAACTTATTTTGAAAATAAATTGAAGCAGACTCAAATTTTAAACCAAATTTTTAACAGTAACTTTTTAACATATCCATAATATTCTCTCTCTGGAGAGCTTTCCCTTACCCATGGTGGCAAGTTCCCCTGAGTGGCGCCTCTCACTCTAACGAACCCATGAGTAGTACCTCGTACTCCTGTGCTAAGTGGCGATTTTTGCCTCACTAAAATCAACTATTTTCTCTGTTACTCACTGAAGATGTCTCCATCCCACCCATCTCTCCACCCCCACTGAGCACACTTTCCTATTTCTCACAATCCCCAAAATTCAAAGCCTATTGAAAATCATCTCTATGATTTTACCTTCACCTTAACTCCATCCCTCCATATCTAGTGATGTTCTTCATTCCTTCCATATCTCCATACCCACTAAGTTCATTTTGATATTTTTCACAACTCCCACTGAATTTCAACCTGAAACAGACACCAACAATCACCCAAACATAATCTAACCTCTAGATATGCAAAACCCCCATAACCTAGCAAACAAACTTCCCTCACACCCAGAAAATAACGTTCCCTCACACTCAAAAAACACAAAACATGTCAAAACCCCCACCCATCGCCTCACCATTCAACTCCAATCTGATGAACCCACGGAAACCTTTGTATCACATTCATGCCTCATTGGGAAGATATATTCAGAGAAAAGAATCAATCACCAAGTTGTTAAAACAATAATCTCCATTGCATGGAGTGCAGACAACAAATTCAAAATTAAAGATGGGTATAGAGACACTCTCATCTTCATCTTCACAAATGATGATCTTAAGAAAAGAATAGTCAAGCAAAGCCCTTGGTCCATAAATGGACAACTGCTGGTACTAAAGCAATGGAAACCAACAACTTCTATTGATGATTTAGACTTTACACAACCCCTTTCTAGATCTAACCACATAGTTTGGCCCCAAACATGATCACTGCTACAAATGCCCTCAAAATTGCACAAAGTTTGGGAGAACCAGCCCTTCCGATACAAGACCTCAGGCAAGGAACCCTCTGGAAAGGCTACCTCCAAACCAGAGTCACCATAAATCTGGATCAACCACTCCCAAGTTGTTTCTAGCTTCCCCAATCTGAAGGCAAAGAAAAACTCATTGAACTAAGGTACAAGAGATTGAGAGATTTTTGTTATAAATGTGGTAGAATTGGCCATGAATTCTCAAGGTGCAAATATCCTTCTCTATCTGATCCATCAATTAAATTTGGTTCACAATTACGAGCAAAAATAAGTATCAACCCTAACCACCATAAACCACCAGGCTCCCACAGCCACAAGAATCAATGGCGGAGTGTGGACAAACGCAAATTGACAACGCAAGAGTGTTGTTTACTTTAGCATCAATATATGATTTATACATCCATCAAATGGATGTAAAAACAACATTCTTAAATGGTGATCTTGATGAGGAAGTATATATGGAATAACCTGAAAGATTTGTACTTCCTATTAATGAAAAGAAAGTTTGCAAATTGGTGAAATCTTTGTTTGGATTAAAACAAGCTTCTAAACAGTGGCATGAGAAATTTGATACTGTCATATTATCTCATGGCTTTAATCATAATGGAGCAGATAAATGCGTTTACTTCAAGTTTACTAAAGACTATGGTGTAATAATTTGTCTCTATGTTGAAGACATGCTAATCATAGGAACCAATTTGCAAGGAGTAAATGATACTAAGAGATACTTGATTTCACAATTTAAAATGAAAGATTTGGGAGAAGTCAATACTATCTTAGGGATTAAAGTTAAGAAACATAGTAGAGGTTTTGCTTTGTGCCAATCTCATTACATTGATAAGATTCTCTCCAAGTTTAACCACTTGAGAATTAAAGAAGCTAATACCCCATTTGCTGTTTCCAACAAATTGACAAAAAATTCGGATAGATTCATTAGTCAATTAGACTATGCAAGTGCAATTGGTAGTTTAATGTATGCTATGCATTGTACTAGACCTGATATTGCCTTTTCTGTATGCAAACTTTCAAGATATACAAGTAATCCTAGTACCGAACATTGGAGGGCTATTGGAAGAGTTTTCGGTTATCTTAAAAGAACAAAGTCATTTGCCTTGTTTTATAACAAATTCCCTTCGGTACTAGAAGGCTATACTGATGCTAGTTGGATAACTAGTATCAATGATAACAAATCAACGTCTGGTTGGATTTTCGCTTTAGGTGGAGGAGTTATATCATGGGCTTCTAAGAAACAGACATGTATTACTCATTCCACAATGGAATTTGAATTTATTGTGTTGGCAGTGACAGGTAAAGAGGCGGAATGACTGATAAATTTATTGTTGAATATAAAGTTGTGGCCACAACCAATGCCAACAATCTCTTTGCATTGTGATAGTCAAGCATCTATGTCTAGGGCTTTTAGCAATATTTGTAATGGTAAATCTAGACATATTGCTTTAAGACATGAATATATTAAACAACTACTTTCTGATGGTATAATCACAATTGTCTATGTTAGATCTGGTAAAAACCTGGCTGATTCATTAACTAAAATACTCTCGAGAGATATGATTAAAAGCACTACAAGTGCAAGGGATTTTAAACTATTCTAAATTTGTCACTAATAATGGAAATCTTACCTTTCTTGTTGCTTAGCAATTTTAAAGGTTTAAGTGGTAATAACAAATTATTAGTGATTGTTAGCAAGCACAAGGTTTTAAATATAGTGCTTATGGAAAAAAGGTTGAATATTAATTATTCTTAATGAAGACTTTGTGTTCGGTTTTTGAACAAGAAAATTCAAAATTTTGAAATTTAAATTGCTCTTCACCTATGTGAATACAAGAAGTGGTGCCGCTTCTATCAAGAGTTTGAAAATAAAATTTTGTTAAGGGTTCATGAAACTAGGAGGCAGCACAAGGCTATAATATGGTGCTAAAACTCACGATGAATATATTTAGAGAAGCTTGTAAGTTTATGTGTATGATATTTCTGATCTTGTTGTATAAAATCAAGGTTTAATAAATTTAAATAACCATTGATTTTGACAATGTTTTGAAATGTTTATACTAATAGCACGTTTAAGTCGAAAGACACCTTCTATATGCGTAAACTTTAGTTGATTTTGATTACTTAAATTACTATCTAAGTGGGGGATTGTCAGAAATAGTTGGTAATGTAAGATAGTCAGTAATGTAAGGTATCCCACACTGAAAAAGTTAAAAGGGAGTGTAAGAGTTTAAAAGGGAAACACACCAAATTTTATTTATTTGGATAGTGGGAAGATTTGGAGGGAAGCTCTAAATATTTCAAATTAATGGGCCTTGATTAGACTTTAAATAAAATAATATTTAAAGTCAAAAAATCATCTTGGGCTTGAACTCTATAAATGATTAATTATTTTTGTATTAATTAATGTCTCTTGACCCAAGAGTTGTGTCTCATCTTTACATCTTTTTGGCTCAAGAGTTGTGTCTCTCATTTACATCTCTAAGGTATTATAAATACTTGTACAAATCCTTCAATATATTATAACGTTTCTCTATTCTGTTCTTGGGAGAATTTTAGAGTTTGCTATCTAAAATTATGTTGGTTTTGTTAATCTAAGAGGAATTTGCCATAAACCTAGCATCAACATAGTGGAGGGCATAATTTTCTTAAGGAAAGTGAATACATGATCAAAACCTTCTACTTTGTTGAAGTTATTTTGCTAACACTCTAAATATTCCCAAGGTATAAAGTTCAAAAAATGATTTGCTGCTATATATTTTCGCTCGATTCATTTCGGTTGGTTCCTTTATATACATTAATTATGAAAATAATAAAGTAAAACTAAATACAAAAATTTTACACTTCAAACTTTCTGTTAAAAGAAGTATGATATCAAAAATTAATTTTTCGATACCCTTGGACCAATTTTCTAAGCATGAGAGAATAAGTACTGCTACAAACCATTGATCAGACGTTATGCAAACTTTTCAATATACTTGTTGTAAGATTCTTATGATCCTTTTGTGAAGCAATGAGAACCTCATTCTTTTATCAAAAACTGAGTTCTATAGTTCTTGAATTAGGGAATCTATCACCATTTTATTTGAGGGCGGAATCAGAAGTGTTTGTGTTGGAACTAGTCAAGATTGATAGGAAGAAGAGTTATCAACACATGGTCAGTGAATTTTTTCTCGAAATAATGGAAATTTTGATGGAAGGACATGAAAGGAGTTCTTTCATCTCAAAATCTGAATACTACTCGTTACTTTGAAAAGGTTCTTTGAGCATTCATTGAAAGGAGACAAAAAGAGTTTATGTCAGGAGTCCATATTCTAAGCTACTCTTGCTTTCCCCATGGCAATAATGATTAAGGGTAACCCAATTTTGCATGAGATTTGGTTGATAATTTTGTCTGTGATTCTTCCAATGAAAATCTTTCATTTCCTCACAACCATCATGTAAAATTTGGCTAATCCCTCAGTAATATCCAGGTTTTTTTTTGCGAAGGACTTTGGACCTCGACCAGCTTACCAATTCGCGCTCCATTACCCAGACAGGGTTTTAGGAGTTGTAACACTAGGTGTGCCCTTCATTCCCTCAGGTCCAGAAGCAGTTTTTATAGATCTTCTCCCCAAAGGCTTCTATGTGTCAAGATGGCGGGTAGATTTATGTCGTTGCACCTTCTAGATATCGACAAATTGTGTCCTGTTATCTTGATCTCCCACTCAATTCGCCATTTTCTCGTACTCTTTTCTCAGGAGCCGGGGAGAGCTGAAAAGATGTCAAGAGAGTGGTGAAAAACATCTACATTCTCTTCTCATTAAGTGAAATACCTGTGGCTGGGGAGGATCAGGAGATAATGGACTTGATTGATCCATCTACACCGCTACCCCTCTGGTTCACTGAGGAAGATCTAGCAACTATGCAGCTCTATATGAGAAATCTGGTTTTCAAACACCATTGCAGGTACCCTACAGGTAAATTTGATATTTCCAGGAATACTGAGCCAGTAAATGTATCATTTATCTAAGCAAATTACCATTGCAACATAACATCCTAAAAGGGGGAAAAGCCCCAAAATTTGTAAGAGCACTGAATTAACTAAATGTTGATGGATCGTATTCTGATGCTAAATTTGAGGATTTGGGCAGGTCTTGGTTAGAAGACTATGGAGTAACTGATCTTAAAGTGAGAGTTCCGGCAATGCTGATCATGGGTGAAAAGGATTACGCGTTAAAACATGGGGGATTAGTGGAGTACATAAAGAGTGGTATGGTCAAACAATATGTTCCTGATTTGGAGATAATATACATGCCAGAGGGAACCCATTTTGTCCAAGAGCAGTTGCCTGACCAGGTGAACCAGCTCCTTGTCTCCTTCCTCAATAAGCATGTATGATCAACCTCTTTTCTAATAGTGTAGTGAGGGTTGATAGACATACAAGGATTGAATTTCCTTGTAGAGTCTATTTCTTTCAAGTCTTTGCTTTTGTTTTGTATAACTAAATGATAAAATCAGTTCATGACAGAGTGATGCTACTGAATAAGCATATAACATAATGATAGTGATGCATTTTGATCAGTTCTTTCATGTTTTGCAAATAGTCGATTTTCGTTATATTGGACAATCTGACATAACAGAAAAAGAAAAAGGGAAAAATCAATCAGTCTATTCTGCAAGATCCATATGTGCATTGATCTATAGCCTTGAAAATGGCCTAATGGCCTTGCATCATTTCAACTAATTGAGATAATAAAAAGCATCTTCTTAGGTTGAATGGCTTCTTGGGAGGTAATACAGAGCTTCGACAGTGGTGATGAATGGCTAATTGCTGATGATAACTTAATAATCACTCATTGCAGAGCTTGTGGATTGGAAGCAAGATCCCTCAAGATTATTCACAAACTTACATAATGGGCAATGCTTGAATTGGTAGCAGGTGATATAATATTGGGAAGAACTGAAAAAATGAGAAAAGGGACAACTAGTGTTCTTAAAGGTTACATAATGCTGCAGTCTGGAATTGTTATTCAACTCGTTTACTCAGGTAGAAAGTGGGAATAGGGACAGCTAGTGTTCTTAAAGCACTAGTTACTTCCCCCGGTAAGCTTATCGGTCATAAACCATATAAAGCAACAATTTCTCTTTGAACAATTCGTACATGGAAACGTTGGCTTATTCACGTATCGCGTGAGGGATTCTCACATTGCGGGGAAAAAAAAAACTAGTAAAGCCATCTTAATATGCTTTGGATGGAGAATAAGAGTAGCATTGTTTTGATGCTTCACAGTATGCAGCATGGGTTGTTAGAGGAAGTTTCGCAACTGGCTTTAGTAGCTAGTCTTAATTTAGGTTGAGAATAAAGACCCCTGCAGCTTCTATCACCCGAAATTCCCGTTTGGCATTGCTAATGGTGCTTTTTTTTTTCAACTCGGCACACCGGAGGAAGGAGTTAACAAGAGTTTATGGCAGGAGATCCTTTGCAATGTATGCATATATCCAACACAATCCAAAAACTAGTAGGTGTTTGATCAAAAAGAAATAACTATAGGTGGAGTGACTCGGTCCCTTATATCTCAAGACTTCCCCGTCACCAATCGATATAAGACTCATTCGACACCTCAATAATTTATTCATCTACCTTCATAGGTGCTGGACCCATTGGGGGAGCTAATAAAGAACTATGCCCCCCCTCAAACTTTTCCCCTGACATTTTTAACCTATAAGTTTCATTATATTTTTTTAAGTATTATTAATTATGCCCACCCTGTTTTTACTGATTATTGCATTCATACATAAATGGCTACTAATTTTTTGGACAGGTTTTTAA
Organism: Ilex paraguariensis; assembly: GCA_963454935.2. Lineage (NCBI taxonomy): Eukaryota > Viridiplantae > Streptophyta > Magnoliopsida > Aquifoliales > Aquifoliaceae > Ilex > Ilex paraguariensis. Next base: position 349,634 of record CAUOFW020007091.1, on the reverse strand, counting down.
AACATTCAAATAAGTTTTCGACATATTGAGGTCATCATGTAATTTTTAAAAAATAAAATTATAAAATTATTTTGGTATTGTTTAAATATTAGGGTCATCATATAATGCCCGGGTCCACATATAAATATATTTTAAATGATATTGGCAATAGAGTCATGATCGTAAATGGGCATTATTAATTTATTTTTTAGTAAAGGGTTATGATTAGTCTTTTTGTTATTTTTTGCTATGTTATATATACATATCTTCCGTAGATTTTAGGCACAATAGAAAAAAATATTGTAATCGGAGTGGGTGAACTCTCGTAGATATCAGGTGCCCACGTACATTGAGTCAAAAGAGATATGGAGTCTGAAGGGGAGGGCGGTTTTCTTTGGGGCTCGAGAGATGTAATAGATAGGGCCCGCAAGTTTTGGTGTTTAACTAATTATTAAGTATTAAATAGGATGTGAATAAATATTAATTTATCATATGTGTTTTACCGATTTAAAAAATAATAATAATTTGTTAGAGGGTTCACCCAGAGATGATTTCATGATCCACTCACCCAAGTACGGTGAAACTGGCCACAACAGCTGCCTACACTTGGAAATTACGGAGAAGTACTTGAAGTTGTGTGAAGCTGTTGAATACCCAGTTGATGGGCTAACATGAGTCAATCACTTATAGGCTAAAGTTCTGCAAGAAGGCTGTTATTCCTTGGGCTTCTTTTTGCAAATTAAGCCATCTATCATGGTCCAATTACTTCTGATTCATAAACTGCGAGAGTCCGGGTTTCAAACTAACATTCTGAATTGAACCGATCTTATTAATTATTCATTGGTTATAACTATCAAGAAAATAAGAATGGCTGCGAAAGAAATGCATTTTATGGCGCAAAACTTCTATTTCTTCTTGATTATATGATGTTTTTTTCTTTTAGTACTTTAGTGCCTTAAAAGAAAACATAACTCATTAGCCAGTAAGATGTAAATAGAGTCAAACCAAAGTAGTGGACTAGTTCAGTTGGTTTTGATACTTAAACGGGTTTAACATTGATGGATATAATTCAGACAATGAAGCACAGAGTGTAGACCTTGGAGGTTGTTTCTCGATCTCTCTAAAAATATCCAAAAACGTCAGTCATCATCTGCATGATTCCGAATAGGAAATATCTGACACGTGACATCATACATCTCACATCTCACATGGACTTTAGAAGAGCTAACACGCATTAGTAACCAAAACAGTTGCATGAAAATAGTTTTACATACACACAAACCAGGAATGATTAACCCAAATCATTACCCTTTAAATGAGGTTTACACTCAACCTTCATTATAAAAACCCCCCTTAAATGAAAGGGTTAAGAAGGGTAACACTTGAAAAGAATAGTCTCTCTCTCTACCTCTCCTTTTATCACGATAAATGTCTTGTTTTTCTATAAGTTATTCTAGGGAACAACCTGCTGATCTAACTTAGGCATCGGGACCACAACAATCTCTTACTCTTGAATTTCCGTGACAGAACTAGAGCCGTACAGTTGTTGCATTCCGAGCACCGAAAACCGAATTCACAACTCCATAACTACCCTTCGACATACCAGTCAAATTACGATTGTTCCATCAAACATTAGTTGAAGTTGTGTTGATCTCAAAACAGGACTTTGTCAATGGTCCATTTCTTGATAGCTTGCAGAGTCGAGTTTAAAATTTAACTAGCTTAAATGCGTTCTTAAGTTTGGTTGACTTATTGGCTGTGTCGATCTCCAATAAGTATCGAATGAACCAATCTCAAACTAAATCCAAACAACTTGATTTGTCTTATACTTATAACCCTAATAGCTACTTAATTTTAATGATATGTTTTGTGGGTATATTATATATAGGGTACCACCAAGTAGGGTGGTTTAGTGGGATACTGGCCTTACTCCCCACCTTGAGGTTGAGAGTTCGAGTTTTTGAGTTCTCATTAGAGCTTGGTGGTTGACCGCTATGTTAGCCTAGCCTAGTTAGATCTGGTCCCGAGAAGTATTCTAGGCGCGGTCAGGGCCTCATGATCCCATCGATGAAGGCCTATCAGGGTGGTCGTTCGACACTTTTCTTTGCCTCCACCCCTTCTCATATTTATCAAAAAATATATATATATTATATATAGGGTATCAAGATCCCTCAAATACTTTTTTCTTCGTTTTTTTCTTTAATAGATCACTTTCATGTATTAGTGAGAGATACAAACAATAGACTCTGCTTAAATTCATGGTATGCGATCTGCTAAAAAGGAAAATAAAAGAAAAATATATTGGAACAGATTTTACTCCATTCATATAATACTTTTTTTTTTTTTGCTTAATGTATTACTATATATTCCATATTATAGTTCCAAGAAATGCTTAGAAAATGAATTATCATAACAAGCTTTGGGGGTAGTTGAATCAAATAAGAACCACCTCTTTTGGGTTGGCAAAGTCGTTCTTGATGTATCTATCACTTGGCTAAATAGAGAGAGAGAGAGAGAGAGAGAGAGAGTGATCAAAATAGCAGGAAGAGGAGATAGCCTCACGACTGGGAATCCTCCCTCTATTTTGGGAGGATTGACCACATGGAAAAAGGAGTGATGGGTCTATTATTTAAGATTTAGTTTGGTTGCCTCCACGTGTAGTCCTGATCAGATTTTTCTGGCCACCAAGCCACCACACGAGAGAGAGAGAGAGAGAGAGAGAGAGAGAGAAGAGAGAAAGAGAGAGAGAGAGGTCATAATATCCTTTGCATGTGAGATGCAGTGAGTCCACAGATTTATGCATTCATACCTACTGGCATTGCAAGTGGAAACCATGAATGCAAGTCAGAGAAACATTCAAAATCAACTACTTCTCCCTACCCTATTGAACCTCCAGATTTTTTGTTATTTTATTATTATTTTTTTTGATAATTTATTATTTTTTAATCAATAATTACAGATAATTTAAATCAAAATCAATAATATAGATCAACTTTCGCCAAGGTGTAGCCTTATCCCAATCTGATATATCAATGAAAATAAACAAAAAAAAAATAAAATTATTTTTTATTATTATTTTGGCTGATGGCAACCATGTGTGCATCTTTATAGTTTTTGGGTGTCACATAGACAGATAGATCATGGAATAATTCCTTTGATCAGCCATATCACATTGTTTAAGGATTGCAGGATGTGTTTGGTTTGAGACTTTGAGTATTCAGGAGTCGACTAAATTACCTCTAGACTCCATCTTAATCTCATTTGCCTCAATTTTGCAAACCTTTCACTTTTTCATTCAATAAATTCTCAATTTTCATTACTTGTTGAAGAAGGTAATATGAATATCGTATCACGTCGGTATATTTGATTATGATCGAGATTCTAAAGTCATAGTTAATCAAATTTAAAGTCAAATCCAAATCCTAAGAGAAAGTGTGTCGGGTCATATGTATTAGTTACGACAAAAAGGGATATTGTGTTAATTTTCACAAAGAAAGCAAGAGAGTTTTGCACTATCTTTACTTCTTTCTTTCATGTATTTCATATACTATAGAATTATTATTATTATTTTTTATTTGAATGGTTGTTCATATTTTAATAGACACAAACGGGTTCTTTTAGCTCTACGAGCTATAAACTAAGTGTTATGTGGGTTATATGGTAGATGGCAAATTTAATGTACATGTGTAATAACTAATTGTTGGAGTATAGATAGTCTAGGTTTATTAGGATTTCTTTTCCTAGGTTTATTAGGATTTCTTTTCCCTTTTTTACCCTTACTATGATTTTTATATTTTGCCTATATATACGGGGTTTTACTCTTAATTTGAGTATCTCCTTTTACTCACAATTATTCCAAGTTGGTATCAGAGCCATACACTAACCCTACCCCAAACCCTAACCTTCTCCCCAACCTTAGCCTCCACCGAGACTGCCTCACCGGCAAACTGCCTTTAAGCAAAACCAGCCACCGCCGAAACCACCCTGGCCATCAGCTGTCCAGCGAAACCGACCAAACCAGCGACAAAACCAGTCCACCTACTGCCCATACCAGGCCACACCGACAGCCCCAAAATCCATACACCGACGACCCAGGCAACAAACAGTCTTCCACCGACTGCCCATCCTCATACCAGTCCATACACGGACTGCCTATCCTTATACCAGTCCATACCAGCCCCTAGCCGCATCCCAGTTCAACCAGTCCATACCGATCCTCACCTGCAAAATCGAATACCCACCTGCACTGACAAATACCACCGACAGCAAACAAACAACCAGCCCATAACCATATGCCAAACCAGCCCATAACCATATGCTAAACCAGCCCACTGTCCAACCGACTGGCCATATATATCCTGTCCCGCGCCCTTTACCCATTCTCCATATAATAATAATAATAGATCCAACCCAATAAAACCACTCCTACTGCTAGATAATTGTCCAGCCCACTGCTGGGTCACAACTTTCGTTGTGATTTTATTCTAGGACTTTTTTGGGAGGGAGCGGATCCTCTTTTCTGTTGATCTGCCCTTGATGCAGTAGATCACTTATTTATATATTTTGGATTTCTGGGCACCGTGACTTGATTATTTGGGAGCTTTTTGGACCTTCCCTATTTGTCGCTACTGTTCGACTGAAGGTATATTGTTCTCCCTTATTTTATTCCTCTACTTATCTTAGAGTTATTTTTCTGTCACGGGTGCCCTAGTATTGTTGTTAATATGACTACTACTGAGGGACTTGAGAACCCTACTGTTGACACCTCTACCGTTGAGACATCTATGAGTACTTCCACTTTTATGTTTGACCAGTATACAGTGCCTACTAGCACAGTTGCATTACCAGCATTACCGGGCATGATCTCTCAAAAAGTTACGGCACAATTGTTGAATGGTCGTAACTTCGCTGAGTGGTCACGCTCATTCCAGCTTTTCTTAGGCCGTGTAGGGAAGCTTGGTTGGCTGACGGGATCTCACCCAAAGCCAGCTGATGCCGACCCTGGATATTCTGCATGGTTCTCTGAAAACTGTGCCATTCTTGGATGATTATTTGGCTCAATGGAGCCCTCTGTTTGCAAGATCCACCAGTTTCATAGCTCTGTTCCGAAGCTATGGAGCGCATTATCAGAGATGTATTCTCAGTCAGGACGGGGAGTTCGTGTTTATGAGCTTTCTCAGGAGCTCTCATATGCTCGGCAGGGAGATATGACCGTTCAGGATTATTATGGCTATTTGACCCAGCGCTGGCTTGAGTATGAGTCTCTACGTCCTCTTGCTGCTATTCCGAAGATAGAGCCCGAGGGAGCAGCATTCTTGCATACTCGAGAGCAGGAGGATAGGATTCACAAGTTCTTTATGGGGCTTCGTGATGAGTTTGAGGGACCTCGTTCTCAGATCTTGTCGATGTTGACACTTCTTTCTCTTTATGAGGTGTATGGGATGATTAAGCAGCATGAGCGTCGAGTCCGTATTGCATCACTTCCAGTTGCAGCTTTGCCTCCTTCGATTGACCAGATGGCCCTTGCAGCTGCTGTAGGGTCCCGTTCAGGATCCTTAGTCAGGGATAGGCAACGCTCAGACCAGCGCCGTCAGGGCGCCCCAGATTAGCGCAGACAGGGGGATTCCCGTCAATGTGATTATTGTGGCCGACCAGGACATCTCAGGGCTACTTGCTAGAAGCTCCATCCAGAACTTAAGCCACCTTCTCGCAGCCGTACTGTTGCTATTGCTGAGGTACCACCGCCCACTGCCGCCACTCCTGCTACTGCTCCTCCTTGGCAAAGTGATATGGATGCTATCACTTCTCGATTAGATATACTTATGTCTGCTCTGACTTCTCAGAGTCTGACTACTGCTGCTGTCACCACTACAGGTATATCTCGTGCCTTTCACGCTTGTGCCAGTTCATCTCCCCTTTGGATGTTGGACTCGGGTGCGAATGGTCACATGACAGGTGAGGCCCATCACTTCACCACTTTTGACGAGCCATTACATACACAGGTTCAGTTAGCAGATGGAACACATGCCCCTATTGTTAGTAGGGGTACAGTCCGTCTCCCAGATGGCCTTACATTACATTCGGTTTTTCATGCGCCAAAGTTGGCCATGAATCTATTATCTGTACATCAGTTAGCCAGAGATTTTCACTGTGCGGTTGTATTCTTATCTGATTCGTGTTATTTGCAGGACCTGAGTACCAGGAGGATTATTATCAAGGGACATGAGAAAGATGGACTGTATTATCTTGGCAATCCATCTCCAGTTTCACCAATTCCTTCACCTGCACCTGCTTTGTCTTTTTCTGTTCCTAGCTTGCATGCTAGTATTTTACCTAGTAGTTGTCGTTATGATTTTTCGTCACAAACTGTTCAATTGTGGCATGACCGTTTTGGACATACAAATTTTAAATATTTATGTATGTTGTTTCCTGCTTTGAGTAATGCTTGTGTTGGTGGTAAACTTGATTGCGTTATCTGTTCCCTATCAAAACATGTTAGGGCCAATTATATTCCTCGCATGCACCAGTCACCCAAGCCATTTGACCTAATACACTCTGATATTTGGGGACCCTCTCCCGTTACTGCTCTGTCAGGTGCCAGATATTATGTGACATTTATAGATGATCATACCCGTTGTACTTGGGTCTACCTTTTGCATAGGAAGTCTGATGTGCTCCCTATAATCACTCAATTTTTACAGATGATTAAGACACAATTCGATGTCATTGTTCGTGCTCTTCGTTCGGATAATGCCAAAGAATATGTGTCTGATGCTTTAGTGTCTCACCTTTCTTCTCAGGGTATCCTTCAGCAACTCACTTGTCCATATACTCCTGAGCAAAATGGTGTTGCTGAGAGGAAAAATAGGAGTTTGATAGGGATGGTACGTTGTCTGCTTAGAGGCATGAGGGTACCAAAATCTTATTGGCATTTTGCTGTTTTGACTTCTACCTTTCTGTGCAATCGTACGCCGAGTCGTGTTCTTCAGCATAAGGCTCCCTTACAGGTCTTATTTCCTGAGCGGACACTTTTTCCGGTCCCCCCTCGTGTTTTTGGATGCACATGTTTTGTTCAGGATCGGTCTCCTACTCGTCATAAACTTGATGATAAAGCGATTCGTTGTATCTTTGTGGGCTATTGTCATCAATCTAAGGGGTATCGATGTTATGATCCTATTAGGCGTCGTATGTATCACAGTCTAGATGTTACCTTTCTTGAGCATATTCCTTATTTTCCTTTCAGTCCTTTGTCTGCCCCTCCAGTTGATGATACTCCCTTTGATTTTCCATTACCACAAGAGTCAGAGTCATTGATCACTATCCCTACAGGGTCATCCGTTTTTCCTCCAAAGGAGTCACTCATCCCTGTCAGTACAGAGTTACCAGTCTCTCTTCCTTTGCAGGTGTATGCTCGTTGTCCTCGCTCTCATCACCCTGCTGATATCCCCTCTACCTCAGGCGATGCAGGTAATACTTCTCAGTTTGTTGAGCATATTGATGCACCTGTTGTTAGTACTGATGAGATTACAGGTGCTGAGCCAGTTACTTTACCTGATAAGATATTATCAGTAGAGGATGGTGATTTAGGGCGTCGTTATCCAAGGCGTGATCGCCGTCCAGTTGATCGATATGGTTGGACCGCAAAGATTTTATATCCGATCTCTGCTTATGTGTTTCTTATGGTAATCTGTCTCCCACATTTTGAGCTTATACTATGGCCTTATCAGATACGCTGGTTCCTCGCTCTATTTCGGAAGCTATGCGGGAGCCCCATTGGGTTCTTGCCATGCAGACAGAGATGGACGCTCTTCAGCGTAATCATACATGGGATCTTGTCTCCTTACCTTCAGGGGTGAAGCCTGTTGGCTGTCGCTGGGTTTACATCCTGAAGTTTCTTGCGGATGGTACTATTGATCGTTACAAGGCTAGACTTGTGGCGAAGGGCTTTACTCAGGTACCAGGTCGTGATTTTGGTGCTACATTTGCCCCCGTGGCAAAATTGACTACTGTTCGGTTAATTATTTCTCTGGCTGCGGAGTACTCTTGGCCTCTTCATCAATTAGATGTGAAGAATGCATTTCTTCACGGTGATCTGGACGAGATTATTTATATGGATGCACCACCGGGCTTTCGTGGTGAGGGGGAGTATGCTGGAAAGGTATGTCGACTGCGTAAGTCTCTTTATGGACTGAAACAGTCGCCACGAGCCTGGTTCTCTCGCTTCAGTGATGTAGTCATACGATTGGGGTTCACCAGGTGTCATTTTGATCATACCTGCTTTATTCGACGGAATACTTCTGGACAGTGTGTCATCCTTCTGGTATATGTTGATGATATTATTATTACTGGTGATGATGTTTCTGGGACTGCGCAGGTCAAGATAGACCTTGGAAAGGCCTTCGATGTGAAGGATCTTGGATTTCTGCGATACTTTCTTGGGATTGAGGTTGCCCGTAGAAGCAGAGGTATTGTTCTTTCTCAGAGAAAGTATGTTTTGGATCTTCTTTCAGACACTGGGATGTTGGGGTGCAAACCGGCATTATCACCTATGATTCCAAACCTGAAGCTTACTGCTGAAGGTGAGGAGTTGAAAGATCCGACAGTTTATCAAAGATTGGTAGGTAGACTTATCTACTTAGCCAATACTAGGCCGGACATTTCATTCGCAGTCAGCCGAGTTAGTCAGTTCATGCATAGGTCATGTCAGCCTCATCTTGATGCAGTTTATCATATTCTTCGGTACCTCAAGTCTTGTCCTGGACTTGGGTTGTTTTATGCATCAGGATCTCAGACCGGTTCTCTAACCTGTTATTCAGATTCAGATTATGGGGGAGCATGTGATGGTCGATCTACTACGGGTTTCTGTGCTTTTCGAGGGACTCATCTTATCTCTTGGAAGAGCAAGAAGCAGACAGTTGTCTCCCGCTCGTCCGCAGAGGCAGAGTATCGGGCATTGGCACTTGGCACATGTGAGATTATCTGGCTACGATCGATTCTTGACGAGTTGGGTTTTTCAGTGACCTCTCCATCCACATTATATTGTGATAATCAATCTGCTATTCAGCTTGCTTCTGACTCTGTACTACATGAGAGAATGAAGCATATAGAGATCGATGTTCACTTTCTTCGGGAGAAGGTCAGCAGTGGTCTTGTTACTCCATCGTTTGTGGGGACCAGTAATCAAGTTGCGGATGTTTTTACCAAACCTGTCACTCTGTCTATTCTTCGGGACTCCGTTGTCAAGCTTGGCTTAGTTGACATTTTTGCGCCTAGCTTGAGGGGGAGTGTTGGAGTATAGATAGTCTAGGTTTATTAGGATTTCTTTTCCTAGGTTTATTAGGATTTCTTTTCCCCTTTTTACCCTTACTATGATTTTTATATTTTGCCTATATGTACGGGGTTTTACTCTTAATTTGAGTATCTCCTTTTACTCACAATTATTCCAAGTCTAATAAATAGTAAAGGCAGTTTTGTTATTTTTCAAGAAACACCATGCTACAAACTCTATCCCAAACATAGGAGTACTATAGTAGTCATAGGCGCACACATTATCTCAATTGGTCGTGTTGTGTTGATTGTAATAGGATCCACAACTAGTATTTATTGAGATTCGCAACTAATTCAATAATTATAATGGATTTAATCAATAAATTATGTAATAGATTAGATCGAAATAGTATTAATATTGTGCATGTTGATCCTCTGTTGCATTTATTGATTTGCAAACCCTCCACCAATCCACTTACCTGTTGAGAAGAAAAAACTTGCTTTACATGCCACAGAACTAAATATGAATAACAAAAGACAAACACGGTCCCACATTGTCCATAAATGTCACCACATCAAACAACATAAGAGTACATTCATTGGTCCAAACTCAGTTAAAAACCAAAGGACCAATCCACATAGAACATACCTCACCCACACCACATAAAAAAGATGACAGACAGCTCACTCTCCTTTGGAGAGGGCTACAGCTTCAACACTTAAAAACAGTTCACACAATGCAAAAAGTAGCAAAAAGAAAAGGGAAACAAAACATAAGAAAAAGGAAAGAGCATTGGATGCCTTGATGCGCTCCAACGGCTACTTTTCTTCTGAAAATCCCAACCGACAACGGCTACTTTTGGTGTCATGGGGACTACTAGAGCTTCAGGCCCTGTTAAGAGGGGACTTGTACATTTCTTCTATCTGCCAAAGAGTCGAAGTTACAATTAATGTAAATTACACCAAGTGATCTCGAAGTATGCGTTCAGTTTTATTTTGATCTTTCAACTTCAATTTGGATCAATTTAGATCTAAAGTTGTTACATAGTTTATCAAATGGTTCAATTACTAACTTCCGTCCGAACAATTAAAGGACATGATATGCGAAAGTCATGATCAAAAGACACAAAACCCTTGTCCCATTAGGTATTTGGACAGTAACCCACAGTCAGGTGATTTAAGAAGAACAGAACTTTTAAGAAATAAAATAACAGAATCGAAGTTGAGCGACCAAAATAAGACTAAATATATGGCTTGAGGATCCGTGTAACTTACCCAAGTTTACCCATTAAGGAATGAAGTTAAGCCGAGAGGTGTAGGTGGCTTTTGGAGTCCAATTCTTTGGAATGACATCTCTTGCAGAGAGGGTTCTTGATGTTGACAGTGTGGTTAGCTTCACTGAAAATGGTCCCTTTAAGGGTCCCCCAATAATGCACCAAGTTGCACCCCATAGATGGGTCATCTCTAGCCATTCAGTAGAACTTGTCTATCCAGATAAATCATGGAAACCAAAAAAAATTATACAAGGGAGAGAAATATATGTAAAAATATACAACTAACAATTGTGTGAATACAAATTTGAAATTGAGAGTAGTAATTGTGATTTTAAGTTTGGACATCTCCAATAGAGGAGCTAAAGTACATAAAAATTTTAAAATTTAGCTATTTTATCTTTAAATTCCACTCTAAGAGCATCTCTAACAACAAAAATTAGTTTAACTACTCACTTTTTTAATACACACTCCAACAATTTTTTTTATATTTTTAACTACTTCCTTTAAATCTTATTTCTCATTCTTTTTGTATTATTTTTCTTTGTGAGTAATGAGTGGGAGACATAGAGAATGGAGGAAAGGAAAGATGTAGAGAGAAAATATTATAAAGTACTTATACATGTTGCTACAATTACTTCAAAGGAATTGAACTACTGTTTTTTTTTGGGTACCGTATTACTTTTTTTTTTTTAAAGGGGTGCAACAAGAGGACTTTCCGGGGGGTCACCCATTCTAGTACTATTCTCGCCCAAGTACGCTTAACTGCGGAGTTCTGATATAATCTAGTGCATTAGTGTTGGTATGATCGCACCCTGAATACCGTATTACTTACCCCACCTTTTGAATATTTATCATTTTTTGAGGTGCACTCACTTTTTGAGTTCGTTTATCATTTTTTGAGTTTAATTTCCACATTTTTTAATTGGAGTTTATCACTTTTGGGTGAAACTTGGTACTCATTGGATTTTTTATTTTACTTTTTTAGTATAATACCGAAAGATAAAAATTCGGTACCATAATATTTCCCTATAAATATACTATTACATTGTGGGGGACATGAAGTGGCACTTATTCTATACAATAGATCACTAGAAAAGAGAAGGCTGTGAAAAAAAAAGTTCTTTTGACACAATGCCCAATGGGTGGAAGAGAAGGACCTAATTCATCTTCAATATTCATTATTCAGAGCTGCCCATCCTCCTTTTGAAATGAACAACTTTTTCTTTATTGAATCTGAGAACCACCCTTGTTTTCATATGACTAAAGTCCTCTAAAGCACTGTTGTACATCTCAAAGACTTTTGGCCACGTTTAAGACTTAAAAGAGGTCCTTTCACATACAAAGCAACAACAAAAAAAGCGCACCTTTTAGGTTAGTGTGAGAGTTGCATGCCTTCAGAAGATGTACCTCCCCAAAGATTTTTTTTTTTTTTTTGACAATATCCCATTTATATTAATAAACATATGACATACGTAAAGTTTGGTTCTTCTATGATGTTTTTTTTTTTGTTGTTTCTGCAATCAATCAACTGTCGTCTATAACTAGAATCTATTTTTAATTAGTATGATAATCAAAAGTTTTCGGTTGTTACGGACATTTTTTAGGACAGAGGAAAAAGGGATTTTACTATTGTTAGACATAAATTGACTACTTCTAGAAAACAAAAGTAAAAAGATAGAATAAGGAAGGATCCAAGAACCAGGTAACTAAGGTAAGGGTGAAAATGTTTTCGACAACATTTTATGGCCAGTTGTGACAGTACAAAAAACTAGAGGAGCAAAACCTTACATAATTGTAAGAGTCACGTCGTGAATAGTATATAATCTTAGGAGATTTTTGGATACCAAATAGACGGTGTAGGGTGGGTAGGGTCCTAGGTCCATCGTTTTACAGGCTCGTAATAGATTGTGTCTTGTCAAATTTATCGGTTTCAATGCATGCCTATATTGTATAACGTCGAATTTGTCCGATTCAATCTGGGTTTCATGTATTATAAATTATGTATGATCAAGTATAATCAGATTTGTGTTCACTTATCGATCAAACGGGTATTATTGATCAACTTGATCATTCATAATCCAAACTTTTCAAGACTAATCCTATATCGGAAATTTTATTATTGAATTACCAAATCATGCTAAAACTAAAGAGTCCTTCCCACTAAAATTGTCTAAGAACATGTTGCAAAAAGTCATGCTATAGGCAAAATAACAAACAAATCATCCCGTTTTGTTCTTCCAAAGAGATTGAAGAAAATGAATCAAATTAATGAAAATAAAATAAAGGAAAAATACGTAAGTAGTACCTCTCTTATATGCATTGATCCGACATCACCATCTCCATCCTCAAACTCCACTAGAAGAGAAAGCCAGAACTCTGTTGATCCTTCGTTCACATGGAATGCAATGTCCTTTCTTGGATACTTACAAGCAGTCCTACAAAATTGCATGAAAAATAAAATCTCAGTAAATTCTTGAGCTAAAATTGCATAGAAACATACCAATCACCACATATCAACTGAATCGCTATTGGGTCAACCATTAATGATGAGAATTATTGTATCGCATCATACCATATTTGTATCGTGTCTGAATACTTTAGATGGGTTAATCTTTTTTTTTTTTTTAGTTCAACGGTTCAGGTTACTAAGGCTAACTAATGCATCTCTCAACTAATTCTTTTCCAGGACGGGTTAATTCTTTTTTCAGAACATTAATATAATACCAAAAATGGAAGAAAAAACATAAAGCATTTTGTATGAAATGACAATAATGCCATCAACAAGCGACCAAAAGATAAGTCAGTTCAAGGGTCATTGTCTTTCGTAAATGGTTGTTGGCTGTTAGTCCAAAATCTCAAAAATAATTCCCAATTCATTAACAAAGCAATAAGCCCAAACTGACAAAACAGAAAAAGAACCAAAGAAGAAGACAACTATATAACTCACCGGCGGTAGATGACAGAGAGCACTCCACGGTCACGAAGCTGGTTGTTGTTACCGGCAACAGCCATGCGTCCGAAGGCAGAGCCGCTGAGGTCGAAGTGGGTGCGGCCGCCAGAGCAGTACCCGCCGGGGCATTCGTCGGTGATTATCACCGTCACGGCCCTTCTTGAACATATTGACTTGTCTAAGCACTTGACCTTGAAACAGGCTCCACACCCTTCACCTGCTTTGAACAGCACTGGACTCACTGCTCCAACTCTGGCTCTGTATGGCTTCACATCTACCAGTGACCCATACCCACATGCCCCACCTGTACAACAATGACAAATACCCAAATTAAAAATGTATTCATAAGTACCTGAAATTTTCAATTAAATTGAATAAAAAGTAAATTACTCTTTGTAATTCTTGAGGTAAATTAAATAAAAATTAGACAAAAATCAACGATAGTAAAAACGAGAAATCTAAAATTTTTTTCCCTTTTTTTTTTTACCTAGTTATGGTCAAAATACAACTGACTTTGGCATTGTTTATGTACATAATTTAGGGTGTGACTATTGGATCGATATTGAAATACGTTAAAATTTACCGATAATTTAATAAGTATAATTACTAAGTGTTCAATTATGTCCAATAGCATTGTCCCACGTGAAAACACGGGATAGGAGATTTGAGTTGAAACAGCCGAGTTAACTTTAAATTTGGAACGAGTTCCAACAAACTCGTTCTTTTTGGGTTCTTTTTGAGTCCAGTGCTAAGTTAACTTTCCGTGGGTGTGTATTATCCACAAAAACAATGAATGTGGGCGTATGTCTAGTATGAGAGAGTGTGTGTATGTGTGTGTTTGATAGAGAGAGAGAGAGAGAGAATGCAGTATGAACTTCAAAGCAACAATTGGAGTATTCTAATCTACGGGGGTATGGTGAGTGAGATATACCGTCGCTTCCATCGCCGTCGGGGCTTCCATACCACGTAGCGGTGGCGGGATACCAATGTGGGTCAGACACGCGGTGGAGAGGCCCGCCGGAAACAACCCAAGAGCAACCCACCACCACCACCAAGAAGCAGAGCCTAAAAAATTGGCCAAAGCAGCACCAACCCTCCATAATGTGGGTCAGATATATATAGGTCAGTGCAACCACTTCAACCACCAACACCGTCGACAGAGAACCCGAGGAACTTCACTGTTAAGACAATGAGAGAGAGAGAGAGAGAGAGAGAGCACTCTGCCGACAGTTTTGTTGGGCTTCCACAGTATTAGGATACTCAGCTAGCCTTCTGTTGCCACTGCTGGTGCTACTAAATAGCTCCGAAAGGCTACTTTTATGCCCATGTGACACATTCTGATTTCTCTTATTCACAAGAATGCCACTACTTTTCTGGCCCCCACCGACGGTTAAGGCGTTAAATCCGCATGAACGTAACTGTCTGCTTTAGTGTTAATGCCAAGGTCATTCTGGTCATTATAAGAATAGATCATTCTACCGTTAATCTTGTTTCATTATTGCGAGAGAGAGAGAGAGAGAGAGAGAGAGGGGGGGGGGGGGGACGTGGAGGCCGGTTTTGTTGACCTGTTTGTCTTGTTCATTGTAAGCAGAAGAGACATTAATTGGCGTTGCTGACCCCACAAAAGTTTTTCAATTTTATTTCAGTAAACAAAGGGTGCATCATTAATCTATAATTTGTGTGGAAGGTTGTGGGAACACTGAAATTGGCAGAATTTACTACTAAAATACAGGTATTTTTAAATAAAAATATCCATATATTGTATTTTTTATCTTACTTATCGTTGTACTATAATTTTTAAAAATAAAATTATTGACTTCGCTTTCAACACGATTTCACTTTGAGAACAAAATCAACAATTCTGTTTTTAAAAATTGCAGTAGGTCGGTAAATAAGTTAAAAGTGCGATAGATTAAAATTTTTGTTTAAAAATAACAATATTTTGATAATAAATTTGAAATCGACAATACCAACATGTGTACGGGATTGTATTGTGCACTTTAATGATAATGTAAAGGAGGAATATGCAAAATCATCCAGAGTTCTATTAGTTGTAGGGGAGTGTCACCCTATTTTTTATTTGTTGGCCAAATAAAACTACCCAAGTTTGTAATTTATATTTTATTAGTTTAGATTATTTAAATCTAAAATTAACATTTTGAATCTTTTTTCGACATGGTGAAGATACCGAAGCCTTATCCTTAATTGCATAGTGAAAATAAATTCATCATCTATATGACTATATATGGTAGAGCAAAAAGAATATACAATGGGTGTCGATGGAGGGAGGTATGAGAATGAGAATTTAGAAGTCAATGAGAAATACAATACTACTCATGTATGATACCATTGTGATATGATTTAAGAGCCATTTCCTTAGTGTTGTAAGTTCTTGGGCAAGAAATGTAACATTGTCAAACTTCCAAGGTAAACAATATTCAACCAAAGTTAGACCTGTTATTTCCATCAATGTCTTGGGAAGTGGGAGGATAAGGTTTGGACCTTAGGTCTTGGACATGATAAGGGAGGCTCCCTTGCAAGTGCATTCTAACGAACATTTCATAATTTTTTTTCTTTGTAAATTATGTATCAATGAAATATCAACTTATATACAATGAGTCATGCTTAAATTCGCGACGTGTCATCAACCACTAAAGAACATTAAGAAAAAAACATTGACAAGATCTAAATCAAACTAGGACAACCTTTGCCTTCCCCAAGGCAACAATTTTCTTCTTTTTTGGTGGGGAGGGCTTGTAAAATAATACAACTCTCGAGCCATTTACATATGGATTGTACTTGTTCATTTTCCAAAGATCACTAGCTTAGGGATCATGCACTATACCACCTCTAACCACATGGGTGCAAGAATTGTTTTGTGGACAGACAAGACAACCATTAAAGTCTTGAAGAGGTATGATGATTGGAACTCAAAATGCTGCATTATCTTGCTATGATGTTTAGATATTTTCAAATAGGGACGGAAGGTTAGTGCATTAACTTGCTTTTTTAATTTGAAAAAAAACAAAAAAAACTCATACGAATTCACCTAAGATCAACTATATATAAGTAAGTCTTCTAGACAAGACAAGATGGGAGTTGTACCATTGAAAAAAAGATTGTATAGGAGGGTATTTGAATCCAAATATTAATAATTCTACAACCTCATCTATGCAAATACTAAAAGGCCATTACCAAATTAAAGCACTGTTGAAAAGTCTTGTTCCATGAATGGTGTAAATCAAATGAAACTGTCATGGTTTTGTTGCAGAAAGATGTGCGGAGTCAACTTACATTCATATCGACTAATCTTCTATCCGATTTAGTTAAAGGCATGTCATTCACGTCATGATTTAAAAATTCATAAATTATAAATCTCTTATAATTTAACTCAAAAAATTTACAATATTTCAAACTCAAGATATCTTAAGTTTACAACTAATTTCGTCTCCGTTGATGAATGATTGTTGTGAACCCTACCATACAACATATGTCGGTTTTTGTACCATATCCATCCAATAAGTGGACCACGCATTGGATTTTGCCATATCTATGAGCCATAATTTGTGGGGAACATGAGTCAAGCCTCTCATTCCCGCCAATTTAATTCGCGCACACACACACACCGAAACACAAATATATATATATGAAAAATTATATTTAGACCCCATGAACTATCTCCCTTAATTTTCACATTGCCCCCAACTAAACTATCGATTTTCTCATATTACACCTTCAATGATTTAAGTTTCACATTGCTCCAACAATTTACTTTTTTCCAATTTTCCATACCAAACCAGTTGCAGCGGTGAGATCCCAAAATATTGGGAAATATGATCTTTACCTCCTTAAGTGGGAAAAATTTTATTCTACAACAATGCGACTGACGAATTTCAAAACCCTTCGATTCAATGACTAATAACACGACCTCAAAGTATGGGTCAAACCCCCAACATTGGCTAATGCTCATCTACCCAAATGTTATGATGTGTATTCCAACTTGGGAATGAGTGCCTTTATAATGAGAATAAAATGGTGTCACTTACTATAAGTGTGAGTTCTGTTAAACTTTTTATCCATGTGAAGTATCATGCGTTGAAGAATATTGGAATAACATGCTAACTGAAAACAAATCTTCACAAAGTTTGTTCTATGGATACCACTTTAGAATGAAAAGAAAAAGACAAAAAAAAATTAATAAAAAGAAAACAATTTAAGGATAGTTCAAATGTGTGTTGTATTGTTCTGTGTCAGAACCTATATCTCTCTCCATGTGACCACTTGCCCGGCTTGCAACTTAGATGCAAGTATCATCTGATGGACTCTTTTTATCATTTCAGTCTTTTTTTACTACGATATTTCTAGTCTTATGTAAAACAATAATCTTATGCTTCATTTGGTACGATAGAAAAGTGAAAGGATAAAAATTTGGAAGGATGAAAAGTTAAAGGGATAAATAAAATATCATGTTTGGTAAGGAAGAAAAGTAGGAAGGATGAAAAATTGGATTGATTAACTTTCCTTCCAACTCACCAAAATTAATCCCTCCAAAATCGAAAGAAAAGTGGATGAAAAGTTAATTATTTGTGTTGAGATGTATCTTATTTGTCTATATATCTTATGTATAAATTAATTTCATATAAAAATATAATGGTAAAATATGTATACATATTTTAAAAAATTTAAAAAATTAATTTTAAAAAAATAAAAAATAAAAATTTTAAGTTAAAAAAAATATTTTTTCCATCTTAACTAAGGGTAAAAATTTTCGATTTAACACAATGATAAGACTCGAACTCGATACGAAAATAAATAAATCAACTCGCAACTCGACACGACACAATTAGTTAAATGAGTTAAGTCAGGTTTGACTAATATTCAACACAAACTCGTAATGACTCAATACGAATCTGACACGACACGACTCGACTTTATTGTCACCCCTAATCTTAGCCAACACAAAAAAAAATAGTCATTTTTATTTTCCATCTATCCAACCAAACACAAAGCAAGGAAAATGTATACTTCCTATTTTCCATCCTTAAAGGATAGAAAGTGTATCCTTCTTACTTTCCATCCTCCCTACCAAACGGAGCATTAAGGACTTGACTACAGTACCAAAAAAAAAAATCGGTATCATATCTCTAAAATTTACTATTTTAATTGCTATTTTTATAATTTTTATAGGTCATTTTATAATTAAAAAAAATTATCACTTTTGCGGGTGATATTAGCGTTTGTCACTTTTCTTCGGTACAAAAAAAGTTACTATTTTTGTAAGTGTTTTACTACATTTGTTTGTGCTTTTACCATTGTTATAGATGTTTTTATCATTGTTGTAATAACTATTTTTATCACTTTTCTTTAGGACCACAACAGTGATAAAAATATCCATAAATATGATAAATGGCGGTATAGTAATAATTTTTTTTTGTACCGTAGACAACTCCTATTCTTCGTATGTTGCATTAGATCTAAGAATTTTATTCGAGTGTAATAAAATTAGTTTAGCATCAACTTAATCTGTTGGTGAGGTGCTATTGTACTACTCAAATATAACCCGAAAATGTTCATATGTTGCATTGGAACTAAATTAGATTTATCCAAGGATACATATAAATAGTATTGCGTCAACTTAATTAGCAGTCAAAGTGTTATTATATCAATGTCGGACAAACTCTAATATTTTTTTGTTTTAGTGTCGACTGGAATGTTACTTGAAGATCCCGAGTTTCTAGACACATTGCACTTCCGCTTGATTGAGGCTGTCACTCGACCCTAAAACGGACCAAAGAAGAGTGGAGAATCTCTGACTAGTTTTTGGAATTAAACATCAGGAAGTGTTGTCACATAATCGATTGACATTGACTGTTCCCAATCTTTAAGGAGATGATACTTTCCTTTTAGTGGATCGTGTGTGGATCTGTCGTGTTAGTCATAGCAATACTATGACATGAAGACTAGTGGCACTGCAATTTTAATGGATTACTGATAAGATTAAACTAAGGCATGGAGCAAACACGACTCCCTATTGCTCTTAAAAGAAGATTTTTAGAAACTTTAAGAAAGGCATGACTTTGAATAATTGAAAGATTTTAGCAGATCTTTAAAGCTAAACTATTTAAACCCATAATGGAAGACGACGTAACCCCACACATTGTCTACCACAAATTTATTTTTTTTCATCAGAGATATGCCACAAGTAGACTCGGGCTTTTTGGGTTAAAATATCGTCCCCAATGTTTAAGAATCATACCTATAGTGGGTCTAATAGAGGTAAATAACGGGCAAACTTATTACAATCTTAGAGAGATTTATTCCTAAACTCGACCAATGATATATCATTTTGACGGATGAACACTTGACATCTAATCTAGAAACAGTTTCTAGGTTGATTGCTTAAAGAACTTAAACCAAACACACAAAACCACAATGCTATGAGAAAAGAGCTCTTTCAAGATAATCGTAAGATTTTATATAATAATGTTCACAGAGCATACTTCTCTTTTTTCGGCCAACATAAAGTAGAATTATCTTGCACTTTCTACTATTTTCTTGCTAAACAAACATGGGAAAAGTTTTAGCTTTTTCTTGCATTTTCCATTACATCTCTTGCTAACCACCCCCACAATATATCAACCGCCACAAATTTAAATAGAACACACTATATATCAACAGATCCTCCACCAAAAGGTATCGAAAGAAATTGAGAGAAAATTATGTTCCCATTTCATTTCATTCGTCAAAATTATTATAGTTCGTACACAACAATGAAACCCAGCACGGGTGTCCCCAAAACCAAGCACATAGAATAATCTTCAAAGGGAACTGAGGAAGGAAGGAGAGAGAAAAAAAAAAAAGAGGGGAGGGTGGGAGGGTGTTGCTGAAAAGCTTAAGCAGGCGCTCTTCTTTCTTATTGCCTATCTATATCTTTTTCTTCTCAGGTGGAATGGCAGAATTGTCAAGGGTCTTTATGGGTCAGCTTTGATCAGTTGGGTACCTCATGCCACTCTGCAAACAGTGGGTATGCATGATGTATTTCTTTATAACTAAATTGTGTTTCTAACCTGAGAAGCTGCTTGAAGTTATGCCTGGAAGGTCAACAATACAAGTTATTTACAATTGTTTGAACTATGTAGTAGACTAATTGAAAGACGTGTACAGGGAGAACAAGAAAAACATGATTTTTATGCAATTAGAAAATATCTATGATAGAGTGCTTGCTACTTAGAGATGTAACACGGCCAATTGAAAAAAAGTATTAACATAATGAACAATATTTAGAGAAATCAACTGTAGAACATATTAGTTAACTTCTAATCAAATTATATGCCTACAACAGGGTTCTATTTAAGTCTATTTTTGGGTTTATAAATGGATTAACTAAACACATTCAGGGTATCGCGCTGAAAATCAAGTAAACAAAACAAATTAGAAACTTGGAAGAAGCTATAGAACTAAATGGATTTAAGATAAGTAAAACTAAAACTGCATATGTAAAAAGTAACTTGGATAAGTATGAAAATCCAAATAGAGAGGCAATAGATATCAAAGCTCAAGAGATACCCAAAGACGAAAACTTTTAGTATCTGACCTAATTACTATAGGGCAGGAAAAGATTGAAAACGATGCTATTCACAGCATAAACATTGAAGGATTAAGGAGGTGAGTACGTCGAACATATCATGTACTTGACCAGCTATACATTTTTTTTTTTTAAACTAGTGAAAACTAGTGGTTGAAAACCCAGCCCACACTGCATATATTAATATAGATGCGTAGCAAAACCAAGAAGTATAAAATCAAAACTGGGTACATCTGTAAAATGGTAAAAGTAGCATCGATAGAAGCTAAATTGAATAAAAAAAATTAGTGTTCTGTACACAGAACTAATACAGGATCAGTGAAAAAGAATGATATGATACCTATTACCGGTAATGCAAAGGATCAAAGTAAATCTAAAGTAAATTCGATTGAGATATTAAAACGATATTTAATGTAATAAAAAATATGACCCTTACTGTAGAACTATTGTGGAACATGATTTGTATAGCATTGTTGAGTTGTTTTATCAAAATTAGGTGAGCCTTAAACAATAAAGAGAAAGCATTGAGTTTACTAAAAGAGTGAAAAAGAAATATTCTAGGGTTCTTTCTCTTGTTCTGACAAGATTTTAAAAAGAACATATATCCTATCATTCACAACCTTAAATTTCAGAATTACAAGTGGAGAATTTACATAGCATACGCACAGTTTCAACAAATTCCACCGACCTTTGAAAGCCTGTTAAACTTTACCATATTCAACCTTACAGGTTGGCTGGCTGCTGCTAGATCAGACGACATTCTTATTGTCATGCACTGCACTTCCTCATCCTCCCAACGAATTTATCTGTTAGCCTGGAAAATAGAATGGGAAAACGAAAGAAAAATTAGCAACTAACATTAAAGTATACCTATAGTGAGAAGCCCCAGAAACCAAAAACTATAGGGTAAAAAAGACACGTACAACAAAGAAAACATCGGATATAGCAAGAACTGAATATATCAATCACCAATGCAAAAGAGCTTATTTTAGTTATGTTGAGGCAATCAATTATAGGAAAGGACCATTAGAAAGAAGACATCGGATATAGGACAAAGAGACAGAAGAATGAGAAATGCTCCAGGAATTTTGTCATCACCTCAAACCAATAAAATCAAAGCGGCGCAGCCATGAGAATTCAATCGTTGTACCACAGTAAATAATGGATTGTCAACAAACAAATCCATAAAAAATCATAACTAGAGGATGCAAATTCCAAAAAGAGAGGAAGAAATGGAGAAATCACCCACATGTATCAATACATAGATGTATCAACAAAACTAAGAAAACACCAACATAGGTAACAAAGAAAAAAGCTGAAATGGCTCGGAATTGAGCTGCAAGACATGCAAGTGCACTAATGCAAAGTGATGAGTTCACTTTGGAGGTAGAAGTAGGAGTATTAAACCTAGAAAAAACATGAGTCAAGATCATGAAGACCATATGATGACCAATACTTTACAAATACTAATACCAGATAAAGTAAGATGGCTCACAGATTTTGTACCAACCCAACAGTTGCCATATCACCAATAAGTACATAAACTGAGTTAGGTTCAGAAAGAGAGAAAAAAAAAAGGTCAGGTGAAACTCTACCTTACTGTTTGATGCTTATATTCCACGAACCATTCTTGGGGCCATAGAGGGGGTCACCAACAACATAAGAAGGTGGAGGGACATAATTCCTCAAGAGGGGAACACTGTCTGGAGTATAATCATCATCACTCTCATAGTATGTTTCAGGATGTGGCCCAAGAGCTTTAAGAATCATAGCCAATAACAAACATAGTCCCTGGAGGTGAAGAGCATAGGTAGTCAGGCAATGAGAACCAGATGAAAAAGGAAATTTCTATCTAAAAAGATCCAACTCATAACCAGAAAAAGGATGAAAAAAAATGTAAACATCAAGGAGAAAACCCATATGAGAACTAATGGGTTTCATGTAATGGAGATGAACATACTTTTTCCTCATGTTCATAAAATTAGCTAATTTTCAGGGCATTATTCATAGCAGAACATGATGGTGAATCAATCTGATGACTTCAAAAGAAGGAACTGAGGTCAGGAAGAGACAATTGAACAAAAACGATTACAAGCATGGAGACAATAGACATGGAATTTTCAACTAATTCACCTCACATGTCAGATGCAACGCAGACTTCCAAAATGACTCTCGAATGTCTAAATATCTGCCTCAAGATTCAGTAAGAACTGACAGAAAAACTTAACTCAGACTCAGAAATGATGGCACAGTTACTAACTAAAGGATAGCAGTCCAATGTGAATGGATTTCTATCTTTGTAAGGCATGCACACAAGTGTGAACGGTTTGTGTGTATGCGAGTATGTGTGTGTGTGTGTGCATCTATATGCTTGTGTGAGTGTGCATGTGTGTGTGGTGCCTTGGAGCTTATTTGCATGTGCGGATTTCTCTGTGTAAGTGTGTGTGCATATGTTGGGAGAGAAAGAGAGAGAGACCTGTACAGCTACAACAGACAAGGCAATCCATTTGCACATCTCAAAGTTTCTTTTGACAAAATGTTTGAATGCTTCAAAATTCCCAGTTGGGTCCTCTGGGAAGTCCTGATATCAGGTCATATCAAAATAGAAAAATTATCACAAACATAATTAGACTGTCTCCATTGTACTATACATAACATCACAAATAAAATGAAGAATGAAGTAAGCTATTAGAATTTACCTCCTCCCAGTGGTCGTTAAGAAATACATCCAGAGTCACTGCACCTTCCAGCATGACAAGCATAAGGACAAACACCATATACTACAGTCACTTAAGGTCAACAGTGAAGTTATAATGTCTATTTACTCTCTATAATAGTACTCCATAGAGCCAACTTCACAATCTACAATTTCCTTCTAAAAAAAAAAAAAACTAATATCGTATGTGTCTCTAAGAATTAACATTAGTGAAGACAGGAAATAAGAGATAGTAGAAGTTTCAATAGTTTCAGAAGCTAAAAGTGCCAATTATATGACTAAGAACTAAAAAGATGTAGTTTCTTTATCGCTAATCAGGGGACAGAATAGAAACTCTTGAGAAAGACATTGAAATTGCATTGTCAAAGTTATGGATTACAAGAAGGCATTGCTAAATCACAATTTTTGCTTGCTCATCTCGATGCACAATATTAGAAAGTGTGTAGACCACCTTCATACATAATGTTAAAAATAGCATTTAGCAAAACCATTATTGGTAGATGAAGTTCACCATTAACTCTACAACTTGACATCCCATTTAGATGGGTCACTTCACTCACTTAAGAGGGAGTTAACAAAGTCAGAGTCAAACTCCAGCAATTCAATGATCTCTGTAGTACTCGGACTTCATAGATTGATTGTCTCATTCGATCACTACCTCATATGCTCTCTCCCCCACTCTTTTTGGGCTATGGGGAGAGAGCGATGAGTCCGTTCCCTCATTCCTACTAGAATAGATGAGTGAATCCATCTGACAGTTTCATAAATGCTTTAGTTACGCTCATCGCATGATTAGGATAATCAAAAAAGCCTCATCTGCCTGGAAAGCAAATGGAGGGAGAGATCAAACTGTCAGTTGTGCCATTAGGAGCCCTTTCCCACTTATTGTTTGAGGAGAACAGCCCTTTAGCTTCTTCAGTGGCCAAGTTGAAGCCTTCAACAGTTCTTCGGCCTACCACCTTTCTTTTTCAAGGTTGAGCTTCTTTAATTGAAGTTAATACTATGCTGCCCTTCCCTTGTTCAAGAGAAAGCGAGGACTTTATTTTAGCTACCGGCTCAAACAAAAGATAACCTTAGGGCCTCATTCAGAAAGAAGTAGTGTAGAAGATCAGAAAGAAAGCAATTGCTATGGAAAGATGATCTTTGCCTCACCAGTCTATCGAGGTTGAAAATTTGTTTTTAGTGTTATGTTTTTGGTATCCTACTCTTGGCAAAGACCGAGTTAAAGAAATTCAACAATTAATATTTGAAGGCACTTATGTTCTTTCTCCATTGAAGTTGAGAGTCTACCACAAGGGGAGAACAGCCCTTAAAATAGCTATCACTCAAGATCAAACTGGCTTTTTCATACTTTTTCTGGGTTGAAATAGAATAATCCCCAGAGAGAGCGAGAGCAGAATGTACGAAGCGAGTCAGCAGACAGTTACAGCTAGAAAGCATGCGAGTGAAAGGGCAAGATGAAAGTGATGCGGGTAGGATATGTTCCTGTTCCTTAATATAGCTATCACCTTGTTGAGCTTGAAGCCTTTTGTCGAATCCTAAAATGGCATGTGCAGAAGGATTTATATCCAACCTAAGCTATCTATCCTTAGAAGTAGAGCAAAAGAAAACCTAGAAAAGGGGACACCTGAAATTCATTGAAGAAAGAATATCATTAGCTAACCTTCAGAGTACCTTTGTTTTGTCTAGCCCAAGTTTCTAAGATGATTTCCTCTAAGATGACGGAAACAGATTAAAGCTCTCTCTTCTGACAATGGTTGTAGTTGACATGAATATAGAAAACTTATATTTCTCATTCACAAATCCATCTTTGTTTATGCTACTAATTCTCAGTGTGGTTCCACTTTTGATTCATTTTGATACTCTGCATAGTACAACAGAGAGTTGTATCCTGCATTTGGGAAGGATGAATCACTCCCCTAGCTCGATCAACTTGTTCGATCCCCTTATTCTATCAATCGTACTTTTTATCCTCTTAATCGAGAAACCGAACTCGAATGGTGTCGTTTATCCATAGAAAAAGAATGAAGTTGTTGTTAGGTTGATCTTTCTTGAGAAAGGACCCATGGACAACCCATCGATGAAACAAATCTAACACAAGACAAACTTTCCATCCCCAAAATGAAGAGGAATTTGTATCATTTCAAATTCATATTCTTATCGAAGAGAAGGAACGAGAAAAACCTAAATATTCCTACTCAAACAAAAAGTCCTATGGTTTACAAATCTTTTTTATATAGTAATTCGACTTATTGAGAGGAATGAACTTTACATACTGATATCACATACCGAAGGGAAGACCTAATAATACCTCCCAAAGATAGATGAATCAGTCTTCCTAGACTTCTCTGATACTAGGTGATCATACAGGCCTTTGTCTCTCAAAAAGTCTTCCACAAATCGAGCCCAATAAATAGAATTCTCTCTATTGAACTTAACAGAAGTCATCAAAGCATTAAAGATTGAAACCGAAGTAACGAGTTCATTCATGCACTAGAATTAGTAGTTGGTAAAGCCGACAAGAATTCTATTCATTTTCAATTAGACCTTACTCTAGCTTCTTTTAGTATTCGACCATTATACTAAGGAGAGATGCATCGTTGCATTCCTTCTAACCAGGAAGGTATACTGGTTAAGGAGGGAATAAGATGTAAATAGTACTATGTTTTTGTCTTTGACCTATTGATTGAGGGGAGTTTCTT
The DNA here is from genome assembly GCA_963454935.2 of Ilex paraguariensis. Taxonomy (NCBI): domain Eukaryota; kingdom Viridiplantae; phylum Streptophyta; class Magnoliopsida; order Aquifoliales; family Aquifoliaceae; genus Ilex; species Ilex paraguariensis. Next base: position 323,161 of record CAUOFW020007091.1, on the reverse strand, counting down.
CTCATATCTGTGATGCACACTATCGCCCTAAATCTAAGCGATGGAAGAGTCACTTTGTATGTTTTCGCCATCAGGCGTATTCCCGTTACCATTGAAACTATAGTTAGCATTTCCAAATTGGAAAGTGTTAACGCCGAGTGTCGCATGGGCCTTCATTCCACCCGATTTTGATGAACTCATTCTTCACACGAAAATTATGAAGATTGTTGTTTTTTTTTTCTACGATGCGGTGGGCAAATTCTTTCATCGATTACCTATCCTATTTAGTTCCAAACACAGCCTAAAAGGTAAGAAATTGATGAAAGAGAATCCGAATCAACCAAGTCTCGTACGCCCAACCCAAAGAAGAAAAATTTGTGATAGCTAAACTCATTGAACCCTTAAAGGAGATTTGGTTTGCCGAAAAGAGTTAAGAATATTGACTCCCAACTGTTGAACGAAGAATGAACTCACGAATCCATGGCACTGCTTAATTTACGATAGAAAGACGGGACTACAATCTATCCTATCCAATCTATGGTTATTAATAATAAAGCGCTTAGCATCATTTGTTAGTCGATTCGGCTGGCGACTCCTATATCTCCTGCTTCTCTATGGAGGCCCTTTTATACAAGTTTGTCACTAGGAGTCCTCCTCTAGTCGAATCAATCAAAAATAAAAGTTCCAATAGAAGTTTACTGACCTGGCTCTCCAATCGACGATCTACTGCTCCCTCTTAGTTGCGGATGCCCATGCTTTGATTCAAAAACCTTAGCCAATGATGAATCCCCAGGAAGATCAGAGTCAGAAATTCCTCCCCCTTTAGTCCAGTTTGAACCTGTCCTAACAACGAACACCTTCTTTCTGCAAGGTGAGGCTCTGCCCTTCTCTTAGAATCCACTCCGGGTCAGAGGAACAGCTAGTCCAATTTCTTGAACAACCGAGATATTGAACAACAAACATTTTATTAAATTCCTTGCCTCAACCTGAGATGAGGGAATGTCGATTTGACTCGAATCCTGGACTTGATCTTTAATCTTACGCCAGTTAATGATGCGATGAGAGAAGTTTTTATTTTTTCATTTTTTCATCAATGCTGGCCCAGTCGAGGCTCGTCCATGCCTAATCCCAATGGACAACCCTTCGATTTGCCTCTAGGATCCACAATTCTTTTATATTAAATACCTTCCTAAGCAAGAGAGTTACTCCTCTCCTAAAGCTATTGTCCTATAGAGCTTTCATCCTCCCTACGCTAATTCAAAAGAGCTATTAGAACTGCTAAGGTAGTAGCCTTAAATTTAGCTCTAGCAGCTAGGAATTGAGCTTTCAAGCTGTGCTTTTCATTAGCTGGATGAAAAAGACGACACTGACAGCCTTACAAGGTGGTGGTCAACGGTCTAGCCATCCAGTTGTGTGAGAAACAGCCAACGAACAATACAAAGCACTTAAACAGAAAGTTTGGCAATAAAATATGCACTTTCCTTTACAGAAACACACTATACTTACCTCTTTATCCAATTATTTTTTCAAGTAATAAATGCTAAACCCTTTAGTTTTATAAACACAAAATTCAAGAAAATTCAGCAAGATCAACAACAGAGCACCAATCAGCATTCTACCTTTTTAAGCAAACATGAATCAAAATTATATTCATAAAAGTAGCATCTTCTTTAAAAGAAAAATAGAAGAAAGTAGAAGATCATTAAACACCAATCAAAACCAATTAATGGAAAGGATACGAAAAAAAGGCAGCAACCATTAGCAGTCTCCGCAGCAATGTGACCTGAGCATGTGATCACACACAAAGTGACCCCAAGGCCAAGAAAAGTATAGATGAACCTGCATTTTTTGTAATACAATAACAGAAAGAAAGGCATTATTTTAATTGTTCAATATGTAACAAAAAACAAATACTAATTTAATTTTCTGGAAGGTGACGGTGATGCAGTCATCTATTTTCAGGCAAAGCAAAGCATAAATGGGACTGTAAACAAATTGTAGTTTGTAGATCAATACGACATGAGCCCAACGATAAAAATCCAGAGTGCAACAGACATATCATGGTAATTTTAGCAGCCAAGCAAAACCCAATATGGGCCCCAAGCTGCACATAAACATGAACATGAACTCAATAGAACATGAACCCGGGCACAATTATAAATGGATCAAGAAGTAGGAAAAATATAACCCATGATCCAATTAGAGAGTTTCTTTCTTCTTGTGTCTGAGTCATATATTATCTATTTTTGGTTCGACACTAGCAGGACTAGGACAGGCTTTATAGTGAACTAACATCTGCTGGAGCCTAAGCATTCCCAATTGAGACACCAGATTCTCAACTATCGGTCAACGAAAAATCGGAGGGATATAGCTAAGGGTCAATACTAAATGTGGGTGACGAAAACAACAAGTAGAAACCTCAGGATCTGGAAAACAAAATTGGACAATTTATGCTGAAGATTTGGTCAACAGCCCCCGCCCCACCACATAGCATTGTAATATACTCAAACAGAAGCCTGCATTGTCAACCTCATTAGCTTGTTGCCATTTCCCGGATTACTGTGTCACCTTTGGCCAATGGTGCTGCAGCCAAGGGTCGGGTCCTCATCGTAGGTGCAACTATGATGAGGTGAACTTCATATCATGGTAAAAATCCAGAGTGCACTAGACATATCATGGTAATTTTAGCACCCAAGGTAAACCCAAAATGGTCCCTAAGCTGCACAGATAGGTTGCACTCAAACAAAACAAAACCAAAAAAAAAAAAAAAAAACCTCCAGGGAAGCCTCAAATTTCCGCCCAATTCTCTTACAGATAGGTTTACCAGTTTGACCCACATAAAAATACAAGCTTTACGCAGAAGAGAAACATTGACCCACATAGAAAAAGCGCAATTCACCTATCCTGATTGAACACACACACACATATATAAACGCACAGAGAGAGAAGGAGAGAGCGCTGCACTGACCATGGAACAGGGGTATCGGGACCGATGAAGGGATGAGGAAAATGACCCGTGTGATTGCCCCAAACCCTAAGCATCCACAAAGCGTACAAAAGCATGGCAACCCCAACCATTCCTATTACAGAATTCACCAACTTCAGCAACGATTGTATGCAACTCCTCGCCATTCTCGCCATTGAATACCAAATCCCAATCCGAAAAGAAACCCTAACCCTTGATCATAATCAGGATTCACAGCTCAATTGCGTAATGAGTCCGAAATTATGAAAAAAAGCCAAAAAAATTGATTTGTTTTGTTGCGGAGTTTTGCGCAAGGCAACGATGGTGACAACTAAGGAAAGGTAGATGATTCCAATTAATTAAATAATATAATATTTAAAAATCAATTGTTTACATAACAGGTTGCTGTGGTGTAGTGGTTATCACGTTAGTCTTACACACTAAAGGTCCCCAGTTCGATCCTGGGCAGCAACATCTTTTACTTATCAAATTTTTTGCATGATAATAAATATATTTTAATATAAAATACTTTACACAGTTTTTTTAACTAGAATATTTTTCATATGTGACAATAATAATTTGATGAAAGTATCGTTACTTATAGTCTTTTATTTTAGAAATAGAAGACATTGTTAGATCACACCAATATGTATAAATATTTTTTTAGGTAATAATTTTTTGTATAATATAACGTTTTTCTTTAGCCAATCTTAAAAAATTAAACCAAAAATTTGTTGAATTTAATTTGGAGTCAATATTACTTTTGTAATTTGTTTCTTTTTTTTTTAATTTTGTTTTTTTTATACTTAAAAAAAGGGGTGAAGGTAAGGAAGGACGTCCAACGACCACCCCGATAAACCATAACCGGTAGAATCATAAGACCCCTGACCGCGCTTGAAACACCTCTCGAAACCGGACCTTAGTTTGTTCGATAAGTGGATCTTATAAAATTGCCCTTCTTGAAAGCATTCAATACACTTAAATGTTCTCTTGCAACCACAATAGCCTCATTGGATAATTGTCCTATTTGATTTGGCTTGGTTAAAATTGTCACTCCAAATTCTTAACTATCACCAATAAAGATATAAACTGGTTTATGTTGAAAAAATAGGGAAAATTGATGCGGCAACATGATGAGATTCTATCAAAATAAGAGGGAAGTTTGGCTAAGACTTAAAGGAAAGATGAGCCATGAATGGATTCATATTCAAAAAATGCATAACCACATTGATAAGTTCGTCCTAATTTGAGATTTTATGTGTAAGACATCTTGAAAAATTAAAATGGAATAATATCAACTAATGCAAAATCTTACGAAAAAATCACAAAAAAACGTATCGGGATCAATATTGACATTCACAAGTAAGTGGAAAAACAAAAACAATAACACAAGACAAGGAAAAGGTAATTTATGTAGTTCAGTTAATAGCCTATGTCCACAGCAATAACGATCAGATGTTTTCACTATACAATAAACACAGGAGTACTACGTAGTTCTTCCAAACCTCACAAGTACTCACTCTTACAAAATATAATTATTATGATATTTCACTTGTATCACTCACATATTTGATAACACTCAGATTGATACCGAAATAGCACACAAAGAAACTCTATTGTCTAATGCCTGAAGTCACTCAAGCTTCTGATGCTTGAACTTTTGTCTGGGGAAACCTTTATGTAGGAAATGAATAACCTACATGGCAAAGTACAAGATTTATACAAATCTTGTGATCCACATCCAAATCCTCCAACTAGCTGCCAGATCTTGAACTCTTCATGCGTAATCCTTTTTTGGCAAAATTGTTCACCTCCATTATGACCTTAAAAATAAGGTCCCTTAACTTTTCTTGCCAATAATTCATCTACCCACAAAAGTTAACAATTATCCACCTTGGCTAGAAGACATTTAAACTATATGAAAACTCTTTTCCAATCGTCATCTCTGATGTGCCTAGCAAGGCACTCAAACTTGTAGGATGTTGATCAAGTCCAAGCAATGCTCGAACTTGATTGCTGAAACCACCTTGTCAACATATCAATCAGATTATCTTTAGTGCCAACTTTCTATAAAAAATCTCTCCATCGTTAATAATCTCACAAACAAAGTGAAACTGAATATCAATATGTTTGGTTATAGTATGATGAACTTAGTGTTTTGCCAAGTGAATGGCGCTCAAACTATCACAAAAGATGCTAACATGATTTCATGATATTCTCAAATCACTAATCAAAATCCAAAGCCATAAAACCTCATTCACGGCTTCAATTACAACCATATACTCTGCCTCGGTTGTTGACAAAGTTACTGTTAGTTGTATCATAGATCTCTAACTGATCGGATCACAGGCTAATGTGAAAACATACCCTGTTGTAGACCTTGGCTTGTCCAGGTTACAAGCATAATCGGAATCCACAAAATCGCTGATATGAAACTCTAAACTACCATCTCATTAATACACCAAACCTACATCCAAAGTACCATGGAGATACCATAGTAACCATTTCACAGCCTACCAATGCTATTTTCCAAGATCTGCCATGTACCTGTTTACCACATTGACTGTATGTGAAATATCATGACGAGTGCATATTATAGCATACATAAGGTTTTCAACTGCACTTGCATATGGAACATGAGACATATACTCACGATCATCCCTACTACTTGCAGACATGGCTAATGAGAGTCTGAAGTGAGCAACTAAAGGAGTACTCGTAGGCTTTGAGTTCTCTATATTAAGCCAAGAGAGTACCTTCACTAGATACTCCTGATGGGGCAAGCACAATCTACCATTGTTTCTTTCTCTCAGAATTTTCCTAGCTACACCCAATTACTTCATCCCAAACTCTCTACTCAATTAAGACTTGTTGATTTCATCCATATTTTTAGCAGCAATAAGCATGTCATCAACATACAAAAGCAAGTAAACAAATGATCTATTTGGTAGCTTCTTAAAGTACACACAATGGTCATACTCACTTCTAGTGTAACTTTGCTTCAACATGAATGTGTTAAACCTCTTGTCCTACTATCTTGACAATTGTTTCAATTTGTACAATGAGTTCCTCAATTTGCACACGAGATTCTCTACAAGCAACCTTAAATCCTTCAGAGTGAGTCTCGAAAATTTCTTCCTCCAAATCCCCATGTAGAAATGCAATCTTAACATCCAACTGTTCTAGCTCAAGATAAAACTAAACTACGACGACCAATAACATACGGATTGAAGTGTGCTTTACCATTGGTGAAAATACCTTATTGTAATCCACCCCTTCTTTTTGTGCATAACCCTTGGCTACCAACCTTGTTTTATATCTGATGTCATTAACTCTTGAAGAACTTTCCTTCTTTGTGTATACCTATTTGCACCCAATCGCTCACTTTCTCTCTGACAATTTGACAAGTTCTCAAGTATGCTTTTTGTGAAAAGAATTCATCTCCTCATTCACGACGATTTTTCATTCCTTGCAATTACCTTCGTTCATTGCCTCATGGAATGTAGTTGGCTCATTACCCACCATAGTAAGTACATAAGATAACATATCTTCAAAACCATAACGAATTGTTGCTTTGATTGTTCTTTTGATCCTCTCGGTTGCTAAAAATTGTTGATTTGGTTGCTCTTCTGATTTCCCTTCATCTCGAACAATATCTTCTTGAGTACTAAACTCCACCTCCATGGATCATCATTTTCCTCCTCCATTTGAATATATTTCTACTTGCTAGAAATTAGCATAGTTAACTCATCAAATGTCACATCTCTACTGATCACAAACTTGTGAAATTTAGGGCACCATAATTTGTAACTCTTTACTCTAGTTGCATAACCAAGCAAGATTCCCCTTTTGAGGTTACCTTAGAGGGACCCTAGATATTCGAATGGATTTAGTCAAAAGTGTCTTTTGTTTGATGAATAGTTGTACTAAACTTTACCTTGCACTACTTGTCAAAGACACAATGTTCATAGAAATTCAGCTTAGTCGTCTAGATGCCCACAAGCATGCCTTGTTTGCATAACAAATTCAATCCCCTTCCACTCATATGGTCCAAATGCATATGTCATAAATGAGTAGAGCTCAAATCACTATCCCTTGATGTAGACACAGCTACACATCTGTCACTGTACTGCCAGATAGAAAATATAGATTTCTTATCTTGCTCTCTTTTCTCACCACCAAAGTACCCCATACAACTTTCAAAACTCCACCTTGTGCCACAATCTTGCAATCATTGGAGTCTAACACACCCAACGAGATAAGGTTCTTCTTCAAATCTAGAATGTGTTTGATGTCTATTAAAGTTCTTACAATTCTTTAGTGCATCTTGATTTTGACAGTTCCTATCCTAACTATTTTACATGCTACATTATTGTCCATCAAAATAGTGTCGTCGTTCACTTCTTTGTAGGGAAAAAACCAGTCTCTGTTAGGACATATATGGTATGAACAACTAAAATAAAAAATTCAATCATCTGATGCATTTATATTATGATGTGAAACTAACAAAACATTTTTTGGATTATTCGAATTTTTTTCAGCAACGCTAACAGTGCAGACACTTTATCTTTATTGTTTTAATCCTTAGCTTTACGCTTTGAACAATCTACTTTCTAGTGCCCATTCTTATGACAATAATGACATTAAGAATTTTTTCGATCTTTGACTCTAGATTTAGATCTGGATATGTTGCTTCTAGGATTTTTGTTCTTCATAATTCCTCTAACAAATAAACCCTTTGCCTGAGAGTCATTACTAGGAGTCTTCTTTTTGAACTCATTTGCAAGAAATGATGTAGTAACATCATTGTACTCGATTGTATCATTCCCGAAGAGAAATGTGGTGACTAAATGCTCATAGGATTCAGCAATGAAGGCAACAAAAGTAGGGCTTTGTCTTCATTTTCCAACATAACGTCAATGTTTCTACTAAATTCGTTAAGTTGTTCATGCATGGATGTATCTTCCTTCATACGAAATGAGTAGAGTTGTTTCTTTAGGTACAATCGATTGGTAAGAGACTTGTCGTGTATAGGCTTTCTAGCTTCGACCAGATCATTGCAGTCGATTTTTCAAACATAACATTGTATGTGATCTCTTTTGCCAAACATAACTGAATAGTGTTGCATGCCTAAAGATCGAAATTCTTCCATTCATCGACATCCACATCTTTAGGTTTTCCCTTCAATGATTTGTGTAGTCCTTGTCGGATTTAGGACATCTTTAACTTAGACATGTCAAAGCATAAAATTGTTCCTTCCATCAAATTTTTGCCCCTCAAACTTAGCATTCAAGATCTTTGAAAGTTTTGCCGCCATGACTTGAAAACTTAATCTCATGGGGTCCGAAAAATAGGTGCAGATGATTATTATTCTTTGAATAGTACTATATATATAGTATTCGATGAATACCATTGAACAATACTTGATGAATAGTACTCAGAATCGGTACGGGTTATGATACTAATTTGTTGCAAAAATTATCCAGGAATCAAATTGGGATCAATATTGACACCCATAAGTAAGTGAAAAAAATAAAAGAACATTCACACAAGAGAAAATAATTTACATGATTCAACTAATAGCCCAGGTTCAATAATGATCGAATGTTTTCACAAAAGAGTAAAATAGGATTACAAGATAGTTGTTCCAAACCTCAAAAAGTGTTCACTCAGAGATCTAATAACACTCAGATCGATACTGCAATATCACAGAAAGAAACTCTATTGCTTAAAACACTTCAAGCTCTGACACTTGAAGTCACTCAAGCTTTCGATGCTATGCCTGGAGAACCCTGTATATAGGAAATAAAATGAGTTAAATGCCAAAGTACAAGATTTACACAAATCTCATAATCCACGCCCAAATCCTCTAACTAGTTGTCAAATCTTGAACTCTTCATGCGTAATCTATTTTTGTCAAAACTTTGCACCTCCTTTATGACCTTAAAGATAATGTCCCTTAACCATTGTGGCCACGAAGGTCAACAACAGATTCTTCTAACTCTATATGATATAGGAAGAGGGGAGAAAAACCAAAAAATTCACATAGTAACTAACACCAAAACACAAAGCCTTTTACTAAACACCAAAAGTATGTACATAGAACAAAAACATATCTCCTTTAATCTCTCAAAAATCTTCCTTGTAATTCTCTTAATGTGCTATAAAACCAAGTAGTCCGTCTTTACATATAATGGTGAGAGACATAAAAACTTCTACAGCTTGATAGACAATGCAAAATAGTCCTCCCCAGGAAAAAAATAAAAAATATCCTAAGTAATATATTCGAAGTTCAAAAGAGGGATTTATTTCGGCGTTGAACAAATTGATTATGCATGAGAGAGGAAGATTGATAACACTGACCCAAAAGAAAAAAGAAGTCAATTGGAGCAAAACAAGGTATGATAATTTTAGGCAATTCTAGTAGTATGAACTCTTGCAAAATTATGCTTCTTCACTGAGTTGACTTGCAAGTTATTGACTCCTTAATCTGTACATGAAGGATAATCAAATCATCAATTTTTGATTCAATCCCCATTCTCTAGTTTGACCTATACCCTCTTACCCAAGAAAATTGATTCAATCCCCAATTTCACAAGACTCACCTATTACAAGGTCTATCGAGAGTTAGATGCATTTAGTTTTACCCATGAAAACTGTTTCCATGGCTCAACCAATTATGCCTACATTACTGTGAGCATTATGCTCCATTCGAAAAATAATAATTGAATTTTTTTCTAGACCCATTCTCACATGTAATCATTTACAATTACCAAGCCAAATAAAACCATTAAATGAAGCATCACAACATAAATGCATGATGAAGCTCAATTGATAATTCCCAAACAAATTTACATGTCCTTTCCCCCTTCAGATTTAAACAAGTATGTATAGTGTATAAACAAGTATAATCACAAAAGTACAATATATAAACAACAAATAGTACAAACTAACATTAGACCAACACATTATTGGCCAATACACCTATTAAAGCACCCCCCCTTCATTCACAATATCCCTTAATGCTATATTTTTTTTCTACCAATTCTAGAATTCCAAACACCTTAAGGGCTTAAACCCATGTTTAATTCCTTAAGATGTATTAGACCAACACTTTATTGATCATGACCCCTAAAAGCACCATTTTATTCACAATAATGGTGGACTATGTACAAAAAGGATGGAGTTCTACTTGGGCTTCGTATGAACCTCGATAAGAGACTTGTAGAAAACAGCTTGTTTTCTTTCAAACAATCCTATCTATGGTAGCTCATCATCCTCCGTGTAGCTTCCAAATACAAACAACATTAGTCGGAATGGATAGTAAGAGATGTAGCGGAAAATAAGGTAATTTGATGAACCTAAGAAGCATAGTGGAACGAAGAGTGCCACAAGGGCAATGACGAAGGTTGAGCCCATGAACATCACAAATTTTGCAAGCCAACTGAGTTTGCTCACCACAAGGTACATGGAAGCCATGAATGCTATGGACGTCAAGACAAGTGCTATCCCCAAAAGCGGTCGAGCCAATTTTAGGGCAACATGCATTGAGCTAATGTCCCCTACTTGTGCCCAAATGAGAGTAACAACAACAATAATGGAGCTATACATTGCTATGGTGTCGCATATCACAAATTCCTGAAACTTCACTTTTTCTAGCATGGTAGCTATACCTTGATTAGGGTTGGAGTTGTTATAGCCACCAGGGATGGTGAAACCAGCATTGAAGGTTACTGTTGTAACAAGTGTTGCCACCAACAAAATTATATTTACCTGATCTCTATAATTTTTCTTTTTATGTTGTTTTCCAAGTTTAGATTTTTTGCTTCTGGTAAACTTCGTATTTTGAGCTCGTGGAGCACCTGCGACTCTCAAGGCCATCCATGTCAACCTCTGTATGGTGGAATAACAATGAGGTCAGTATTAATTACAAATAATTGTCAACATAAATCTGTCATGGAAAATCAAATAGTCATTCCAATAGAAATTCAACTTCTCAGAATAATCAATTAGTTTTGGTGACAACAAAATTTGTCAGGAGAAATCATTTATGGTTGAAGAGAGTTTTAGCAATGAACCTTTTTTTTTTTTTGGGATGCACAGTCGCGCTAGCCTCATTTGGAAAAGTCTTTAGGGACCACAAATTATTGGTCGCGATAAGAAATTTATTCATGGAAAAAAAATCTTAGCTACAAGTTCCAAAATTCGTTGCAGGAAAAGTTTCTTTGTCATTATTATGGAATAATAGTTTTGCAATGAAGCAAGATCATCGTAAAAGGTTTTAGCAACAACAAATGTCGTACTTTTGACAACCATTTTGCCCATTCATTGCTGAAAATATCGCTGCATTTTCCTCGTAGTGAAGCTAACTTCTCTAAATTTTTGGCATTTGTGGTCCATGGCAAAACACAAGTTAATGGTACAAGGGCTTAACCATATTCATCTTGCTAAATTGTGCAAAGAGCATACCTTCCTAAATGATGCCATTGTCTCCATGTATTCCTCAGCAATGTCAAGTGCTGTCAAGTCGTCTTTGTTTTGCAGCCCAACTTTCACTCTTTCATCCCTCATTAAACTGTTCACAATCTTTGGATGCCCATGTATCGTGGCGATATGCAAAGGTGTGTTTCCATTCCCATCTCTCTCATTTACGAGCGTCTCAAGCTCGGGCATTTTGAGCATGGAAGTAAATGATTTGGTTCTTCCATTCTTAGCTGCAACATGAAGGATATTCTGACCTTGTAAAGTGAGTAGCTCCCTCGAATCTGGGCAGTGCCTTAGCACCTCTTCAATTGTGTTGAGGTAGCCTTTGCTTGATGCTATGTGAATGGGAGAGAAGCCATGTTTGTCCTTTTGGTAAGCAAAAGTACAGAATTTATTTAGCAAGTAATTGACACCTTCATGATAATCCACCGATGCAGCACAGTGAACAGGATTCCTCCCTTTGTCACACCTTAAATGGAAAGAGGATTGGTCCTTTTCCCACAATATCTTCAGGACACCTAAAATTTCACCCAAATTTTTTTATGAGAATCAACCATATTGGAAAATATATGAGATGCCTAAAATCACATTAAAAGTTTAACCTTAAGGAATGTTTTTTTTGGGTAAATTTTTAAGTAAAAACAATTTTGCCAAACATGTAATATCGTTTTTTATTGAGTGATATCTATACATCATAGTATTCAAGTAATACACGTTTATGCGTGCATTTGTATACTATTATTTATTCGATTGAATTCGGACGAATGGAGCAAAACCGAACAAAGAAATAAATGCTAATTAAAAATACTAAAAAAAGTGAATAAAAAGTGTTACCAAATGGTAGCAAAAAAAAAAAAATGCACTTGGGGTCATTACAACCAAAAGCACCCCCACTTGCAATTTGTTTAAGTTGACCACAGATGATGCAGAGAGAGAGTCAAGCTTTATAACTTAGATTATTTTGGGTGTTTGCTTATCAATCCATTTTTTGTATGAATTGTTCTACTCCCATGGACTAAATGCAATTATCCAGTGAGCCAAACCCGGGAGCTAGCTTCATTTAACCCGAACCAATTTTAAGTGAGTTGTACATAACACGTAGAAGTATCAAGTGTTGTGCACATCCAACGAGGAGTTGTCATAACACTAGCCGGTGGAATACAAAAATTAGCTTTTTTTTTAAAAAAAATTCTGATAATGTGATAGGTGACAGTCATTCATTGGGGATATAAAATATTTTATTAGTAATGTATACCACTTGACACTGTTACTATCATTTGGTATGTTAAACAGATTAAAAATTCTCATTTAACCCATGGAGGCATGGTCCACAAACCCTCCCATCTGACCCCATGGAGCTAGCTTCATTTGCCTTAGGTATTCAAAATCTTGCTTGGACATGGCATATGAGAGGGGTGCAACTTTAGTCCAAAGCCATGTGACTCGAGTTCAAAACTTGGAGTATGAGTAGTATTGAACTTTGACTCGGGGCTATACAACTTAGGTGAAACTCAGATTAAACTATCAATTCGTCTAACTTGTCCAAATTACAATTGGTGGATGATGTACATCAAGTTTGAAAAGCTATTTCTCGGAAGATACGTCTCCAAATATTTATAATTGTATTCCTTCTTATAATCTTGATTGTGGTCCATAGTGCATTGAACGCTTACCTTATATATGAAAGAAAAGAGTTCTATATAATTCCTTGAAAGATACTTGTGAATTATAGTAATTATAAACTCTATAATAGGTTACATGCATTCACATATAGTATCTACAATGACAGCGGGCTTAGAGACTAATTATTGTTTTTTTTTATGTTGAGAAGGCACATGGCAAGAAGTTTATGTGGACGTCAGCAAGTACGTAATATTCAAAAAAGTAATACTACTTGAACCTAATTTTCTAATTTTATTTATTTACTTAATCACACTCTATTATTCAATTGATAATGGACCCCACTATTTGTTAAGATGTGCTACAAATTTAATAGTTAGGATGATTTAAATCAACACAAAAGGTCCAAATGTCATTTTCCTATTCAAAATTGCAGATGGGAGCAAATCTAGTGGAAGGGGATCTATAGGGCTTCCATTGCTTATTAGGTTATAAAAGAAAGCTCAACTAGATGACCTGAATTCCTGGTGAACTACACTTGGTGAAGTCTTCTAGATGGTACTAGAAACTGTTTTAGATTAGTCCCCCCACCCCCCAAAAAAAAAAAGTTTGCAATTTAGATGGTTTATATCTTCATCAAAAGAGAAGTGGATTTGGTCAACCCATTAGGCTATCGACTGAATGATAAGGTTTCAATAATTAACACTTCGAGATTTTAAGTTCAAGTCTTACAAGAGACGTTCATAATGACTCAATGCCAATAATTTATGTGTAATTGTTCGCATTCCGAGTATAATAGCCACTACGAGTTTTAAGGGTACAATTCTCGATCATAATAAGGAACCAATATCATGGCTTTTCCATTTTTTTATTATAAAACATTATTGTTCTTCAATAAAATTACCACCGTTGTAATATATTCTTAGCTTTGATGGGATTGAAAGGATTCAATCTATTCTTCTGAGGAAATTTTACAAAAGTGATCTATGCATTTTTGAAAATAAATAACATAAATTATAATATATATATACATATATATATGTATGTATATGTATAGTTAGATTGAATATGGAGGAAAAGATCAAATCCGAAGAAGGATGGAATTGGTCATTATCCGTGAAACTAGATCAACTACTTGTTCTATATAGAAACCTAGACATTTTGTAAATAAACCTCATAAAATATAAAATTTGACTGTTTATACACCACAAACCATGTTTTGTTTTTTTTTTTTTTTGGGGGTGGGGGGGGGGGGGGTAAATAAATATTGTTTTGATGTACTATATAAAATTTACAAAGCCATACCACAAGTTAAGAAAACTGTTTGTTGAACAACAATGGCCCTCATCGCTTTTATTCATCCTCTGATGCAACTTTCAAGAGAGAGAGACAGAGAGAGAGAGAAAATCATCCAAGCACATTGTCTATTTCTTGCGAAACTCAAACCTAAAAACTAATTAAATTAACTCGTAAAGTTTTATCATTTGAGCCAAAGATTAAAATTTTATTTTGGTGTATTATTTCGGTCATCTAAAAAACGATAACATTTTGATGAGTTTCCAAAATGTTTCGACCCGTTTTGAAAACAGAATAAAAAAATTAAAAAAAATTAAGAATTATTTTTCCAAAACATGGTTGAAATATACCAAAGTATCTTGAAATATTTTGAAACATTCCGAAATAATTTTACAAATGCATTGAAACATTACAAAATACATCGAAACATTATGAAACATCTCAAAATATTAAAATTTTGATTTCATCACTGATTTATTTCGTTCTCCTTGAAAATGAAAATATTTCAAATGTTTAGACTGTTTTAAAATGAAATTTTGATCGACTATCCGACCGGCTAATGCATGGATTTTTAGGATAAAGAAAAGAAAAATAAGTGGTTATTTTGGGTTGATTTGTTTAATGGTTCAAGTAGTTTTCAATGAATAATAACCAGTTGTCACCATATGAAGATTCCGCGATTAAATAGCATGAAGAGATCAAAAAAAAAAAAAAACAAAGACAAAAACAAAGTAACAGTGATGATGATAAGAGAGGAGATGAGAAGGCAGTATTAAAATACCTATGTTCCTCCCAAGGATGGCAGCATAAACTGGTGACTTGTTTTTGAGCCTTCTTTCAGCACTGCAATTCCCTACTGGATTGTCCATTAGAAGCCTAACAATTGCCTCGTATCCTTTTTCTGCAGCCAGATACAACAGAGACTGTCCTTCCTTATTCACAGAATACATCATATCTCGATTCTTATCAATTAAAACTCTAGCCACATTTTCATGACCATAACGCAATGCTTCATGCAGAGCAGTATTACCATCCTCATTCATCTCCCCCAAAACGCTTTCTCGGAAATCTGATTGGAACAACAGACTGATCAGCTGTGAATCACCAGCTCTTGCTGCAATGTGGAGGGCAGTGTCACCTTTCATATTCTTGTCACCAAGAAAGAAAGGTAAGTCCTTGCACAGAAGTTTGACAATCTCATGATGAGCAAAGCTTGTTGCTAAATGAAGAACAGTGTGTTTCTGGGGACTTAGTTGAACACAAGATGCTAGTTGCATTGCTCTAACGAATTCAAGAATGTTGCCTTCTGTTATAGCTCTGTACAGCTCAGGCTCCATGGATTCTGCTGTCTCAGGACTCTCCTCCTCCTCTTCCAATAAACTTGGATTTTTAGGCACAGACATGGGTGGGATGCCTTGCTCTGTGTGTGTGTGTGTGCGCGTGCGTGTGTGTCTTTGCCTGTTAGCTAGAACTCTAGCTTAAATACTCCCTCTCTCACGAATGTCTTTTTCCAGTGAAATTGGGGAGTGGTTACTGGGTAACATGCCTGTATAAACATGTCACCTTCAACGAGTAAGCAGTTCCTTGATTATTTATGTTTAAATATGGACTCAACTCAATGCTGGTCTTTTAGTATTCAAAAATGAGTCGATGAATCTGAACTTTTGACTGACCTTTGAACGCAGGCGAAGGATTTTCAGAAGAAAAGTAGGAATATTCGAAAACAAATTCACCTAATGTGCACATCAGTGACTAATTACAACTCAGAAATAATAGCTATTAATCCATTGTTTGATTAAATTATAGAAATCATATGTTGTTTCATTGCTCTAGTCAAAAGTCGTGGAGAAATATTATGTTGTTTCCAATTATTAAAAAAACAATAATAATGTGAAACGAACATACATGGTCATCAATGACGAAGTATCACCAGATATGGGTGGGTAGGAAGTAATGACATGGCTGTTTGAAGTGGTCTCTATTGTTTGCAGATGACTTAACCTAGTACGCACAGTTGACGATTGCATTGCAAATCGGGATAATCAAAAGCGGTGATGATCGGATGTCAATCATGGCTAATTTTAGTGCAGTGCCTGAAAATTACAAAAGACGGGAAAAATTGTAGTCCAGATTTGATCTGTTCACGCTCCTTGCATCGGAATTGAAGTAGTATTAATTGACGAGTTCATAGATCAGGTCTAGGCCTAGTTCATTAGTTAATCCCAAATCGTCAAAAGGCATATCAGGTTTAGCTTATGGCTTCAATCTAGATCAAAACTCAAGAGTCTAGAAAGAGTTAACAAACGTAAAAGAGCAATTATTGAGATAGTCATTACTTCAAAATAGTGCACATCCCCAACGATAGCTATTCTCCTCGAAGAATTAGTAGCTTGATCTTCACGTCACCACTTAGGGCTTTGTGCCTATTGATGGTGTTAACGCACTTTTATAAAAGATGGGTTGGGATTCCGTTAGGTTGCTATGATGATGCAATAATATCCAGAGTTTTGGAAGTTAAGACTACAGAATTATAGTTGTTCACCAGCTCGAGAGCTCAGCTAGTCCACTTTGGAATGGAGACTCTTGCTCCTTTTGTTTCATTCATGGTGATTACAAGGTTGATATGGCTTCTTTGTGCCACTAGGGTTCCCCCCCCCCCTCTGTTAGGAGGTGTTACATTGCATTTACAGGGTCATTCCCTGCTAAGTGGGATCTTGGCCGAGATTCTTGCCCTTACTTCGTGGGGTTCTCCCTAATTTTAGGGGAAGATCTTGGTTGGGTGAGATTATGTGTCTTGATTATAGTTTCCTAACGTTTTAGGAACCTCTCGTGATTATCCAATTGTTGCATTGGTTGTCATTGTCATTGCTTATCTTGAGGGGACCTCCAGCTCTACTCTTCCGAGTTCTGCTTGCCTAGTCTGACCTCCTAAGCTAGCACTTGAGATTTATTTTGAGGTATCATCAATTGTCCCCCAGCCCTTGGCCCAAGCGAGCTTGGGCATAGGCTGAGCTACTTTCACCTTAGACCAGACCTGCATCTAGCTGACCTTAGTTTGTATGTGAGATGCACGTGGGAGAGGCTTTTTGAAGGTTATAGCAATCATGGCTCCTTTGGTTCCCGCACACGCCTCATCTCATGTCTTTCAAGCCTTAATACTCAAACGGCTAAAAGAAAACTGCACAAAACCACCGTTTATCTTCTACATTGTTCACCTTCGTCTCCAGCTCTTTATCTCTGCGACTTCTGGGCTTTCCTCCACACGATTTTCTTTTTTTCTACTCAAGACTATGTTTTTTGGGTTCGACTCGAAGTCCTGCTTTGTTCTTCTCCTCCAATTTTGTCCTTTGGTTGTTGTTTGTTGTTCTTTTCCCTGTCTAGGTACGCTTCTTTCTGCCCTTTTCTCTTTCTTTTGCCTTTCCTCACTCTAGATCCCTCGCTTCGAGGTGGCTATTATTTTTCTGGGTTTTTCGGTTCTTTTTCTTTTGGAATCGTGATCGTTGTCTATCTCCTCTTTCCAGCTTTGTGGATTGGAACTCCACTATGTGAATTCTTACTGTTGGGAGGTACAGTGTTGACCCTAGGATTATCAGGGGGTGTTTAGTTAGTATTTCTCCTTTTTATCATTCTTTCGACTTGCTTTTCTCCTTGTCAATCATGTCTACCTCCTCTGGAGCAACTCCTTCCTCAGTTTCCCTCTCAGGCGATAGGTCTATCGAAAGAGATTCTGATTTAGAGAATGTAGGTGACGAGATTGACAACTTCCCCGGTATTGAGGCTATCGATACCGAGGTGGACTCCAAGGAACTCCCCTCATCTTCCTCTCATGTACCTCCTAGTGCTGACAAGGGTACGGGTAAGGTGAGTGAGGTTGGGATTCCTGATAGTGCAGCGGATATGGGGGCTACCCTTAGCCATGCTGAGCTCGTGGGTCCCAATGGAGTGGATTCTATTCTCATGGAAGCTCTTAGTGCTTGTTTTGACTTTTTCCCTGGTGTTTAGCCCTGGTGTCCGGATAAACTCACCTCATACGTTGCTGAAGTGCACAAAAGAGTTTGTTTCTTTGTAGCCGCTTTCGAGAATGACCTTCATTTTCCTATGCACCCCTTCATCAAAAATGTTCTGTAGCACCTCAATGTCTGCCCTACTTAGCTTTCTCCTAACTTTTGGGGTGTTTTAGTAGGTCTTTTGGTTTTCTTTAAGAAACATGGGCTTGGGACTGCCACCATTTCTCTACTTATGGACCTCTTCAATGTTAAGCTTATCTCAACTGAGGGCTTTCTATATATTTCTAAGCGGACCTCGTCTAGGCAGATCATCACACACCTCCCGAGTTCTCATAAAGGCTGGAAAAAGATTTTTTTTTCATTGGGGGTGTTAACTGGGAATACAACCCTGCTGATAAAACAGACACTCTTGGGATTCCCAAAGTCTGGACAGCCCCAGATAACTTAGGTGAGTTCTTGCCTGACTGAACTGCAGTATGAAGATTTATGAGTTGCTTTCCTGACCTCTGCATCTTTGGTGTTGCCTCTTTTTTTTTCTTTTTTTTTTTTTGTAGGCATTCGACTTGAACTCAGCGCCGAAGACGAGTGGGTGAAGCTGAAGTTGGCTAAGTGTAATCCAGAGAAGTACTTTGAGCTCATTAAGTCCTGAGAATTAGGAAGACAGGGATTCGGTCCTCTTGAGACATTGATAGAAGCTCCAACCCCACTTTCCTTTATCCGACCTGAGGACGTAGAAGGTAATGTGCTTTTTCCCTTATTTGGTTTCATTGTTTTCCTCCCTTTCTTTTTCCTTTTGACTAACCAACTCAAGTCAAATCTCTCAGGGTCTTCTACAATGAAGCCTACCCCTGAGATGCTCCAAGCTAAGGTAGAGCTATTAAAGAAGAAAAACAAGGGTGGTACCAAGCGCAAGGCTGAGGGCAGTTCTGGTGGGAGCCCAGTTACTCGAGTTAAGGTTCAGAAAATAGGTACTTCCTCTGCCTCTGCCTCTACCTCTATCCAGAAAGCCCCACTATCCCCACTGCATGCCTCACCAACCTCAGGACTTCCTTTCCCATAAGGGACCCGACCTGCCACTAAAGATGCTCTTGGGCGAGACCAGACCTCCCCTTCTGCATCTGAAGTTGAGAGGGTCTTGGATACTGCTCGCACTTTCCTTGGTCGTGCTACTTCTACATTAACCAAGGAGACCTCCCAACCTCTCATGACTGGCAAAGGGGTCTTCTCGAAGTCTGAGAATTCTCTTATTACCGATGTGAAGCGTGTTGCAGAAGTCATTGCCTCCATTATCCCAGAGTCTAACATTGATGTAGCCACTTATGTACCCCTGGGAACCTGTATTTCCACTGCGTTGTATGGCTGTACCTCGGTGAGATTCTAATTTGTCAAATTCTCCTTTCTTTTTTTTTTGGATGTCCTGCGCTCTTCCCTTTGCACTAATCTTTCATGTTTGTCTTCAGATTGTCATTCAAATAAGCAGCTTGTTAAAGCGAATCCAAGCCCTGGAGGGGTCAGCCAATGCTTTCAAAAATTTTGAGCTAAAGTGTGCCAATCTAGCTTTTGAGAATAATAACCTTAAGGTCCAGGTAAAGGAATTGCAAGAACAAGTGGAATAGCAGTTTTTCTTTGCCAAATCCAAACAAGAGGAGCTCAGCAAGACTAAGGAAGACCTCCAGTCAAAAACTGATGACTGGATCAAGGAGAGCCGGAAGTCCCTTGATGCTCTGGCTTCCTTCAGGAACGTGAAGAGGGAGTACGAGGTGCTAGCAGAGGCCAATGATGCTGTCAGGGAGGAGGTAGAGGCTGTCAAGGAGGCGCTGGAGGTACGAAACACTACCATCCAGAAAAAGGATAAGCTGATTGCCCAGCTAAAGGATGACGTTCTCACCTGGTGGGTAAAATGGTGGATTGTTTTCCAGGGTATAGCTGAAAGGACTTACCCTGAACTGAACTTTGACTTTTCAATTCCCCCTGAGGAAGAGGCCGAGGGGTCTGATAAAGAAGAGGAAGATGCTCCTACTCCTCCTATTTTTGAAGATGTGCCCAAAGACTCTGAAGGGCTCAACCCTTTATTTGGGACTTCATACCAAGATGTTTCTGCCTCCTTAGACACCTCTACTCCCATGGCTGCCGAGCTTTCTGTAGCTTCTTCCATCCCTGCTGAGCTGGCCATTGGAGCTTCGTTCGAAGCTGAGGTCCCTGCCTCCTTGCCTGCTCTTGGCCCTCCTGAGACTTCAACTGCTTCATTTCCAGTAAGGTCGTCTGCTGAGCTAGGGAGCCCTTCTTCATTTCCTTCTGCTGAGACTTCAGCTACGGCACTGTTAAGCCCTTCGTCTACTCTTCCTTCAAAAACTTAAGATGTTGGGATGTAGAGAAATTTTTGTTTGTAGAATTGGGCTAATTATCTCAGAATTTTAACATTTTGAAACGAAATTTGAAACAAAAATGTCAGAATTGTAAAATTTTGTGTTTAATTTACAGCTTATAGCTCTCCTTTCCATTTTCTTTCCAACTTGTTGCATTATTCTACCACCTATCAAATATGATATTCTTATAGCTCTCCTTTCTATTTGCTTTCCAACTTGTTTTTTTATTCTACCACCTATCAAATATGATATTCTTCAATTCTTTCTCCCTTGCTTCAGGGGGTCATTCAGATATCCTTGAAGCAGACAGGTTAGGAATACCTGTTGATGCGCCTAGCTGAGCTTCCAGCTTCTCAACTTGCTTTTGCCCGAATTCTAGCAACTGTCCTCTAGAGCTCTGGCCTTACTTCATCCTCAAAGTTAGGATATGAAGCAAAAAAAAAAAAAAAAATTTTTTTAATCTTATCAACTCATAGTTGTAACAATTTTAGATCAGAATGCAACTATGTAACTTTGATTGCGTAATTCCTCTTAGATTAGAATGCAATCTTTTCAACTATTATCAAGTGTAACCTTCTCAATTCTCTCTCTTTCCCCTCTTTGCTTCAAATAAGTCATTCAGATCTTTTGGAGTAAATGGTTAGGAAGTTTGCATGGTCAGTCCAGTGTACACAACGGGGGTCTAGCTTTTTACTTTTAGAATATAAGACAATGAGTACCTGAAGTCTTACCCTTAAGGGAGCTCCCATATGCTGACCTGCACAGCTGATCTTGACAGACAAACGGGATCTTGGGTCAATTTGTCACCTTGGTGTGGCAAATCCAGAGGTCAGGATTTATTATGTTGGATAGAAGTAGACATTTCCAACTTGTCTCAAGGTGAGGGTTCATCATTTCCATATGCAGCAGACTGGCTAGGTGCTGACTTATTGTCAGGGCTATATAACCACCGAGCTCTACGCAGCTCAGGGTGAGAGTTCATCCTTTTGACAAGCCTTAGGGGACATGTGCACATGTAGCCATTGGTCAGGTTCTCTTCCCTGTTTGCGAGTTCAGCCGTTCTGATTAAGCGAGGTGGAGAGCATGCTACCATGTTCTGTCCTCTGGTGTCGACGTTCTGAGCTCTAGGTTGGTCATGGCCCCTTGGCAAGGCGATAACCTAGAAGAGCATGCCTAGATGCAGCTGCTTGGGTGCATTAATTTCCTTATTTCTGACCTGCTTAACCTCCCGACGTGCAAGGGTTTGTTTTGACTTCTTCTTTTTTTATGTTCAGGACTCCTCTTTGGAGGCCTGCTTGTTTTATCCCGGGGTATCATTGGAGTCGGCTTTCGATGCATAGCCTTCCTACCAAAAAGGTTTTTGTTTCCTTAATTTAGAAACCTAGAGATCCACCGACTTAAGGTTTCGTGTAATTAACAACTTCCTAAAAATCTGGGGTCTTCAAAGGATTTCTATAAGTATTGGCTATCATTTCCCTTCGGATATCCATTTGTTATTCTTGAGGGCTTAACGCCTTCTATTTTCTTCTCTTCTCTTTTTCGCTTGAATCCACTATGTCTGCCCCCTTTTCTGCTCTATTTCAAGAGCGAACCTCCTTTGGGGTTGAGTGGATGTGGCATACTCGCTACTTTGTTCTCTCAGTGGTGACGTCCTCTGCTTTAGAGAGGATAAGGAAGAAATTCTTTCTTGATTTGGAGTTACCTCTACGTGCTCCAAACTCCGATGAACCCTATAATTACCTTCCTCTTAGGGAGACGTGATTCTTTGAAGCAGCTTTGGAGTTAGGTCTGCACCTTCCCATTCACCCTTCTATTGGATTTATTTTGGCCTATATCAGCTTGTGTCCCTCTCGTCTTTCACCCATGGGATGGGCTGTCATGACCAATTTCTTCCTCTTCTGGCATCTGCGAGGTAATGACGAGTTTTCTACGGTTGTAGAATTTCTTTACTATTTTGACCTTGAGGAGGATGAAGTTTCATGCTTCGTCTCTTTTCGGTGGAGAGACTTCAGGCTACGTCGCTTAGTGTTTGATCTCCCTTCTCCTCCTTTGGGACGGGCCTAGTGCTTCTTCTTTGTTTCCGGTGACTCATGGAGGTCTTCTGAGGTGGACACTAGGGAGTGTAGAGTTCCTCGATCCTGGAAGAGCTATTCTTACCCAGGTGAGAGTAACAAGGGTCTCTCTCTTGAGATCAAATTTTTATGATGCTATCTGATTATCTTGTTTTTTTGGTGTGCAGGTGTTCCTGACTTGAACTTGCTTGAATTGATGAGGATAGAGCTAATGACCCAAGCTGAGCACATGTCCTTTTCTGAGCTCATGACATCAGATAATCTGTTCTTGTTTAGTGCTGCTGCGGCTGAACGAGACTTTCCTTTTTTTCCTGAACCCGATTCTTTTTCTTCAGAGTCTGATAAAAGCGAAGACACTGGAGCTCCTTCGAAGAGGCGCAAGAGGGATGGATCTTCCTCCCCTACATCTAACTCTGGCCTGGGGGAAGTTTTGTTTTCCTCTGCTGGGCAAAAATTGATGGATCTACTGTCAACGACTGAGAAGGAGAGGGATGAACTGAAGAAGGAGAATCTCCGTTTGAAAGAGAGGATAGCCGAACTGTAAAGACGACTAGGAATTTTGCTTTCATTGTTTTTGAAACCTTGATTTTCCCTTTCCATGTTTGTCGCTTCTGATACATAATTTGTGGCTTTAAGAATCTAGCAGCTGATCTTTCCATGGCGTTTCCTGGCTTGTGGACCAAAGACCCCCATTTTTTCTTTTTGTAATGGATAGAAGCTGTGAAGTTGTGCTTCTAGTCTACGTTCTGCAGGTCTTGCTTTTAGTTCTTCTGGACCGGGAAGCGTATTCTGAGATGCTTCGTTTGCTTTAGGGACAGAAGAACTCGTCCTGAGCTACTGAACTATTTTTATAGACTGATAAGTTCAACGTGAGCTCTAAGGCTCTTATTCCGGACTAATGAGTTCATCGTGAGCTCCAGGGCTCTTTTTATAAACTAACGAATTCATCGTGAGCTCTAAGGCTTTTATTACGGACTAATGAGTTCGTCGTGAGCTCCGGGGCTCTTTTTTATGAACTAACGAGCTCATCGTGAGCTCTAAGGCTCTTATTACGAACTAATGAGTTCGTCGTGAGCTCCCAGGCTCTTTTTATGAACTAATGAGTTCATCGTGAGCTCTAAAGCACTTTTTATGAACTAATGAGTTCATCGTGAGCTCTAAATCCCTTTTTATGAACTGATAAGTTCATCGTGAGCTCTAAAGCCCTTTTTATGAATTGATGAGTTCATCGTGAGCTCTAAAACTCTTTTTATGAGCTGATGAGTTTATCGTGAGCTCTAAAGCTTTTTTTACGAACTGATGAGTTCGTCGTGAGCTCTAAGGCTTTTATTACGAACTAATGGGTTCATCGTGAGCTCCAGGACTTTTTTTTTTTTTTATGAACTAACAAGCTCATCGTGAGCTCTAAGGCTCTTATTACGGACTAATGAGCTCGTCGTGAGCTCCATGGCTCTTTTTATGAACTATCGAGTTCATTGTGAGCTCTTAGGCTCTTATTACAGAATAATGAGTTCGTCGTGAGCTCCCGGGCTCTTTTTATAAACTATCGAGTTCATCGTGAGCTCTAAGGCTCTTATTACGGACTAATGAGTTTGTCGTGAGCTCCTGGGCTCTTTTTATGAACAATCGAGTTCATCGTGAGCTCTTAGGCTCTTATTACAGACTAATGAGTTCGTCGTGAGTTCCCGGGCTCTTTTTATAAACTATCGAGTTCATCGTGAGCTCTAAGGCTCTTATTACGGACTAATGAGTTCGTCGTGAGCTCCTGGGCTCTTTTTATGAACTAATGAGCTCATCGTGAGCTCTAAGGTTCTTATTACGGACTAATGAGTTCGTCGTGAGCTCTAAGGATCTTTTTATAAATTAATGAGTTCATCGTGAGCTTTAAGGCTTTTTTTATGAACTAATGAGTTCATCGTGAGCTCTAAAGCTCTTTTTATGAACTGATGAATTCGTCGTGAGCTCTAAGGCTCTTTTTATGAACTAATGAGTTTATACTGAGCTATAAGGCTCCCCCTTTTTTTTTTTGCGTGCTCATAAGCATAGACAAATCACAGACTTGCTACCTTTTTAAAAATGGTTCATAATACAAGATAAACTTAGTAAAAAAATTTCCTAAGATGTTCTGCATTCCATGAATGGGGCAGGACTTTCCCTTCTTCCGTTTGTAACTCATAATTTTTTGGTCTAATTACTCGAGAGACTATGTATGGACCTTCCTAGTTAGGCTCCAGTTTCCCATGAATGGGATCCTTTCTTGCCAGCAGAAATTTCCTCAGCACCAGATCTCCGACCTTGAAACTCCTATGCTTGACCTTCTTGTCGTAGTACCTAGCTATTTTCCTTTGGTAGTTCTTTATGTTGTTCAGTGCTGCCTTCCTCTTTTCTTCCAACAGATCCAAACTTAACAGAAGGGAATTATCATTGTTTCCTCGTTTGCTAATTTTGTTCTAAGTGAAGGGAGCCCAACTTCGATAGGCGCCACTACCTCAGAACCGAAAGTCAAAGCAAATGGAGTCTCTTGTGTTGCCGACCTAGTAGTTGTCTTATAAGCCCATAGTACTTTTGGGAGGTGTTCTACCCATTTTTCCTTCATATTTTCTAACTTGGTCTTCAGGGCGGACTTTATATTCCTGATGGTGACTTCTGCTTATCCATTGGACTAAGGATGAGCTGGGGCAGAGAAGTAATTCTTTATTCCGAGCTCAGCATAGAAGTTTTTGAACTTTGAGTTGTCGAACTACTTCCCATTATCCGACACAATTGCTTTGGGGATCCCAAATCGACAGATTATGAATTTTTAAGTAAAATTCTGAACCTTTTGTTCTGTAATGGTTACTAAGGGCTCTACCTCTGTCCACTTGGTGAAGTAATCCACCCCTATAATGGAGAACTTGCATTGTCCTACACCAGTGAGAAGAGGCCCTAGTATATTTAGACCCCATTGTTGGAATGGCTAAGGGCTTACTACGGAGGTCAGGAATTCTGGTGGGCTGTGTGGGATGTTAGCGTGTATTTGGCAAGCCTTGCATCTCCTGACCAGGTTTGTTACGTCCTTGAGCAACGTGGGCCAGTAATACCCCTGCCTTAATGTCTTTCCCGCCAAAGCCCGAGCTCCGATGTGATTGCTACAGACTCCTTCGTGAATTTCCCTGAGTATATAATCAGCGTCCTCGTTCCCCACTCATTTGAGGAGTGGCGTTGAAAAATCTCGCTTGTACAAGTTTCCCTACAAAATGAAAAATCTAGTTGACCTGGTTCTCAGCTTTACTGCTTCCTTGGGGTGTAAGATCCCATTCTGGAGATACTCCATGATGGGGTCCATCCAGCTTGTTGGATTCTGCACAGAAAAAACTTCTTCATTCTTAATACACACAAAGGGTTCTACTAGGAGTTCCACCGGAATTAACCTGCCCAGATTCTCTTGCGAAGCTGTTGCCAACCTCGCCAAGAAGTCTGCCCTCTAGTTTTTAGCCCTGGGAACATGCCGAATCCTCACTTGTACATTTTTTGATCAGTTCTTAAACTTTTCTAAGATAAAGGGTCATCTTCTCACCCTTAGCCTTGTAAGCACCCTCTATCTGTTTCACCACGAGTTGTGAGTCACTGCAGATCTCCAGTTGCTTAGCTTCCATTGAATGAGCTAAGCTGAGCCCTGCTATGATTGCCTTATACTCAACTTCGTTGTTTGAAGCTTTGAATCCAAATCTCAGTGCGTTTTCACGTGGGGAGGTCAGGTACTAACTGTGCTATCTTTGTAGGAATCTCAGTTATGAATTCTGCAATGAAATCTGTCAATATCTGCCCCTTAATGACTGTCCTTGGCTTGTACTTGATGTCAAACTCACTAAGTTCAACGGCCCATTTAACTAGTCTCACCGAAGATTCTAGCCTGTGTAGCACCTGCTTCATAGGTTGATCTGTTGGGACTTCAATAGTGTGAGCCTGGAAGTAGGGTCTAAGTCTTCTGGCGGTTGTCACTAAGGCTAAAACGAGTTTTTTCATTTTAAGATATCTTTCTTTTGCCCCCCTCAGATCTCTGCTGCAGTAATAAACTGGTTGCTGAGCTCTGTCCTTCTCCCTTACTAGCGTTGCGCTAGTTGAGAACTCTGAGACAGCCAGGTAAAGGGCAAGTATTTCTCCTTCTAACGGACTTACCAAGACAGGTGGGGAGCTCAAGTATTCTTTCAATGCTTTGAAAGCTTCTTCACACCGAGTATCTCATTGAAAGGCTTTCTTTGAGACTTGAAAGAAGGGTTGACATTTGTCGCTTGCTCTAGAAACGAAGCGACTCAGGGCAGCTATTCTCCCGGTTAAACGTTGTATTTCCCTCGTGTTGGAGGGAGGCTGCATATCCAACACTGCTTTTACCTTTTCTGGGTTAGCCTCTATCCCTCTGCTATTAACTATGAAGCCCAGAATTTTTCCTGCTGACACCCCAAAGGCACACTTAGCTGGGTTGAGCTTCATCTTATATTCTCTCAAGACCTGAAACGAATCTGCTAGGTGTCCAATGTGGAGCTCTGCCTTCAGTGACTTGACCAGCATGTCGTCAATATAGACCCTCATAGAGGTCCCAATCTTTTTTTGAAACATCTTATTCACCAGGCGCTGGTAAGTGGCTCCTGTATTTTTTAACCCGAATGGCATCACTTGATAGTAGTATGTCCCTTGCTCAGTTATGAATGAGGTCTTCTCTTGGTCACTGGGATCCATCCTAATCTAATTGTACCCAGAGAAGGCATCCATGAAGCTGAGGAGCTTATGTCCCACAGTGGCATCTACAATCAAATCTATCCGGGGTAGAGGAAAATTATCTTTCAGGCAAGCACAGTTGAGGTCTATGAAGTCAATGCAAAGACGCCATTTGCCGTATGTCTTCTTGACTAGGACTACATTGGCTAGACAAACTGGGTAATCCACTTCTCGAATGGCTTTCGCGTAAAGGAGCTTGTTGACCTCTTCGTTGATGGCTTTCTGACGCTCCGGGGTGAAACTCCTCCTCCTCTGCTTAACGGGCTTACAGGCTAGATTCACGTTGAGCTTGTGAGTGACAATAGAAGGATTAATCCCTTTCACGTCCTCTTGCTTCCATGGAAAAACTTCCTTGTTCATTTTCAGGAATCGGATGAGGAGATCCTTGATCTCCTTGCTCAGCTTGGATCTAACGTAAATAAGATGCTCTGGCTCCTCATCAATTTGAACAGGTTCCAGCTCTTCTGATGATGTTGGCCTGGTCTCGATTTCATCCCTCATGTCAAGCTCATCCAATTGGAAGCTCTCAACCTCCTTATTTCTCATGGATGCCATGTAGCATTTTCGTGCTATGCGCTGGTCTCGTCAGACCACTCTAACTCCGTTTTATGTTGAAAACTTCACTATAAGGTGATAGATAGAGGGAATAGCCCTTATAGAATTGAGCGAGGGTCTTCCAAGGAGCATATTATATGCTGAAGGTGCATCAACCACTAGGAATTTCACAGTTGTTGTAGCCTGACAGGGTGGGTCACCTAAGGTCAAGATGAGTTGGATTGACCCCAGGGGCAGCACCCTTTCTCCTGAGAATTCCAATAGGTGGGCACTTACTGGTTCAAGATTTTCCCTTCCTATATCCATTTTGTCGAAAACAGAAGTAAAAATGATGTCTGTCGAGTTGCCATTGTCAATCAAAATACGATGGACAGTCCTGTTGGCCACCACAACTCTTACCACTAAAGGGTCATCATGGGGATGTTGGCAGCCCTCCATATCTGAATCTGAGAAAGTGATAGCCATGTCTAAGCGTGGAGACTTGGACACGGTATATACTTCGGGAGCTTCTGTGGCTCTGATTTTTTTGCAAGTGGGCCTTTCTGGCAGAGCTGGACCCTCCTCCTCTGGCAAATCCTCCTAATATCACTCTGATCTCCCCCATAGGTTGTTGGTGTGGCTCTGGTGCTTGACGCTGAGGGGGTGGAGGTGGGAGAGCTCGGTTTTGATTATCATTGGCTACATAGCATTGCAGCTGCCCTCGCTAGATTAGAAATTCTATTTCCTTCTTCAATTGGATACAGTCGTCGGTGTGATGACCATGGTCTCTGTGGAAGTCATAATACTTCGTAGGATCCCTTTTTGCCGGGTCTACTTTCATCCGGCTGGCCACCTTAAGAACTTCTCATGTTGCACCTCATACAGTATCTGAGACATTGTAACAGTCAGAGGGGTGAGCTGCCGGAGTGCATACCTCAGTTGTAGCTCTAGTTGTGGAGGGTCGAGGCGATCCCTGACATTTCCTCTTCTCTTCGGGGAATACTCTCTGTCCCTTCTTGGAGACCTGCCTCGTTCTCTTTCCTTTCTGGGACTTCATTCTCTCTTCCTTCCTTTTCTCCTCTCTCGACGAAGAGCTCCCGACCTTGGAGAGGAGCGCTTCCTCACCATTTATGTACTTTTCTGCTTTGGCAAGCACCTCCGCCATACTAGCCTGGGGGTTCTTTGAGATGAAAAACATCAGATCTTTTGACTGAACTCCCAGACCTGCTATGAAAGCTGTAATAGCAAATTTTTCATCTGGGACATCCACCTTCAAGGATTCTAAGTTAAACCGTTGGATATAAGAACGTAGGTTCTCATCAGGTCCCTGTTTCACATTTAACAAATGGTAGCTCAATTTCCTATAGGTCCGAGCTCCGATGAAGTGGGACACAAACGAGATTGACAACTCTTTAAAAGAGGAAATCGAGGCTGGGGGGAGTCTATTGAACCATGCTAAGGCTGAGCCCTTCAGGGTGATAGCAAAGGCCCTGCATCTCACTGGATCTTGATATCCATGCAACTCCATTTGGTTTTTGTAGGTGTTGAGGTGGTCCACGGGATCCTTTGTCCCATCGAAAGCATCCACCTGCGGCATTCTGAATTTATGTGGGAGAAGGAAGTGCAGCACCCCAGGAGTGAATTGGGATTCGATTTGTTGCACCAGGGCATCCATAGTGATTTGGGCCTTCCTCTTCACTGCCTCCTTCATCTGGTTAAGTTCTTGCTGGATGTCTTTGAAACGTTGTTCCCAGTGATGTTATCTTCTCTCCTGTTGATAAGGGAAGAAGTCGCTCCTCTCCCCTTCTTTATACTGACTTTGCACTTTCTCGTTGTGACCATTCTTAGAGGGTAGGCGAGGTTCTTGCCCCAAGGTCTGACTATTCTCTCTCACCTCATTAACTTCTCTGAGGGGTTCGAGATGTGGTTGCTCCCTTGGTGGTGGATTATTCTGGCCTCCTTGGGCCAGTCGCGCCTCATATGGGCGTTGTAGGAGCTTTAAGAGCTCTTCGTTCTGTTTTATCAGACATTCATTGACAAGACGAAGGGCCTCCATCTCATTATTCATGGGAAGGCCCCCCATGGGGGTATCTGCTTCTTGCACGTTTTCGGGTTGTCTGCTATTTGCGGCTTCCTGTTGATCTTGCATCCGTAGAGGATTGATCTGACTTCGGCTCATGTTTCGCGTTGATACCATCAGTCACTGAAAAATCAGTTTTATTTGTAATAGGAACAGTCTCTCTCTCTCCAAAGTACTGTAATACACTGGAGTTACTTTTTCGGTTATATTATTTATCAATAAAACAACCCAGGTCACCATTGCCGTTCCCAAGAGTGGAGTAGGTCACCCGGACCGAACCACTATAAATCTCTGTATCTATCTTATTTGCCGCTTTAACCCTTAATTGTCATTGATTGCTTGTTAACCGCATATTAATTACACCCTTATACGTTCTTAACTGTTGATCTTGCACGAGATCAATTTGTACATCATCAACTTCAATCAATACAACTATATTAATTTTATTCTTGAACCAAGGGAAATTTAATACAACTGAATAAAAATTTAAAGAATTGAAGAATAAACAAGAATAAATTATAAGATTACTTCCTATTATAGTTTCTGAAAGGAATGTCATTCAAGTATTCGACAATGCCATTGGAAAATGTCTCTAGAACGGACTGTTAATGCCCGGACTAGGTCCGGAGGGAGGCACTCGCACACCCTTGGGTAGCATTGCCATGAATTCCCTCGATCCCGACCAGCTTGAAACATTATTCCCGAACCCTTGACCTCTTGATTGACAAAGCGGGCGCGCCTGAGATTCTTTCACAAGAAAAAAGACCACGGCTAGAACCATGATGAGAATGAAGAAGTTCTTGAGTTGTTGAGAGTTCCCCATCTTTAATTTAATCACCAACAATCTGCAAAATAAAAAGGGAATATATAACACCATAACAGTGATCGAAAATCAAATCATATTCGTTGTTTTATTCACTTGTCTTTGATCGCGATCAAAATTGAATTATTCGTCGTTCCATGAATGAATGATGGGCCGGCTGGTGAACTGGGATTTGGTAATGCTTGAGCTGATTAAAATGAATTCCACTTGAAATTTCAAAGATATTCTTCTGTTGAATGAGGTATCTGGCAAATGGTAGTATAGTATGATACTAATCATATGATTATTCTTTGTTTTTAAGTACAAATTTCAGAGATTTTTAAATGGTTCACTTGGGGTAGATAGTGGGTTACATCTCATCAACAGAGTGAACTTTCCTTCCCAGGGGTAAAAAAACAAAAAAGAAATCTAAAACTGGTTGACCTCAGACGTTTAAGTTGGCAGGAAAACTTGATCAAACTTTCCCAAAGCGGGAAGCCTGCATGATAACAGTTGTGTGGTTATCAAACTGTCTTATGCTGGATCATATGGTCTGCTGATAATTGACCATTCATCTCTTTTTTACTGGTTTCTGTAGCAATTGTACCAATGATAAATGGGCGGAACTAGAACCCAACATGACTAACCCCATTTTAACTCGATTCACACGAGTAAATGGTTTTCATCGGAAAATGACTTTTTTTTTTTTTTTCCAAGCACTCCCATTTTTCGGATTCAGATCCTTTTCAATACATTTTTTCTTTAAATTTCTTCTTGGTACATTATCCACCATTGATGAATAAAAAATCCACAATTAATGAGTGAGAAATCAATTTGTATACAATGAGTCTCCTGAATAATGGCAGAACTAGAAAAATATTTTTGGACACTCTAACACAATTCATCTTAATCAATAAAAAAAATATGACACATTTATACTACTTATTTCATCAATGATCCTTAAAAATTTTATGCATACATGTGTATGACAAGAAAAAAATTAATTACAGTCTTTTATTAAAAATGAGCTTAATTGTAGTTAATTATAATTGACCTAACAAAGTTTTATATTTTATTTGATTTGTCTGATGATTTCATTATTAATGACTAATTATAAAACTAATGTCAAAATCACATATATGTACACTAAAGGAAACACCAGATATTTTTTTATTTTAAATTTTTTTTTGAGTAAGATCACAAATCTGTATTGGGTTTTAAACTTAATGCTAAAGTGTACATCAATAATAAAAGGTCAATTTACTTACAAGAACAATAATAATTATAAATGGTCAAGTTGATCAAAAGATTTTAAAATGAACCTAATAGATCCAAAATCCGAATGAGGAAGAAGTGTATCCACCATTAGTTATTTAGGTATGAGTGTATATTAATTGAAATGATAAGAAAATAGACTAATACTATAGTACGTAACTTAATTCAATGTAGTCGTTGGATTAATTGTGAGTTCCAAAATTAGATGGAGCTCACTTCTAATTCAATGGTTAAGTCCTCAAATTAGGTTTTAATAATATTTGCTAATAAAATAACATTGTGGACATAATTAGATACATTTAAAACACACACACATATATATAATACATAATGTTAAGACGATCGTGGCTCCGCCAATACACTTAAATGGATAGTAGATGATGTGCTAAAAATAAATTAAAGAAAAAATGTATTTAAAGAGATTACACTCTCCATTTTTCCTATATTCAAATGAAGCAATACTATTAATTTATTGACTTAATTCACTATAGTCTTTAGATTGACTATGAACTTTATGAAACATTGAAATTTAATCTTAATCCAATGATTCTAATGAAGCCACATTATTAGATGAACAAATTAAATCAAATTTTTAGGTCCAAATAATATTACTTCCCCAAATGAGGAGTAAACGATAATTACGCAAGGGAAATGACAACAAAGTTATGGTCACGAATTACAAGTGTGTTCCCACTATCGAAAATCTTTCTTTATTATTATTATTTTTTTTATATTATAGTTAGAGCATTTAGACAAATTTACACATATCTCGATTAATCCTCTTATTAATCCTGTCAAAGATAGAATTAATGAATTCATAAAAGATAAAATTCCTCATAATCTGACTCTAAATGAGTTGGTAACTTTCGAACTCAATGACGTCTAAGTTTATTGCCCAACCACTTGCACCAAATTCCTCTAATTCCTTTGAAATCCATTTATTCTCACAGAACATTTGCAACAATTTGCTCAACGCCCATAAACCTTAGACTCAGCACCAAATATGACATTTCATCTTTGAAGGGAGTGGCTCCCTTTATTACACGTGTTATGACATTAAATGAGCTCACGTGAGGATAGCAAGACAAGGCACATGAAGAGGGCATGAGTCACTAAGACAAACAAGCCTAGCCGAATTGGTCAATAAGCTCGGCAAGCAGTGAAAGAGCTTGGCTCTTACCAAATCGTGTTGTTCAATGAGTCAGGGAATAATGAAAGAGGTCGGCGCCCGTTATGACCAAGCTGTTTCAAATAGTAGATGGAAAGATAAATATTCGCCTATAACTTAGGCATTCAAGATAAGCCAAAGAGTTTGATTCTAGGTAAAGGAAACTACCAGAGAGATTTCAGCAGCTACCCAAACTGAATCACTAAATGAAAGGAAGGTGTGCCACCTCGAAACGAAAATCACGGAAACCCAAATCAAACAGGGATCTATAAAATGGACAAGAAACCATAGTGAAAGGTACGCTGAACTCTCCTTATCTTCTTGCAATTGTCTCAGTTCCATTACTGACTTAAGCATCGAAGTGCCTTCGATCGCAGCACTTTGATCTTGAGCAATTTATTCGTTTTGTAGGAAGCAAAGACTAGGAGATCAAGTTCATAACTCACTCTTATCAGAAACGTTCAATCTTTATTCTTGTGGGAGGTATCCTTAAATTTTACCCCTTACATTTTGGCCCCGTCTGTGGGAAGATTCTCATCACTCGAACAAAAAGTAACAATGTCAAGACTCAAAAGTGCTATTGGGTCTCCTGTAGGCAATTTTGCCATGGGTAATTCAGATCCAACGTCACTTCCATCTGGTAGTAACGTTAGATTACATATGAAAGGAAGCTCATCTGGGCCCCACGAGGATGACGAGGTATCCTCAGCAAGCTTCAAGCGAACTAGGAACTAGAACCAGGTGATTAAAGACCATGGTGAATCCCTCCATGCCGAGGGGGAGAACCATTCCCTGGCAAAGGTGGTCCAATCCCTGCAGGACCGTCTAGATGCTCATGACAAATTGTTCAAAAAATCTTATTCCAAGGAAAAAGACCTGATAAAGGAGAATGAGCAATTGAAAGCTAAGCTGAAAGAGATAACCAAGAAAGAGAAGCGTGTGAGGGAAAGCCGACGAGAAAGTTCCGAAAGGAAACCCGACAGAATCAAAAGTGTTGATGAAAACAAGTTTCAACAGAAGAAACCCCGAATCTAGGAGAAGGATAGTTGGAGGCAGTTCATCACCGAGGAACTCAACAACCGCTTAAAAAGGCCAGAGTAGAGGTCAACTAGGGACCTAGCCAGGAGAGCAACAGGGAAATATGGGGACGACTTAGAGTCGTCACCTTTCGCTTCATAGATTGAAAAGGGGTGAATCCCGAGCAAGTTTACTGTCCCGAATTTTAAACTTTACGATAGAAAAACTGACCTAGTCTCACACATCAGACATTACAGACAGTTGATGATCGTTCACCGAAGGAACGAACCACTGTTTTGCACCATATTCCCTAGTAGTCTTGGGGAGTCGGCCATGAAATGGTTTGATAGTTTGTCGAAGGGATCGATAGATGGATGGTCACAACTGACCGAGCAGTTTACAGCTCGGTTCATTACGAGCAGTAAGCAGCCCAAGGATGTTGGGGCTCTGTTGACGCTAATGAAGAAGAATAATGAAACCCTACAAAAGTATGCTCATCGCTATTGGGAAACGATAAATGAGGTTGAGGGATGTAATCCTGAAATAGCAGTGGCGTCCTTCAAAATCGGATTGCCAAAGGAGAACCCTCTATACCAATCACTCACCAGGAGGCCAGCCACCGATCTGGAAGAATTGATGGCGAGGATCGAGAAGTATGCCAAAGTCGACGACGACTTATCCAGAGATGTGGTAAAAGAGAATCATGGTAGGAGACAATTCGATCGAGACAAGCAAACCGAGCCGAGAAGGCGAAAGGAAGAATGAGAAGGAATGTTACCCACAAAAGACCCCTTTCTTGGGGTAAATACGTTGTTCAAGGAACCAATATACACGATACTGAATCAAATCAAGGCGAAGCCATTCTTTAAATAGCCCAATAAGCTAACAAGGGATCCATCGAAAAGAAATCTAAATTTCAGATGCTCATATCATTGGGATGTGCGGCATATGATTGAAAATTGGCGATCTTTGAAACAACATCTGGAAGAGCTGGTTTAGGCTGGACATCTCGTCGAGTTCGTCGAAGTTGGAGAAAGAGCCAACAGAGAGAGAACCGAGCCAAAGGGAGACCAGACCATGACAGCAGGAGTGATAGACGTAATCCACGCCGCCACAAACCCGCAAATGGCCACAAACAATGCTGCTAGGGCTTATATCTAGAAAGCCGCAAAGGAAAGAGAGGTGCTCGAATTATGTTTGACCCCAGAGGTGAAGGCCAAAAGAATGAAGATTGAGGACGCAGCAGAGATGATCTACTTCTCTGAGAAGGATCTGATCGGGATTCATCAGCCACACAATGATGCGTTAGTGATAACACTTCTAGGGAGTTCATCTGAAATCATGTACATGGATCTCTTCCAGAAGCTAGAACTCAAGCAGGAGAGTCTTATGCCCTCAAATACACCACTAATTGGCTTTAGTGGGAAAATAGTTCTTCCTAGAGGAAAGATCACACTGCCTGTAAAGATTGGGCTAGTTTGTGTCATGACCGAGTTCCTGGTAGTGGATTCGGTCTCGGCTTATAATGCAATAATGGGGCGGTCCTGGTTATATGAGATGAAGGTAGTACCGTCAACATATCACCAGATGCTGAGATTCCCTTCATCTGAAGGAATAGTGAACATCCGAGGAGATCAGGTCTATTCCAGAACTTGTTTACTGGCCTCGGTCAAAGCCAAAGACGGAACAGAGGTTCGAGAAAGGAGTTCAATAGCCGAGGAAATGAAATAACAATCAACACTTAACGGCTCGATTGCTTCTGCCGACCAAGCTGTCATAAAAAGCCCTAAAGTACCTTTAGGCACAGAAAAAGAAGTTATTGACCGAACAATCGAAGACTTGGCTAAAGTACCATTAGACAGGGATGAAGACCAGGAGAAGTACTTTTTGTTGGGAACTAATCTTAGCCCAGAGTAACAAACCTTGCTTCGAGAATATGTCGATATCTTTGCTTGGAGCACAAGTGATATGCCCCGCGTACCGACCAAAGTGGCTTGTCACCATTTGAATGTTGATCCTAA
This sequence comes from Ilex paraguariensis, assembly GCA_963454935.2. Classification (NCBI taxonomy): domain Eukaryota; kingdom Viridiplantae; phylum Streptophyta; class Magnoliopsida; order Aquifoliales; family Aquifoliaceae; genus Ilex; species Ilex paraguariensis. Next base: position 286,720 of record CAUOFW020007091.1, on the reverse strand, counting down.
CTTCAATCCAGTTAAACAAAAGCTCAGGAGGTCAGCTCCACAGCATCAAGACGCAGTAAAAGAGGAAGTAGCACGATTGCTTGAACCCCAAACAATTAGGAAAATACAATATCCGACCTGTGTGTCAAACACCGTGGTGGTGAAGAAGAAGAACGGGAAATGGAGAGTTTGTGTGGACTTCACTGATCTCAACAAATCTTGTCCAAAAGACAGCTTTCCCTTGCCTAAGATAGACCAATTGGTCGATGCAACTTTTGGGCATAAGCAAATGAGCTTCTTGGATGCTTACAGAGGATATCACCAGATCCCTCTTACTGACAAAGATTAAGAAAAGACAGCCTTCATAACACCCGAAGGGACATATTGTTACAGAGTAATGTCCTTCAAATTGAAGAATGCAGGAGTCACGTATCAGAGGTTGGTAACCAAGATGTTCTCACATATGATAGGCAGTACCATAGAGGTCTATATTGACGATATGGTGGTAAAGAGTCGGAGAGCCACTAGTCACTGTTCCGACTTTAAGAGTACATTCGATGTTCTACGGAGATACAATATAAAATTAAATGCTTCAAAATGTGCATTTGGTGTTGGATCGGGAAAATTTCTTGGCTTCCTAATTACCCACCGAGGTATAGAGGTGAATCCCGACCAAGTAAAGGCCATTGCCGAACTACAATCACCTCGGACTGTAAATGAGGTACAGAGGCTAACAGGAATGGCAGCTGTGCTCGAAATGTTCATATCCCGAGCATCTGATAAATACAGACATTTCTTCCAATCAATCAAAGGAAAGAATGGGACACTTTGGAGTCCGGAGTGTGAGGAAGCGTTTGTAAATCTTAAGGCATACTTAGCCTCCCCACCAATCCTCTCAACCCCATCGCCCAAGGAGAGACTTTTCCTCTACCTAGCAATATCGGAACACACAGTGAATGGGGCGTTGATGAGGAATGATTGTGAAAGTTTGAAACTTGTTTGTTATGTGAGCAAGATGCTCTTAGATGCTGAGTCAAGGTACACCCCATTAGAGAAACTCGTATTCGCACTAGTCAGCTTGACTAGAAAGCTCAGACATTACTTTCAGGCTCACCAAATCACAGTACTCACAAATCAGCCTTTGATGTCGCTCTTTCAGAAGGCCGACTTTTCTGGACACGTTGTTAAATAGGCAATCGAGCTTGGGGAGTTTGACGTTTTGTTCGAGCCAAGGAAGGCAATCAAAGGTCAGGTAGTGGCAGACTTCATCACATAATTTCAACCTAGAAACAGTTCAGAGCAGAACGATTAGACTAATAAGGATCACAAATTAAGGCTTGATGGTAGGTGGACCTTATCTGTTGATGGGTCTTCCAATCAAAAGGGTGCTGACATTGGCCTCATACTCGTGAGTCCGAAAGGTTGTGTTTTGGAGAAAGCTATCAAGCTTGGCTTCTAGCCTCAAACAACAAAGTTGAGTATGAAGCCTTGATAGCCGGAGTAAGGCTATCAATCAAACTGGGGGCAGTGAAGCTTCAAATATTCTCTGATTCATAACTAGTGGTGAATCAGATAATAGGAGAGTATGTAGCAAAGGATGAAAGAATGATGGCGTATCATGCTATTGCAGAAAATGAACTGAGCAAAATTTCAGAATACTCGATCCAACAGGTTGGAAGAGCAAAAAATTTGCATGTCAATGCTTTAGCTCCACTGGCCTTGGTGATTAACCAAGAAACAGAAAGAACTCTTACCATCGAGTTCCAATTTGAGTCCAACACTTTGCTGACCTGTACTGATGAGGTCTTATATAAAGAAACCGAGTCGAGTTGGATGGACCCAATCATTAGCTTCTTGAAGAATGGTAACTTGCCTAAGGACAACAAGGAGGCTCATAAGTTACGTCTGAAAGCAACAAAATTCTGGTTATCTCCAAAAGATGAGTTTTACTGACGCTCATTCGGAGGTCCATAATTGAAGTGTGTACACCTAAAGATAATCCCCAACTTTTTATTCGAAATTCACGAAGGAAGTTGTGGTGCTCATACTGGTGGATGTTCTCTGACTCACTGAGTCATCTCTCAAGGTTTTTGGTGGCCTTACATGCAAAAGGATGTTCAATAGCTTGTTAGGCAATGTGAGAAATATCAAAAATTCTCATCAATACCGAGAAAATCATCCCAGGAGTTGCTACCGTTAGCGAGTCCGTGGCCATTTACGCAATAAGGGCTAAACATAGTGGGTCTTTTACCTCAGGCCCCTGGCAATAAGAAGTACCTTATAGTTGCAACAGACTATTTCACGAAATGGGTGGAAGCCCAACCCCTAGCCAGCATCAGAGATACTGATACAAGGAAGTTTGTCTTGAGGAATATCATCACCAGATTTGGAATTCCACACACGCTTGTTTCGGACAATGGCACACAGTTCAATAGCGGTCCTTTCAGAGCTTTCTGTCAGCAATATGGGATTCAAAACCACTATTTCACCCTAGCTTATCCTCAGAGTAATGGACAAACAAAAATATCCAACAAGACAATCTTGGATAGAATCAAGAAAATATTAGAGGATGCTAAAGGGAGATGGATAGAGGAGCTACAGAGTGTTTTGTGGACGTACCAAACCATACCTCGGCGCTCAACTGGCAAAACCCCCTTCACCCTAGTTTATGGAATGGAAACGGTAATTATGTTAAAGATCGGCTTACCTACCCTGAGAACCGAATTGGTTGAAAGCAACAGTAACGATGCAGTTATCACCCGAGATCTTGACCTAGTAGAGGAGTAAAGAGAACAAGCAGCAATAAGGATGGCTTCTTATCGGCATCAAATGTCCCAAGCTTACAACAAGAAAGTTAACCCCCGGTCTTTCACACTAGGAGACTTGGTCCTTAGACGTGTACTGGGCTCGACAAAGAACCCAACGAATGGAAAGCTTAGAGCAAACTGGGAGGGCCCACACAGAATAACCCGAGTAGGGGGCAGTGGGTATTATGAGCTCGAAACCTTGGACCAAAGGGCAATGCCTTACCCCTGGAACACAGCTAACTTTAGAAAGTTCTATTTCTAAGAAGTACTTTTTTTTTATAGAACTCTAAAGTACTTTCGAAAACTTAAGGGTACCCCTTAAGAGACTAATCATTAGCAACTGTATCAATATGAATTGAGGACATTAATACAAATTTCTGAAGATTCACCAACTTATTTCTTTTCCTGTTTATGCATGTCCTACAGTTAAGGCAGAGAGGTAAAAAATCTTGATAGAAGTTATACGTTTAAATCAGGCGCAGCCACCCGATCTAATCCAGGCCCACAACTAGGCATGACGATGTAAGCTAATCTGGGATGGATTCGAGTCCAATCAAATTGGTGGGTCGGTGTGGGGTAGAAACACTCTTAGATGCCCAAGGGGACTAAGAATAACACTACCGTAAACCGAGCTATTTGAAGAAGGGTCGAGCAAATGTCATAACTTCAAGAGTTTAAAAAAAAATTAAGTTATTTTAGGTTCCTACTGAGGAATTGAGCTTTTTGAAGAAGGGCCAAGCAAAGGCCATAACTTCAAGAGTTTAAAAAATTTTCTAAATTATTTTAGGTTCTTACTGAGGAACCGAGCTCTTTGAAGAAGGTCCGAGCAAATACCATAACTTTAAGAGTTTAAAAAATTTTCTAAGTTATTTTTGGTTCCTACTGAGGAACCGAACTCTTTGAAAAAAGGCCGAGCAAGGGCCATAATTTTAAGAGTTTAAAAATTTTCTAAGTTATTTTAGGTTCTACTGAGGAAGCGAGCTCTTTGAAGAAGGGCCGAACAAGGGCCATAATTTCAAGAGTTTAAAATTTTCTAAGTATAAGTCCCTATTGAAGAACCAAACCCTTGAAAAAGGACCGAACAAAGGCCAAAGATTTCAAAAGTCACATTTTTGCCAAACATACAGTAAATTTCAGTAACAGAAAAGCCAAAAAGTGATTTTCATTCGAAGTTCAAAAGATAACACAGATTTTTTAAACATTTACATATGAAGTTGCAAAAAAGAAAATCTTCTAGGTGCTTCAGGGGGATGAAGGTTGAGAAGTGCTCGACAGAGGATGCTTAGAAAAGAGCTCAGAAGAAAAAGGAACCCCCGCTGCAACCAAAGCAGCATGCCAGCCCTTGCTGAAAAAAGTGTCTCGAAGTTGAGGGATCTGCAAGACAAGATCATTTTCCGCCTTCTCGATCCCCTCATCGTAGGCTGAATCTTCCCTCTACTTTGCATCGGCTTTGAATTGATAAAACTCTTCTAGGAGGCTTGTGTAATCCAATTGAGATTGGGAAAGCTCTACGACGGCTTCATGTTCAAACTCCTTTAATTTTTTTCACCTTTGAAGAAAGCTTTTTGTTATCCTCTGTCAGGTTATGATTTTGAGCTTGAAGAGTTGAAACTTCCTCACAAAGTTTGGAGTATTCTTCATCCATCGATTCTTTCTTGGCCAGGGCAGAAGCTCGGGCATGGATAGTGTCCTTCATAGCCTTGTCCTTTTTGGCTATCCTAGCCCCAACCTCATGTACTTTTTGCAGACCCTTGGTTGAAAAACTTATAAAAATTTTGAAAAAAAAAAAAGGAGAAGCTTAAAAGAGCAAGTCTTACCAGGACCATATGTTAAATGACTTGACAAGACACTTCATCATCTGTAAGAACCTCGTTCATAGCCAAGTCCCGAGACAGGATCACTCTCCTGGCAATCTCCACTGCTACATTAAAGTCTTCAATGGCAGAATCCTTTGTAGTGATTTCTCTCATTTTTGTCCTGAGGACAGGTCGAAAAAGAGGGGTGATTGGTCTTGGAGAAGGGCTTGCCTCGGACTCGGCTATCCTTCCCCTTTTCGAGGTTGGGTCCTCGATAAGCTCAAAAATTGAGTAGTCTTGAGGGATAGGAGAATGAACAGAATCAGGGAGATTTAACTCTACTGGAATTGAAGTTTCAATAAACAGAACCTTGCCTGCCTGGTCACTACTAGACACTCTTGCAACCTTCGGAGGAACTAGCTCGACTGGAACCTCAGCAGCAGGCTCATCTAAAACAACAATTGAAGGAACGAAAATGGATGGAACAGGCTTGATAGATGGGGTTGGCTCAATAGTTGATAAAAAGTCCAAAAAATTCTTCACCGTTCTGCGTCTAGTGGTTGCAAGGGAAGACTTTTTCTTAGCTCAGGGAGTCTGTTCCCGAGCAACCTGGATTGCCTCTCGGTCTGCGGCCAGAGTGGTGTTGGGTCTATTCGGCATAGCAATTAAGGAAATATAGGTTGGAATGTATCCGAACAGTGTGTGGACAGCTCAGCAGAACAAGGACTCATTAAAATCCTACACTCTCTTAAGCTTGTCCATATTCACAGAGGACTCAAGAACTCTACCCTTGACAGCTTCTCCTTCACACAGAAGTCTAGAATTAAAAAGGAAAAAAAAAAGAAATGGAAGAGTAAAACACTCAAACACCTGGAGCACCTTCTTCATAAGGACAGTGATAGGAAGGAGTAGCATCAGCAGCATACTCCCAGTTGCCTGAAATGAAGACCACATTATTCTCATGACCCTTGTGAGTCTGGAAGATGGGTTACCAGATATCGTTCCTTCTTCCTTACAACAAGATAGTAATTATCACCAGCACACTTGATGATATAGCAGTATAAAATTTCCCACAAACCAAGGCTCAAACCCAGATGTTTGTTCAAAGCAGACACCCTCATAACTATCCTAAAGAAGTTGGGACAGCATTGGAGGGGGCAAAGCTTAGTAGCAGAAAGAACCCAGAGGAGGAGAGGATCGAGAAGGAAGCGAACTCCACCCTCAGTAATGGCACGAGTTGGAATGGGGATCCTCTCCCTTGTGCCTATCAATGGTTCATCTTTTCCAGCAACCTTTACTTCGACGTCGTCTAGAATATTGTATTTTGCTTTGAAAGCTAGAATCTCAGAAAATGAGAGAGGGGTCATTGAAGAATATGAAGCGCAGAGAGAGACAAGATACAGAGAAAGATTTGGATTTGCAGGCAAAAAGGCAAAGTAATTGAAATACGAAGAGAAATCGTTGATAAAGGGAAGGAATTCTAAAAGGCAATATTTAAATATTGATCATGCCGCCAAGACAAGGGAGATGTCACAAAGTACGTGCAATAGTGACGAGGAGGCAGAAAACGGCTGACAGACAAAAAGCATTTGTCAGACACTTTTTGGGGGCAAATGAAGAGGGTGGCTCCCTTTATTACACGTGTTATGATATTAAATGAGCTCACGTGAGAATTGCAAGACAAGGCACATGAAGAGGGTATGAGTCACTAAGACACCGAATTGGTCAGTAAGCTTGGCAAACAGTGAAATAGCTTGACTCTTACCAAACCGTGTTGTTCAATGAGTCAAGGAATAATGAAAGAGGTCGGCGCCCATTATGACCGAGCTGTTTCAAATAGTAGATGGAAAAATAAAGATTCGCCTATAACTTAAGCATTCAAGATAAGCCAAAGAGCTTGATTCTATGTCAAGGGAACTACCGGAGAGATTTCAACAGTTACCCAAACTGAATCACTAAATGAAAGGAAGGTGTGCCACCTCGAAACGAAAATCACAGAAACCCTAATCAAACAGGGATCTATAAAATGGACAAGGTTCCACTGTGAAAAGTACGCTAAACTTTCCTTGTCTTCTTACAATTGTCTCAGTTTCATTACTGACTTAAGCATCGAAGTGCTTTTGATCGGAACACTTCGATCTTGGACAGTTTGTTCGTTTTGTAAGAAACAAAGATTGAAAGATGAAATTCAGAACTCACTCTTATCATAAACGTTCAATCTTTATTCTTGTAGGAATTATCCTTAAATTTTACCCCTTACAATCTTTATACAAACAACAATATTATCGGGACCAAATTTGAAAAAGTTAATTTTTATGATCATCGGATTAACTATTGGTTCTAACATTAACTGAAGTTCACTATCAATATGATGGTCACAATGGGTTACGTGTTTAAATAAAATCCTCAAACCAGATAAAAATATCATTATTGTTAGGCAAAACACCTGAAATGATTTAACTATCTCTATTACCATTCAAACTCCCATGTCAGGAACTGTAATCACAAACCATATCAACCCATAAAGAGTATTGTTATCACACCATTCTACCCAAGAAACCTGACTCAAGAAGAAAGAATCGAGACTTGTGCAGTAATCGATGGCCAATGCTAATCCATTGGCTGGTACAAGAACAATATCAAACTACAATAGCTACCAACCCAGAATACTCTACTGTGAATGCCGCAAGGATTCATCCACAAACTGATGTCGAAGGCTCACGATTGTTGGAACAAGTTGGAATTGGCACATTCAGCTCGCGCCTCTTCCCAATGTATAAGCAGTAATTACTTCTTTTTCAACACAGATGGCAGTCTTATATGGACTCAATGTGAGGGTTCGTGGAAACTGCTAAACTGTACCTGTTTCCGGTAACAAGAACCTATCTTCCCTGGTAGTTTTCTATTTCATGTCAACCTCCTGTTGCTAACATCTACTTTGGTACAAAGGAGAATGCATCAACAACACATGATCCTACCACCGACAGTAAGCAGGAGGAAGCTCCACCAAAGAATTTCTAGCTTCCAAGACATTCACTATGCTTTCAGGCAGGGAATCTGGGCATGGGTTGCAAAAAAATTCATTTGCAAACCAATGAAAAATTATGCATTACCTCCTTTGGTTTTGATTCAGTTACTATTTACTCATTATATTTTGGATAACTACACATAACCCCTTGTAAATTTGGACCAAAAGGAAACATATTTTCCATCAAAAATCACAAGGGGTTAAAATGATTCATTTACCCTGCATCCAAACATCTCCTATTCCTTATTTTTATAAATTAACCCTTATTCTTTACATGAAACTATTGAAATCTTATTCTTTGACATGCCTCTCCATCACCGTAGAAAATGGATGGTTCCTTTGAAGAAAGAGAAAATAAGCGAAATCAATTATGTTTAAGATGCAGATGTTATTAATAGGATCAGGGCATTATACAACGAATGAATGAGAAGAGGACTACTTAAGTTTCCAGTCCAACAATAAGAGCATCCAAGGATTGACCCAATAATAAACAACTGCAGAAAATTCTCACCAGAGAAATGAGCTGCACTAAAAGCAGCAGAGCTTACGACAACTGCTTGCTGCCATTTCATTGTGGAGGCAAGAGATGTCAACAGAAAACCTCTGTATGCAACTTCTTCCAACAACGGAGTGACAATGCAATAGACAGCAAAGCAGGCAGTTTCAGAGATAGAGCCACTTGATAGAATTTCCTTTAAAGTGGAGTTGTTCACATCCTGCAGACACAAGGGTTTAATAAAGTCAACTGACAAAAAAAGGACAGCACTACACTGATATTTTGTATTGTTCTTGTTTACGCTAACCTAAAAAGGACAGCGTAGTGCATAAGGCTCCCGCTAATGCAAGGTACTACACTACAACAGACTTAGAATTATGTAATTTCTGTTTCCAAGCTTAAAGAGAGTAAGTCATCTTGGGAGTTGAAATCAAGCCTACAATGGTTGTAGAAGAATAGCATTTGAATGTTTGACCATTAATTTTACCCGAAAACTTGACGGATACACTTCAGTTCAAAAGCATAGAGGATTAAGTGCTCACGCCATAAGGTGGTTAGGTGCCACCAAACCACAGGGGAGGAGACTGAGATGCAATTTACCCCAGGAATAATAAACCTAAATTGATATAACACAACAAAGTTTCTTTTTTTCTTCTAATTTTTCCTTCTCTAGGTCAAACAAAAACTCGAAACAATGAAATAGGTGTAATTTTGGTAAAAAGAACATAGATAGAACGTATTCATGTGTGCTTAATCACCAACAATTCAGAACACATCAAACGAATTTAGAAAGCAGTACAAAGACAAGACTGATATCCAATACTTGATATATTTCAATGAATGGAAATGAGTTATAAGCAAAGTCATGAAAAATACATGCTAAGGTATACAAGTGAATAAACTAAAAGGATTTCATGTCTAAAGAATTCTGAAAAGAACATCATATGTTAGTCTTGATACCTCCAAGTTTTATCGACCTATAAGCGTAAAATATATGGACAGGCAACAAAATATGACAATTTAGACTACAAGGCATGGACACTGTTTCAGGATACAAATACAACATGGTACACACAGACAGATACAGCAAACTTTTATTTAACTGAATTGAACATGACAAAACACACCTAATATACGTTTTTGTTAGCACATACAAGTGCATGCGTTGAAAGCTAATTGTCACAGCATACGCACATATGTTATGGGACATAAATTTGAATTAAATAGGAGATCAACTAACTTTGGGCCCAATCAATCTGTCGGCAAGGAGAGATGTGAGGAAAATCAACAAAACAAGAAATCCAAAACCAACTGCTGATGCCAACAACCAGTTCCTCTCTATTGATAACTCTTTAGCTTGAAAGAAGCCACAAAATTTATGTAGAGGCTTCCCAGTAGATCTTAGAAGCAGCAGCATGCCAATGAGCTCTGAAGTTTGTATTCCAAGTATCGACAATGCCTGTGCTAAAAAGAAAGAGTTCTGTCTGACATCAACTTGCAACTTCATTTAGCTCAAAACCCACAAAAAATAGACAAGTTTATCTACAACACAAGTAGAAGCAACACTAGAGAACTTTTTGTATTTTTAATTTCAAATATTACACTAAAAAAGCATATGTTTAGCATCTGCAATTCTCAGCCATGCAACAAACTATCAGCATCTTCCATAAAAAGGCAACCTTAGGTAGCCACAAGAATTTTCCACCATCTTGGATGCAAAAAAAACCTATTATGTCAGTAGAAGATCCTGCTCACCTGCTTACACAGTACATTGGGTGAAAGCACAAACACTTTATCCAGAATAGGCACACTCATCAGGAAGAAATGATCTCATGAACTCAGCTCCATGGTAAAGATATAGAAAGTGAAGATACAGAAACCAACATCTTAAAGACATATGAAAATAGAAGTATAGTTATGACAAAATAAAATCGCAATTCAACTGGGAAAAACTTAAGGACAAAAGATCAGGCAGAAAAATGCAGGAAGACTATGCGAGCTCTGTAGAGTGCTTGTCCACAGAAGGTGACAAATTCACCATTGATAAGAATTAGGGTTACAAGAGTCCATATTCCTTACCGTTGTCAACTAAAATCTCATAAATCTGACTGGCACACCTAGAGGAAATATAGAAGCACTGGGATTTACACAACGAGCAGAGTGGTACATGTTTATAAGATAATGGTACTACCTTGGTGTCAAGGAAAAAACTGAAACCACACAGGAAAACAAGAAGTTCATACGGAGTGGTATGGAATCACCAAGTAGAGTTGTATACCTTTATGGTGGTCTAGAACTGCATGACACACATTTAGCACAAGAAGTTCAAGTGGAGCCCAGTGCATAGGGTATCATTTGATAGCATAACAGTTGTTTTGAGCCATCCATGGGATTTATGTCTTTGTATGGCCAAGACCACGAAAATAGCATCAGTCCTTGCTTCAAAAATATACAGCATAGTTCTTGCATTAAGCTAGGTTTGGATGGTTGATTAGCTGTATGATCCGTCATCAGCCCACAACTCAGAGCAAATCACGCTCTTTGGTCCAACCCAAACTGAGAAGTTCCATTCTGAAAAAGGATATGACCCCATTGCAGATCGGAAAATGGCTATCCCTTATTTCTAAACTTTAATCGGATTGGATGTAAAGAGGTAGAAGGTAGCACTTGAGTGACATAATCTTTTTTCCTTGTGTGCATCTTGGGTGCTACAACTCTGATTAATGAGATATAAAAATTAATACACTATCGTTCATTTCTTTCCTTTGTTCAAACATAGTAATGACAAAAAAGGAGCAAAATCCATTTCATCAGTGAGCAGAGGTTTTCTTTTCTATAAGATCCAAACTAAAGATAACTTTTGTTAGAAGACTACACTTCATTTATGAATATAAATTAATAAGCACACTAGCAAATGACAATTATCATCGGGATCAAGAATTTCGCTCACCTCAATCTGTGGATCAAGAACAGGTTGATGCAACATCTGGGCAACCACAGACAACCCGCCAAAACTAAGAGGAACATGCAAACTGAACACATAAAGAGCCATAGTGCTCCATATAATTCCACTATCACATGGCATGTCCGATTTCAGGACAGAGAAGCCCTGTTATTAGAGTGCACATATAACCCAAATATACCAATTATAATGCCGCCTTCAAAAAAAGTAGTAATAAAAACACACAAAATGGATGCAGAAAATATTCCATTGAAGCAACCCATTCAAGCAAACAATCACAAGGTCTTGGGTTCAAATATGAGGATATCCCATTTGAGCATGTAATGCCTATATTACGACTTGCCAGTACTCTCCTCCCAGCAACATTGTTTAATAAGGAACAAACAGGTAGTTACCTCATGGATATGCATAAATGCATGTTTATGCATCCATCTGCCCATCAATAACATCTTATACACATAGAGATTTGTCTGACGACCCTGACCAATAGAAATATAGTTTTATGTAAATACTTTGCATAGTTTACACTGTTCGATATTTCCTCAGGATCACAAATCAGCACGCCTTTTCGAGACCAGACTACAGTTCTGAATCAACAATTTAACTTGTATGGCCTTTTTAAGTTATTTCTTTTATTCTAACAGCTCCTTTTATAATTTTCTTCCATTGAGATAGGCAACAATTGCATTAAAGAGTTTGCTCCATTTTCTAATCCATTCTTCCACCAGCTTCTAAAAATAAAGGTGTGATGTGATGCGAGCAGCTGGTTCCTAACACATTCACTAAATTTTCATATGCCTAAATAATCAATCCTTTGTGAAATGCAGAAAACAATGCCTAATTTCTGTCAAACTCGCTAGAAACGTTGACAGAAAAAAATTAAACAAAAAAAAAGTATAAATGAACGAAAAAACAGTAGAAGGGAAGAAAAAAAACGCAAAACTAACCAAACCAAATGGAATCAAGAGATTACGTTAACCACCAAAAACTCGAATTTTGGCAGCCGAGAAAACTGGGTCTTGGAGATAAACAATAGTAATTACAATTTTTAGTCACACGCAAAGATAAACTCCCAATCATGTCTTTTCCTCATCTTCTCAAGAACCGAATGGAATCATACAAAAAGCTCATATTTTTTTCAACATAGTGTACAGCAATACATGATGTTCCAAATATAAGCAAACTACAATACTCATATGCGTGTGCGTTGTTGGGTGTGTGTGTGTGTTGGGGGGGGGGGGGGGGGGGTTGGAACCATTTTCAGATGAAATTAGCTAAGGAAGGGTTAGTACCTCAGAGGGTTGATGGGTGTTCTCATTTTTGAGGGAGTGCCACTTGAAAGAAGCCCTGGTGCCGAAGAACTTGGATTCGAATGCCGGTCTGTTAACAGTTGCTCCAATTACATTGGGTCTGAGATATACGAGAGAGCAATGAACGAGTGACATTTTTCTTTTCTTGTTGGACCCTCTTTTCTCTGACACGCTCCCTGTCCAAACGTTGCTCAAACCCTTACCCAGAGTTAAAAAATAAAATAAAATAAAAAGTTTGATTTTATATAAACTTTGCTAATTGAGAAACTCACGAGTAAAACTCAAATTTAAAGTGACGATGCTCAAAAATGTTTAGCCCAAGTTGAGAACGATGATTTTATGATTCAGGAAGATGGTATTGAGAATATATGAATCGACAATGGATTAAACTCTAAAGATGAATTAGAAATAATAAATAAGTAATTTATCAGTTGAAGAGTTTGTCTAATTCATTGCAATGGAGACTCTTACTCTTTGGGAGTATATCTTTTTTGAAAAAGAATGTTACAATGGGTTATTTTTCATACAATAATTTAGTGATATTAGTGTATCCACAGGAAAATTATCAGTCTCCTCTGTGTAGTGTGATAACGTTTTATTTATACGGGTAATCCTTCTAGGGCTTCTTACAACTTCCTCACCCTTTTTTGTTGATTACGTGGTTTCCTCTTCTTTTGTCATTTAATAGTCTCGGTCATGGCGATGTTACTGTGCCCAAAGTTGTTGGGTGGTTACATGAACAAATATTCTCTTAAATAGAGGGGACATGATTGTTAAAGGCTTCAAAACTTGTCTCCCAGTCTCCTAGACACATGGCCTAAAGTAGAGCATTTAGGCCGTGGTGAGTACTAAGCTCTTTTATCTCGGGCTTCTTAATGCTGAGTTTATTATGGGCGAGCAAGGTCATTCTGATTTAGACTTCCTGCTAGGCTTCCTTATTTGAATTATGACCCTTTCCTTGTTATGGAGCAGATGGGCTATTAAGGGATTTATTGGACCGTTTGTGTACACTTTTTGGCCCATTAGATGATTTAGTTTTGGGATAGACAATCCATCCCAAAATCTTATCGTTACCGTAAAGAAAGACTCAAATTTAAACGAGAATATAATATACTCATTAGATCTTTAAATAATAATGAAATCTAATGATTAATAATTTGAATAAATATTTAAGTCTCCCTTAATTTGGATAAAATTTTGAATCTCCCTTGATTTTCATCTCTAACACTTACCTTTTTTAGACTTAAATTTAAATTTAAGTAAAAAACTGTTAAAAACTTTCTTTAACCCAAATTAATATCAAATTAAAGAAAACTCATTTTTTAACTCAAAAATCCTTATCTAAATTTTTAATAGTGAGATTTTATCATCTTTTAAAAATTTAATGGTCATATTTTATTCTATTTTAAATTTGAGTTTTTATTTTTTTAATTTTGAATTTCTCCATTGGATTCCTTTGTATAAAATCAAACTTCTTATTTAAATGTTAATTCAAATTTGAGCCATGATTGAAGATTTTTAAGTCTTTTTTTACCCAAATTTAAATTTAGATTTAAAAAATTACTTAATAGACTTAAAGAGCTGACTTAAAAATTGGACTTGATAAATTATTATTATTAAATATGTAGTAGGTCCCAATAAAAACAAGAAATCACAATTAAATCAATGATAAATATAATGATTACATCGTTAAGTTAAGTTTTTAAATCAATTTTTAAAGTTTGTATAACATTGTTGTTTAAAAAAAAAGTAAGAATTGAAGATGTTTTTATAGAATTCAAATTACATTGATAAATTGTATTAATAGTTTGCTAAGGTTTTGTCACTTGTTACATTTTCGTTTCTAAAGTTTAAATTTTATCAATTCCGTCCTCTATTTTAACACATTGACTCACTTTAGTCTTTACTCCGGATTCCCGTTAAAAAAAAAGCCAATGTGCATGTCACATGTAATTTTTGAGTGATATTTTTGGTATTTTACAACTATTTATTCATTTAAACACAATTATCTTTTATACGCATGCATTAAACTTAAACCTAAAACCCACCTTCTTCTTCCTTTCTTTTCTCCCTTTCGCACACGCAGACATCCTCTCTCTCTCTCTCAAATTTCTTCTTTTTTCTCTTCTCTGTTCGTTGTCTTATAAACAAGGCAAAGCCACGAAACCAAGTTCAACAGAAACAAAACAGAGCTCATGAGGAACATGAAATCCATTTTGAAGGAAGACCCAACTTTCAAGGTATTACTTAATATTCCTTTTGTCATGGAGTTTTCTATTTCTTTAATTTAGCATACACCTTCAACATTGAAGAATAAAAAATGAGCTAATATAAGGTGTTTTGGATTACTATATATTTTCGAAGGTTCTAAATGAGCTAATATATGGTGTTTTGGATTACTATATATTTTCGAAGTTTCTAAATGAAATTGGTGGAGCTAATGTTGGGGTCTTAGTTTGTGGACCTGAATCCATGAAAGATACAGCGGCTTCATCGTACCAGCTTAATTCTCAAGGACTAACTATGGGTGCTCACAGAAGGAAGCCCTACTTCAATTTCCACTCTTTGAATTTCACACTCTAGTCTCACCATTAGCTCCAGTATTCGAGCTTCACTGGCAGATTGCACACAAATGAGAAAGAGACACACAGAGAAGAAATTTGAGAGAGCAATAGGGAGAGAAAGGATGTTGCATGTGTGAGGGAGAGAAAAGAGAAAAAAGAAAGGATGAAGAAAGTGGGTGTTTCGATTCATGTTTAATGTATACATATAAAGTATAATTATGTTTGCATGCATAAATAGTTATAAAATATTAAAAATATCCCTCAAAAGTTACATGTAACATGTACGTGGTACTTTTGGTTTTTTTTTTAATGGGAGTTAGGAGTAAGAATCAAAGTGAATCAATGTGTTAGCATGAAAGACAAAACTAATGAAATTAAAATGTTAAGGACAAAAGTAAAATAAGTGCAAAACTTCCAGGACCATTAGTGCATTTTAAAAAATTACATTTTGAACCAACTATCTTTTTATACTCCTTTGTCCCTTAGGTATAAACTTAATTATCTTTATAGTTTTCTTGTGGCTACAAATCTATACTATCATAAGTAGATAGGATATGGCCTGAGAAGTCTCTCTTCCACAAAGACTAATTTAAGAAATTTTAGAATTATTTAATCAAATTTAACCTAATCGGATTTTATCATGCATCCACATAACAACTTTTTCTCTATATTTGATTGTAACTATCCATTTGAAAAATCCCAATGAATAGTGTTATAACTACCCACATTTGAATTTCTTTTCTCAATTTGTCACACTCAAGATTTTTTTTTTTTTTTTTGTAATTTTGAGGTCGATATAGGGTGGAAATAGATGTGGCAATGAAGGTTGGGATAGAGGTGACGGTGAAAATTTTTTACAAATTTAGTAGTAGTGCTAGTTTTTCTTTAAAGTAATGTTATGTGCATAAAATATATACACCAAAACTTGCACTAAATCACTTGTAACCGTTGAATCAGTGGATTCTATCAGTGACCCAACGATTATAGTTGATTTGATGTAAGTTTTAGTGCACAAATTTGGTACACATAGAATTATCCTTTTCTTTATTCAAAACTCAATCCTTTTGTACTATAACACAAAAATTGATTTTTTTTAGACAAATAAATATAATATAAAAAATATCTAAAAATAGCAACAAAAAAAATGTATTAAAGATTCAATAAATGCATTAAGGGAAAAACATGGAAGAGACAAAATTAGGAAGTTGATTTTTTATTGAGAAGTGTGAATTTAATAAAGAATAATGGTGCATTTTTTTTTTCCCTATTTTTACGACACCCTTCGAGGCAAAGAAAATGTCAGGCATGTAGAGTCAAAATAATTATTTTGACCGAAAAAGCAGCTAACAAAAAAAACGGAACTTGAGTCACGCAAGACAACTATATGCCGCGCGATTTTCATTAAAGGTACATTTGTCATGGAGGCCAATCCAGAATTTATTTCGCAATTTAGACCAATTGCTCTCTGCAATTTTCTTTACAAGGTGATTGCTAAACTGATGGCCAACAAAACGAAAGGCCTGTTGAACGATATTATCTCTCCCCAGCAGGCGACCTTCGTCCCCGAAAGGCGGATTCAGGATTGTATCATCGTGGCAAATGAAGTCCTCCATCACCTGAAGTTGAAAAAGAAAGGTAAAATCCCTGAGATAGCTATAAAAATGGATATAAGCAAGGTATATGACAGAATTGAGTGGGATTTTATAGAAGCTGTAATGATCAAGCTTGGCTTCAATTCCGGATGGGTACAACTCATTACCCGATGCATCTGTACAATGAGTTTTCATATTGTTGTGAATGGTGAAAGGAAGGGTGTAATCTATCCTCAAAGGGGCATTCGCCAAGGGACCCTCTTTCTCCTTACCTGTTCATTCTGGTAGCTGATGTATTTTTTAGGTTGTTACAAAAGGGGGTGGACGAGCATAGATTTTTGGGAGTTAAAGTTCGCAGGAGAAGCCCCGCTGTATCCCACCTCCTGTTCGCAGACAATTCCCTTTTTTTCATCAAGGCAAAGGAGCAGGATATCCACAACTTGTTAAGCATTCTAGGTAAATTTTGTTTGGCATCTGGTCAGTGCATGAATTATCAGAAGTCAGGAATCTTCTTTTCATCAAACACAACAGCGGAGCAACGTGCTCATCTCTGCAGTCTCATGGGGATGCAACCACTTTCCTCTAAGTCCAAGTACTTGGGTCTTCCAGCTTGCTGGGGTAGATCTAAGAGTGAGATATTTGGCTTTTTACTAGAAAGGGTATTGAAAAAGTTGCAGGGTTGGAAAGGTTTAATGTTATCTCAAGGCGGGAAGGAAATTTTGATTAAAGTTGTATTCCAAGCGATCCCTTCATATGCTATGTCAGTCATCTTATTTTTGAAGAATTTTTGTGATAAACTGGATAGGTATGTAAGGAACTTTTGGTGGGGAAATGGAGGGGAGAAGCGAGGGATTAATTGGAAAAAATGGGAGAAGATGGTCGTTTCCAAGGTGTGTGGAGGTATGGGTTTTAGGGACTTTGATTCCTTTAACCAAGCTCTCTTGGCGAAACAAGGATGGAGAATCATCCATAACCCAAATGCCTTTAGGGTTAAATTTCTTAAATCAATCTACTTCCCTGACTGTGATTTCACGCAGGCAAAGAAGGGCTCTAGGCCATCATGGTTCTGGAGTAGTATTTTAAAAGGCAGAGACTTGTTGGATAAAGGGCTGTTATGGCCAGTTGTGGATGGTAATGATGTCAACATCTAGGATGATAGGTGGATTCCTCTTCTCCCTGAGGCAGCTATTTCCTCTACTAGGCCCCAACCAAATGACATTGAAGTGGTTTGCTACCTTATCTCTCAGCCCTTTAAAGTGTGGAATTCTGATTTATTGAGGTCACTTTTTAATGATGCCAAATGTAAAGTTATCTTGGCTATCCCTATTCCAATATCCAGTGGCTGTGATAGACGAGTCTGGCAACCAAGCCCCAATGGGGTATACTCCATCAAATCAGGTTATTCATTCGCTATTAATCTCAAATCCACCAACTTGGATGCTGGATCTTCTTTCTCTCCTCACCCGAAATTCTGGCATGTTTTATGGCACATGATGGCACTTCCAAAGGTTAAATATTTCTGGTGGAAGGTCTGCAATAATGCATTGGCTTCCCGGGAAAATCTATTTAAAAGAAGATGTGTTGACTCCCCATGGTATCAAATTTGCAGAGAAAAGGTTGAGTCTATTGAACACATTTTGTTTGGTTGTGAATGAACTAGAAAAGTGTGGTTTGGCCTTGATTTTGGATTCAGATTTGTCGAGGATTTTAATGTGACAACAGTCCAGTGGGTTTCTTCTATTCTGGATGCTGTCAATGACACTGTAAGATCTCTTGAGATTATGGGGAAAGTCGCGATGACTGCGTGGTATATTTGGAAGGGGAGAAATCTTATGGTGTTCAATCATGAGGAACCAAACTCATTTTCCACAGTTCTAAAAACTAAGCAAATGTGGAGTGATGTTGCTTCAGTTCAACAGCGACCTGAAGGATGTAGGCTGTCGCCTAACATGTCAGTTTTTTCGTCTTCTCAAACTCCTCACGGCCCTAAGATCAGCTATGAGGGGTGCTATTATTGGAGTTGTTCTGCGAGATCCTAATGACTGTTTTATGGATGGAATTAGGAAGATAATCCCAGCGGTATCAAGCCTTTACGCAGAGGCAGCTGCTGTATGAGAAGCCTGCTTATTTGCATCTGTATCCCAGATTCGGTTCTGCACAATTGAGAGTGATAACCAGAAAGTAATCAAGCTCCGCTCAACTGAAGGGGCTCCTCCCTGGAAAATTTCTGCTTTTGTGTAGGTCTTTAGATTTTTTGCTAAACGCCTTGAATTTAGGTTTTCATACAAGCCAAGAGCCCTGACGACTTTATTTGATTCACTTGCTGTGAATTGAGTCAGTTGTCCCTGCTTGAGTTTAAGGTTTTGTTCTCGTCTGATTGAAACTAAAACCTTCCTACCTGAATGAATATTACAATCTTTTGCTGCTCAAAAAAAAAAAAAAAAATCTTGTTTGTCTGGTCTTAAAAGGATAACACACGGTTTATTAGTCTAAAAAGTTATAAATCGATAAACATGTCAAATTAGTGTTTGAATTATATGTTATTTTTTCAGACGGAATTAATATTATATGTCCAATACGTGATTATTCTATTAAAAATTTAATCGTTCATCTATATAAAAACTGAAATGATACGAATTGAATGTTTTAAAGATTAAATTGATAAAATTAATATAATAAAAATTAATTTAACAAAAAAATACATATTTTAAACACTAAAAAGTGCTATCGAAAAAAAAAATCAAAGAGACCATGACCACGCGCAAGCAGTTAAACCCTAAGCCCCCAATTACCTCATTTTCATATTCTAGTCTGTACCTCTGCCATCTCCTCTCTCTCTCTCTCTCTCTCTCTCTCTGATCTGTATGATGAATAGATGACGGTGAGGCTTCTTCAATGGTGTACTGCGTCCAATAACTCATGGTGTGGTTATCAAGGTGTAATGAGGGCAGGCAAGGCTCTCTCATACTGTACGCAAACCCTGACCTCTTATTCAGCTCCGCAGGACACTCTGTACAAGAGGATTTCACCAAATGGAGACCCTAGGGTTTCGATTCTTCCGATACTAGACCAATGGGTCGAAGAAGGGAAACCTGTGAAGATAGATGAGTTAAAGACTATGATCAAGCTGCTCAGGAATTACAGACGGGTTGAACACGCTCTTCAGGTCAGAAACATAAACCCTTCTAATTAAAGATTTGGGACTTAAAGATTTGTTTTTAACCATTGATTTTCTGTTAATCCAATTGGAATAACTAATAATAATTCCATAAACAGGACAAATCAATATTTATTTCAGTTAGCTAGAGATTTCTATAATGGGAAAAAATGATGGTAGGCCCTTTGTAACTAGAATGCATCTTTCTTAAAACTATGGGTGTTTACACATTATTGTGGGTTTTTTGAAGTTCATATACTTTCTTGTCTTTAATCGTTCTCGTTCTTCATTAAGAAGTTTCTTGTTCTTTCCTCAATCAAATGATGACAATCTCTCTTCTTTTCCATGCCTAACCATTTACTAATTATACTTTAAAAGTTATGTTAGACAATCTATTACCATATATCTATCTCTATGTTAAAAGAATCAATTTTTGGTTTAATTAACTAAAAATAAAATGTTGCATCCAATCAATTTTTCAACACTTGGACTTAAGTAACAAATTTGAACTCTTGCTACTTCTGCCCGCCCACATTGGTAGGCAATGACCAACAAATAGTTTTTGATCAAATTTTAGACTATGAATATTCCACTTCTCCATCATACTCGAACCTACCATGCAGTTATGCAATTATAGTTGGGAAGGAAATTACATGCATGAGCCCTCGATGTAGTAATTATAATTATAAGAAGTTAGTGCTTTATGATAAGTCTCTCGTATGTGTAATCCTCTAGTGTGCACTTTTAAATTAATGAATCACAATAGTCAATAATCATTTGTCAAATTTCCCAACTTTTACTAATTACATGTCTGCATGTTTATTTTTTGTTGTAGAATGACATAAAGAGGTGTTGGACAGGTCACCAAAAGAGTGTTGGACACTTTTTCTGGTTTAATCTGCAAATTGTAAGTTGGTAATAACTTTTGGAAAGATATTACCTCATGTGAGGATAAAGTTAACTTGGTGAGGAAGAAGGGACTTGGGCATCTTTAGAGAGAAAAAAATGAAGAAATTTGAGTGATTGCAACAATTACACAATTTACAATATAATTAAGAATACTATAATAAATATGGTGACTCGAAAAAAATACATCCATGCAGTCTGAAGAAGGTAAAAGGATGAGAATAATGATGTCAATTTTCAGTTTGCAGATAGGGGTGATAATGGAGGTGAGCACAACAATCTTGACCATTCTCTGGCTCAGCTTAGGTCTTTAAGAAGATGTTTAGATTCGGCTCTAGCTCAATCCTCGAGCCTTGTTTTTAGCTCAAGCTTGACTAGAGTGAGAAATACCAAGCTCAAGCTCAACTCGTTTTCCCATAACTCAAATTTGAGCTTAGGCTCGGGTTCAAGCTAGTTGAATGCAAGCAATTCCAAAAAAGAAAACTCTTACATTCATCAGGATTTTAACCTTTTGTGGAACATTGTTTGAGAGATGAAATAGAGAGGTTTAAGGTTTCAAAGGTTAGGATATCCAATAGTGTGTGTGCGAGAGAGAGATGAAGAGTGTGTGTTCTTGGTTGCACATATTATTTGGGTCTGGGAGTTGATGATGGTGGTGTTTGAGTTTTGGTCGAGGAGTGAGATTGTGGGAGGAGACATTGGTGGTGGAGGGCTTTCGCAAAGAGGGAGAGAGAGAGAGAGAGAAAGAAATTGGGGCATCAAAGAGGGGTTTGAGTACTGAGGGGCCGAAGGGTTTTGGGGCAAAAAGAAATAATGGATTAGTCTGAAGTGTGTGGCTGTGCTTTTTTGGGGGAAAAATGAATTTCTAAAAAGGTGAAGAATTAGATTTCAGGGAGCAGTCTTCTAGAACTAGGATATTTAGGGGAAAAAACGAGATTTGTTCAAACTTGCGAATAGCTCAAACTCGGGTATGCTTAAAAACAAGCCTAAAAATGTGTCCAAATTCGGTTCATTTTATGAAATAGATGAGCCAAAGCGAGCCAGCTCAAAGCTAAAAAAGGGCTGAACTCGAGCTACTAGGATCATTTAACAGCCTTATTTGCAGTGGCCCATTGAAAACCACCAGTGGTATGCTTAGTGGGAAATGCATTGTAAAAAATAAGCACGACATTTAAGTTTAGAGGTTTATGCAGTAATCGAAGTCTTAAACCCTGCTCTAATGCATATGTACAATTATATTACCCACTGGTCTGTTACATTATTCACTTACGTTTTTTGCATTATTATTCTCTAATTCGATGCTGCAAAATTTGTACATTATTATTGTTGTATGTCATCTAATGGAGGTTTCTACTCAACTCCGCATTCATTCATTTTCATCTTTGAGGCTTAATTTATACTTCTAACATGTGTGACCCCTCACCATCCTTAAGCTTCATTAATAACACGATTCTCCACCTCAGATGTTTAGTGTTTGATTATTTTCATCAATCAAGTCGCGAGTTCCCAATTCTTGAGAGTACCTGGGATATGATTATTTGCTCGAGTTTTCTTATTCCTTTGAAAGTTAACTTATAATCTTTAGATTGTTTTCTCCTTAATTGTGTTTCTCATTCTGATTCAGTTGTCCGAATGGATGAGTGAGAGAAGATACCTTGATCATTCACCTGGATATGTTGCAGTTCGTTTGGACTTGATCTGCAGAGTTCATGGCCTAGAAGAAGCAGAGAAGTATTTTGATAACATCCCAAATACTTTGAAAACCTTCAAGGTTTATGGTGCTCTATTGAACTGCTATGCATATAGTAAATCTCTGGAGAGAGCAGAGGCAATCATGCAGAAGATGAGGGAAATGGGTTTTATGAAGACACTATCTTATAATGTTATGCTAAACCTCTATTCTAAGATGGGAAAGCATGAGAAGCTAGACACCCTCATTCAGGAGATGGAAGAGAAGGGCATCAGTCTTGACAACGCTACGTTCTACATCCGCTTAAATTCGTATTCTGCTGTTTCTGACATGGAGGGCATGGAGAAGCTTCTTCTGAAGATGGAAGCCAATCCTCTAATCACCATGGATTGGAATGCATATATTGTTGTCGCAAATGGGTATTTGAAAGGTGGCCTGGTAGAGAAAGCTTTTGAAATGCTGAAGAAAGCGGAGAAACATATCAGAGAAGGAAGAAGAGGGTTTTCTTATGAAATTCTCCTCACCATGTATGCTAGTATAGCTAAAAAAGACGAGTTGTATCGTGTATGGAATCTGTACAAAATCAAGGGGAAAATATTGAACAGTGGTTATTTCTACATGATAAGTTCATTAATCAAGTTGGATGACGTTGATGGAGCTGAGAAGATTTTCAAGGAGTGGGAATCTGTGAATGCATCCTTCGACTTCAGAATTTTGAACTTGCTAATCAATGCCTATGGAAGGCAGGGCCTCTTGGGTAAGGCCGAAGCAATTGTAAGCAGAGCTATAGAGAATGGGAAAGAGCCTCCTGCAAGCACATGGGATTGTCTGGCTTCCATATACTATAAAGATAAACAGATGCAGAAGGCAGTGGATACAATGAAAAAGGCAGTCTTGGCTGATCAGTATGGCTGGAAACTAAACCGTGTTGTTTTGAAAGGATGTCTGCGACACTTGAAGAAGAAAGGAGATGTTGAAGGAACAGAGAAGTTTGTAAGGTTACTTAGGGAACATGGACATTTCTCACAACTATCTCTCACTGCTCCAGATGGTATTGAAAATGGAAGTTCTGGATTTCGTGCATTAAACGAGTTGGAGGGGGACGATGTGGAACTGCATGGAGAAACGAAAATGACAATGGGGATAGAGTACGCGAACAATGGTCCGGCAGGCTACAAGGCCCACCGCTTGACCAGGAGGTGAGTCTAGTCAGGCAAGGCCCAATGGGCCTCTGGGCTATTGTTTTTTTCAGAAGAGACATACGTTGGGTTTTTTGGGTGGGGATACATTTGTGGATAATTTTGAAGGCGGTACAAAAATTTGAATTTATTCGAGTTAAAGGGAAACTTATTTGGCTCTAAGTGTTTTTTTTTTTAAAAAAATGACTAAAAGGTCATTTATTACTCTACTACTCTTTCTTTCATTCTCTCTCTCCATTAATTATTTCTCACTCTTTCTTCCCTGTTTTCTCTCTATCTATTTCTCTCTTCCTCTCACATTGATAATTTATTTTTTTAAATATGTAAAGATTTGATTTAGTTTGTTCATCTGTTCCCTTATTTTTTCTCTCTCACTCCCCCTCCCCTTATTTCCTTATTCTCTCTCCTTATATCAATGTTACAATAAAACAATTACACTAATCAGTTACACTAATTAATTACAATTACCTTATAATACACAAAACAATTACTCTTAAGTTTTAATAAATCAAACAGTTATACTAAACAATTATATGAAATTATAACACCAATTTAATTTGTTATTAAGTTATTTACATAAATTAATAAGTCATACCATTTACTATCACGAGGTGGTTATACCAATTATATACACTAAATTGAATTTATCATTACACAAAAGACTACTAAATTTGGTTTATATAATTGATGTAACGATGTCGCGATACTAATGATATAACTATTTAGTTTATATAAACAATTGAATAACAAATTAGGTAGGTATCATAATTTTGTATAATTGTTTAATGTAACTGTTTGATTTATTAGAACGCGTGGGTAACTGTTTGGTGTATCATAAGACAATTATAACTAATTAGTGTAATTGTGTTGTTGTAATGTTGATATAAATAGAGTGAGAATATAGACATAGAGAAAAGGTTAGATAAAATAAGGGAGAGAGAGTTGAAAAAACAAATCAAATTTTAACATATTTCAAAAGAAAATAAATTTACAATGATAGATAGAGAGAAAATAGGAGAGAGATGGAGAAAGTAACCAGGGGAGAGAGAGAGAGATGGAGAGAAAATAGGGGAGAGATAGTGTGAGGGTCTAATAAAATTTTTACATATTTGATTAGTTATATAACTGTCAGTCAAGAATGTATAATTTAAGGGAGGATATTTAAGTAAAAAAATTTTGATTTCATTTGAATATTATACCTAAACACAATATGATTTATTAAAATTGAATTTAATAGAATAAACTTTTTATCCATACATTTTTTCTCAAATAAGTCTAAAAAATTGTACTTATAGCCAAAAAAATCCTACATATTTTTTAGAGTTATTTGAGAGGAAAAGTATGGATAAATTGTTTACTCTATTAAGTTCAATTTTAATAAAATACCTTATGATTAGGTGCAAAATTTAAATGACCTTTTATTTATTTTACTTACTTACCCTTTCTTAGATTATGCATAATTGATTGATAGTTTATATATTTAATTGTTTGCTTTCGAAGTCAATTTTCTTAATCAATTATAGATTTCTCTAAAAGGGGAATTAAAAATTTTGATCACAATTACCGACCTGAAGATAAGTTTTTACACCAAAAAGTTACCAGACAGTTACACAAAATAGTTAATCATTTAGAAATAATCAGTTACACAAATAAAGTTACTAAAGAATTATAATAAATATGTAATAAAAGAGTTGTACTAAACAGTTAATTATCTACAAATAAATAGTTATATCTGTATAATTGTTTAATAATTGAATTTTAAGATTTTTCTATTTCAAATACATGCATTCATCATAAAAGATATTAGATTTTATTATTTTTATTTCACAAAACATGGGTTTAGATTTTTGCTGCTTGATTCTTTATTGGAGCTGAGATTGTCATTTGACATCCAAATGGGGTATGATCTTCTTTCTTTTTAAATAATGGCTTTTTGGTCATTTTCTTAAAAAACGCACTTTTGCTCAAATAACTTTTCTTGTTGTAGTTTAATTGTTTGGATGTGGGTATAATTTTTTAGACTTATTTGAGAGAAAGTGTATGGATAAGTTTTTTTTTTGGTAAGTGTGTATGGATAAGTTGTTTACTCTATTAAGTTCAATTTTAATAAATATCTTACGATTAGGTATAAAATTCAAATGATATTTTATTTATTTTACTTATTTGCCCTTCTTTAAATTATGTAGAATTTTTATTCTTTCACTCTCTCTCATCCTATTTCTCACACCTCTCTCTCTCTCTTTCTCACACACACACACACATTTTGTCTTCTATTTTCTCTCTATCTATTTTTCTCTCTTCATTACTTTCTATATTTCCCCTATTTTCTCTCTCTCCCTTATTTTTCTTATCGTTACTTTATCTCTTTATTCTCTCTATATTAACGTTATAACAACACAGTTACATTAATCAGTTATAATTGTCTATAAATACACTAAACAGTTATTTATGTGTTATGATAAATCAGACAATTAACCAAATAATTACACAAAATTACGACACAAACTTAATTGGTCATTCAGTTGTTTACATAAAATCAAAGACTTACACTATTTAGTATCATGACATAGTTACATTAATTATATATACCAAATTTGGTACAATGGTAAAATCTTTTGTGTAATTATAAAACTCAATTTAATGTATATAATTGGTGTAACCATGTCATGATATTAAATGATGTAACTCTTTGGTTTATATAAACAATTGAATGACAAATTGTATTGATGTCGTAATTTCATGTAATTATTTGGTGTAATTGTTTAGTTTATTAGAACACATGAGTAACTGTTTAGTGTATTATAGGACAATTATAACTGATTGGTATAATTGTGTTGTTGTAATTTTGATATAATGAGAGAGAGATAGAGAGAAAGAATAACGATGAGAAAAAATAAGGGAAGAGAGAGTGAGATAAAAAAAAAGAGAAAGAAAAAAGAAAATAGGGGAGAAATGAAAAAATTAAATCAAATATTTACATATTTAAAAAAAATTATCAATGAGAAAGAGAGAGAGACAGAGAGATAGATAGTGAGAGAAATAGAGAGAAAATAGGGAAAATAGAGTAATGGAGACAAAGGGAGAGAGAAGAGAGTAATGGAGTAATGAATGATTTTTTAATATTTTTTCAAAAAAATGCACTTAGGGGCTGTAGAGGCAAAAAATTATACTTCTGAATGTGAATTTGTAATATGACTTCTGGGAATCAAATCTGAACAATCTCCTCAACTCTTTCCTACAAAACGAACAAATTGTTCAAGATCGAAGTGCTTTGATCGAAGACACGCCGATGCTTAAGTCAGTAATGGAACAAAAATAATTGTACTAAGACTAGGAGAATTCAATGTAGCTTTCACCTTGGTCTCTTTTGCTTTTTATAGATCCTTATCCCCTTAGAGTTTCCATGAATTTTGGTTCAAGGTGGCACACCTTCCTTTAATTCAGTAGTTGAGTTTGGGAAGTTACTGATACTTCTCCAATAATTTCTCCTGATATCTACAATTTCGTTGATTCGTTTATCTGATTGCCTAAATTATAGGTGTATCTTTATCCTTCTGTCTATCTAAAACAGCTCGGACATATCACATGCCGAGCATACCTGATTTAAGCCGAACAAATTAAGGAACTTGGTTTGACACAAACCTATTTCCTTGATTGCCATGCTAAATACTTTACCGGACTCGGCATGGTACAAGCCGAGCTCCTTCATTGCTTAACCGAACAGACTGATGAGTTTGGTTATAAAAAGAACCAATATATTGCTGAACCTTTAATTAGCTCGGCTCGGTTGGAAAGCTCTTAATAGACTATCCTTCATCGCGTGGCCTGTCTTATCAACATCACGTGAGTACATTTAATGCTGTGTCACGTGTAATTATGAGATTTAACCCCTTTATTTGCCCCCAGAAAACGTCTGACAAACGTTTTTCGGCTGTCAGCCGTTTTCTTATCGATTCATCATCACTTGTACTTTGTATCCTGTCTTTTCGTTTTGGCAGCACATTCAGAGCATTTAAATGTTGCCCTTTAAAATTCCTTCCTCTTCATAAACTGTCTCTCTCTCTTCGCATTTTATTCACTTTGCTTTCTGCTTTCACACTCCAATTATCTCTTATGTGCTTCGTCTCCCTCAAGTTTGCATCATCTCCTCTTTAATGGCTCCTCTTACTCCATCAGAAGTTCCTGCTTTCAAAGTCAAGTATAAAATTCCAGACGATGTCAAAGTTAAAGTTGCAGGGAAAGATGAGCCACTAATTGGGACCAGAGAGAGAATACACATCCCCACTCGAGCCATTACTGAGGGTGGAATCCATTTTCCCCTCGATCCATTTTTTCTCTGGGTTCTTTCTACCGCTAAACTCTGTCCCCTCTAATTCTACCTCAATTTCTTTAGGATAGTCATGGGGGTGTCTACTTTAAACGAAATCTTAGGTCTGAGTCTAGGTTTATGGGACATCCTGTATTGCTATATCATCAAAGCTACTGGAGACAACTATTATCTTTCGGTGAAGAAGAAGGATCGTTATCTAGTTGCCCATCTTCCCGATTCGAACAAAGGTCATGAAAATGACATTGTGTTCGTTTCTGGGAACTAGGAGTACCCTGATGGTGTTTCACCCTTTTATCGCTGCCCCTATGAAGAAGGCGCACCAGGTATTTGAACCTTCTTTTTCCCCAAAAATACTTGTTGTTCTTCCTTTTCTTGTATCTGATATATCAATTGTGCAAGAGAGATGGTAAAAGGAAAAATCCACGAAGATTATGTTAAGTTGGACCAACTCCAAAAGGTTTGGGATTTCAACGAGTCCTTGTTCTGCCGTGCTGCGCATATGCTGCTCGGGTACATACCGAACTATACGTCTTTTATTGTTGTGCCGAACCGACCTAATGCGATGCTAGCAGCAGATCGGGAGGCAATACAATCTGTTAGAGAGAAGACACCCCGAGGAAAAAAGAGACCTCTAGTAGCCTCTGGATGAAGGTCTGTAAGGAATTTTTTAGACTTTTTGTCAATAGTTGAGCCGACTCTTCCCTTCGAACTGACTCCACCTGCCTCAACTGCTCCGATCTCTGTTCTTGACGAACCGTTTGTCGAGGCCCTTCCCGAGGTGCTTCTTTCTAATGACGTTGGCTTGCCTTCGGATGATCAAGCGGATTTGGCCCGAGTTGCTGAAACTTCTGTTCGTGTTGAAACGGATCCTCCAGAACCTATCCTTTCCCCTGTTCAAGAAGATGATTCAATTTTTGAACTCGCCGAAGACTCGGCCCCTAAAAGGCGAAGGACTGTTGAGTCCGAAGCGAGCTTTCCTGCCGAGCCTTCCAATCCTCCATTCCAACCAATCCTTAGAGCAAAAAAGAGGGAAATCACTGTCAAGGACTCTGTAATCGAAGATTTTAATGTTGCAGTGGGAATTGCCCAAGGAGTGATTTTGCCTAGGGATCTGGCAATGAATGAAGCTCTCACTGACAATGAAGTATCTTGTTAGGCAATCCAACATATGGTTTTGGTAAGTCCTGACTCTGACTTCTTTTAAGCTTTTTTTCCTTTGAAATTTTTCTAAGTCTTTTCTTTCTTCGCATCTTCAAGGGTTTGCAAAAAGTTCATGAGTTCAGAGCATGAATAACTTGGAAGGACAAGGCAATGAAGGACGCCATTCATGCTCGAGCTTCTACTCTGGCCAAAAAAGAAAGCATGGATGAGGAGTACGGGAAACTTTGTGAAGAAGTGAAGGTTTTGTAGGCTAAAAACCAAAGCCTGATCAAGGAGAACCAGAGGCTTTCTTCAAACGTTGAGAAATTGAAATAGTCCGAGCATGAAATCAATGTGGAGCTCTCCCAGTCCCAACTTGACTATTCCATACTCCTTGAGGAGTTTGAGCAATTCAAGGCTGAGGCTAAAGGAAATGAAGATGCTGCTTATAATGAAGGAATGGAGAAAGCTGAGGATGACCTAGCCCTTCAGATCCCTCGGCTACAAGAGACATTCTTTAGCAGGGGTTGGCAGGCTGCATTGACAGCTGCCGAGGTTGATCTTTCTTCGGAACTTTTCTTGAAGCATATGGCTCCGAGCTCCTCTCTTCCCCCTACTCCTTCAAACACTTAAGATTTTTTTGAATGTTTTGAAATCTCTGATGTTATTGTAATTTTTGATGTACCTGTTACAATGATCATGATCTTGTAAAAAATCTTTGAAGTATAAATGCAAAACACCTTTTGGCCTTTCTAGTTTTGTAGTTCGTGCTAATGTTTTGAAAAAGTTTAGGTCTTTTTTGCTGTCTTGGCCTCTACTCGATCCTTTTCAAAGAGGTTGGTTCCTCAACAGGAACTTTTTTGCACTTAAAAAATATTTCAAGCCGCTTTGAAGTCTTGGTCTTTGCCCGGCCCTTTTCAAAGAGGTCGGTTTCTCATCAGAAATTTTTTTGTACTTATAAAATATTTTGAGCCTCTTTGAAGTCTTGGCCTTTGCTCGGCTCTTTTCAAAGAGCTCGAATCCTCAGTAGAGTTCCTCAAAGCCCCCTTGAGATCTAAGAGTGTTTCTACTCTGCACCGATCCGCCAATCTGATTGGACTCAAACCCATCCTTAGTCAGCTTACATCGTCATGCCTAGTTGAGGGCCTAGATTTGATCGGGTGGCTGCACTTGATTTAAGCTTTTGACTTCTATCATGTTTTTTGGCCTCCCTGCCTTAGCAGTAGGATGTATAAAAATGCAAAACAAGTGTAGGGAAAAAGAATCTTCGAATTTTTATTGATAACTTTGATTTGGTAGATTCACTGCTTGTACATCATCGCCTAGGGGACACCCTTAAATATCCGAAGGTACTTTGGAGTTCTATTACAAAGGTACTTTTTTAGAAATAGAACTTTCTGAGGTTCGCAGTGTTCCAGGGCGCGGTACGGCCTTATGATCCAAGGTCTCAAGTTCGTAATACCCGCTGCCCCTAATTTTGACTATTCTGTATGATCCTTCCCAGTTTGCTCTGAGCTTCCCGTGGGCTGGGTTCTTAGCCGAGCCTAATATTCGCTTGAGTACTAGTTCTCCGAGTGAGAAGGGCCAAGGGTTTATATTCTTGTTGTAGGCTCGGGATATCTGATTTTGATATGAAGCCATTCTTATGGCGGCCCATTCTCGTTTTTCTTCAACTAGATCCAGATCTCGTGCGATGACGACATCGTTGCTGCTGCTTTCAACCAGCTCAGTCTTCAAGGTTGGTAAGCCGATCTCCAAAGGAATGACAGCCTCCATTTCGTAGGCCAAGGCAAAGGGAGTCTCTCCAATTGACCGCCGATGTGTGGTTCGGTACGTCCAGAATACATTCTGCAACTCTTCAACCCATCTCCCTTTGGCATTCCTAAGCCTTTTCTTGATCCCATCCAAGATTGTCTTATTAGTGATCTCCGCTTGCCCATTGCTTTGAGGGTAAGCCGGAGTGAAAGAGTGGTTCTGAATTTCGTATTACTGACAAAAAGCTTTGAAGGGACCATTGTCGAACTGCGTGCCATTATCGAAAACAAGAGTGTGTGGGATGTCGAACCTGGTGATGATGTTTCTCCAGACGAACTTTCTTGTGTCAGTATTTCTGATGTTAGCCAATGCTTTGGCTTCAACCCATTTTGTGAAATAATCAGTTGCGACAAGAAGGTACTTCTTGTTGCCTGGTGCCCGAGGTAAAGGTTCCACAATGTCTAGCCCCCACTGCGCGAACGGCTATGGGCTGGCTAAAGCAAGCAGTTCGTTGGATGGTTTTCTCGGGATTGGTGAAAATTTTTGAAACTTGTCGCATCGCCTAACAAACTGTTGAGCGTCCTTCTGCATATACGGCCACCAAAAACCTTGAGAGATAGCTTGATGAGCTAGGGATCTTCCCCCTGTATGAGCTCCGCAACATCTCTCGTGTATTTCGGGGAGGAAGTCGGCTACTATTGTTGGGTGCACACATTTCAGATATGGACCTCTGAATGAACGCCGATATAATTCATCCTTTTGGGACAGCCAAAACCTGGCAGCTTTTAGGCGTAGCTTGTGAGCTTCTTTACTGTCCTCGGGCAAGTCACCGTTCTTTAAGAACCCAATTATTGGATCCATCCAGCTTGGCCCAAATTCGTGACATAAGACTTCCTCAATTCGGGTCAGCAGAATACTGGGCTCGGGCTGGTACTCTATAGTTAACGATCTTGCTGCATCCTACTCTATCGTCGGGGCCAGTGAAGCTAAAGCATCGGCATGTGAATTCTTAGCCCTTCCAATCTGTTGTATTGAATACTCTGGTATTTTGCTCAGTTCCTTCTCGGTCATGGCCTGATATGCTATCATTTTTTCATCCTTTGCCGCATACTCCCCTATTATCTGATTCACCACTAGTTGCAAATCAAAGAATATCTGGAGCTTTAATATTCCAAGTTCTGTTGCCATCCTTATTCCAGCAATCAAGGTTTCGTACTCTGCCTCGTTGTTTGAAGCCTCGAAGTCGAGCTTGATGGCTTTCTCTAGGGTATAGCCGTCTGGACTTACTAGAGTGATACCTGTACCAGCACCCTTATGATTTGAAGAACCATCAACAGAAAGTTGCCAGTTGCCACCACATTCCTCTTCTTGATTGTAGTTAGTTTCCCCGCTCCTCTCCGAGCTATCCTTTGGCTGAAATTCCGCTACAAAGTCTGCCACCACTTGGCCTTTTATAGCCTTCCTTGGATCAAATCGAACGTCAAATTCTCCGAGCTCTACTGCCAATTTAGCAACGCATCCGGACAGGTTGGCTTTACGAAAAAGCGACTTCAGGGGCTGATCTGTAAGCACTGTAATTGGGTAGGCTTGGAAGTAGTGTCTGAGCTTCCTAGCCTAGTGCGAGTTTCTCCAACGGAGTGTATCTTGACTCTGCATCTAAGAGCATCTTGCTCACATAGTAAATGGGTCTCAACTTTCCGTAATCATTCCTCATCAGTGCCCCATTAACAACGTGTTTCGATACAGCCAGGTAGAGATAAAACATTTCTTCAAGGGAGGGGTAGACAGAATCGGTGGTGACATCAAGTATGCCTTGAGTTTTGTAAATGCCTCATCACATTCCTGACTCCATAATGCTCCCCCTTTCCTTTGATTGACTAGAATAAGGGTCTGCATTTATTAGATGCTCGGGATATGAATCTCCCGAGCGCTGCTGCCATTCCTGTCAGTCTCTGTACCTCTTTTACGTTCTGAGGTGACTGTAGTTCGACAATAGCCTTGACCTGGTCGGGGTTCACCTCTATCCCTCAGTGAGTAACTAGAAACCCCAGGAATTTTTTTGAATTGACCCCGAAAGCACACTTGGACGCATTTAATTTCATCTTACATTTTCGCAGGATATTGAAAGTCTCTTTTAGGTCGGCACAATGACCTGTAGCCTTTCGACTTTTAACTACCACATCATCAATGTAAACTTCTACAGTACTATCTATCATATGTTAAAACATTTTGGTCACTAATCTCTGATATGTTGCTCCAACGTTTTTCAACCCGAAGGACATTACTCTGTAACAGTATGTTCCTTTTGGTGTTATGAAGGCAGACTTCTCTTGATCCTCCTTGGCAAGGGGGATCTGATGATATCCCCTATAAGCATCCAAAAAACTCATCTGCTCATGCTCGGCTATTGCATCTATCAACTGATCTATCTTTGGTTGAGGGAAGCTATCTTTTGGAAATGTTTTATTTAGGTTGGGGAAGTCAACACAGACTCTCTACTTCCCGTTTTTCTTTTTCACAACCACCATGTTTGACAACCAGGTAGGATATTTCACCTCCCTAATGGTTTGTGATTCCAACAAGTGAGCCACTTCCTCTTTCACTACTTCCTGATGCTGTGTAGCTGACCTCTGGAGCTTTTGCTTGACTGGCTTGTAGCTTGGGTCTATATTGAAGCGATGACATGCCACCTTTGGCGGTACGCCGAGCATGTCGATGGTACTCTAGGCAAACACATCTGCGTATTCTTTCAGCAGTGTGACGAGCTTTGTCCTTTGTTCAGAACTAAAAGCTGTTCCTAACAAAAAATATTTTTTTTGATCATCATCATTGTCTAGAGGTACTCTAGTCAAGTCTTCAACTATTCGGTCTGTTGCCTCCTTTTCCTCGCCTAAAGGTACTTTAGGGCCGTTTTTGATAGCTTGATCGGCAGGGTCAACCGAGCTATCTGAGGTTGATTGCTATTTCTTCTGTTCTGCCACAGAGTAGTTTTCTTGGTGCTCTGCCTTGTCCTTAGACTTAACAGAGGCCAACAAGCAAGTTCTAGAACTAACCTGGTCCCCTCGGATATTTATCACTCCATCAGATGAAGGGAACCTCAGCATTTGATGGTACGTTGATGGTACTGCTTTCATCTCGTGCAACCAAGTGCGCCCCATTATTGCGTTGTATGCCGAGACTATATTCACTACCAAGAACTCGGTCATGACGCAAACTGGTCCTGTCTTTACAGGCAACATGATCTTTCCCTTAGGAAGGACTATTTTTCCACTAAAGCTGATAAGTGGAGTGTTTGAGGGCTTGAGGTCCTCTCTCTTGAGACTGAGCTTTTCGAACAGATCCATATACATGATTTCTGACGAACTCCCTGGATCGATCAGGACCCTTCTTACGTCAAAATTCACAATCTGAAGTATAACGACCAGAGCGTCGTTGTACGGCTGGTGAACACCGATCAAGTCCTGCTCGGTGAAACATATCGCTTCAGCAGTATCCTCTATCTTGATTCTTTTATTAGCGACCTCCGGGGTCATTCTTAACTCATACATTTCTCTCTCTTTGGCAGCTTTCTGAATATAGGCTGGAGCAGAGTTGTTTGTGGACATTTGAGGGTTGGTGGCAGCATGGATCGCATCAATTACACCAATTGGAGTGTTGTGGTCCCCTTTTAGCTCGGCACTCCTCCCATTTGCTTTTTGCTCACTTTCAATGAACTCAGCGAGGTGTCCAGCTTGGGCTAACTCCTCCAGATGTTGCTTGAGAGATCGGCAATTCTTAGTCATGTGTCCAATATCCCTGTGATACGAACACCTAAAGTTTGGATTCCTTTTAGATGAATCACTTATTAACTTGTTCGGCCATTTGAAGAACAACTTTCCTTTGATCTGACTTAGAATTTTGTAAAGTGATTCCTTGAACAACGTGTTTACCCCCAGAAAAGGGGATTTTTGGGGATATCCATCCTTCTTATATTGCTGTCCTCCTTCTCTGTTCGGCTCAGTTTGCTTGTCTCTACCGAGTTGTCTCCTGCTCAGATGTCCTTTATCACCTCCCTGGATAAGTTGTTATCAACCTTTGGCATACTTTTCAATCCTTGTCATCAATTCTTCCAGGTCAGTAACAGGTCTCCTTGTGAGCGAT
The DNA here is from genome assembly GCA_963454935.2 of Ilex paraguariensis. Classification (NCBI taxonomy): domain Eukaryota; kingdom Viridiplantae; phylum Streptophyta; class Magnoliopsida; order Aquifoliales; family Aquifoliaceae; genus Ilex; species Ilex paraguariensis. The sequence goes on along the minus strand of CAUOFW020007091.1, from coordinate 251,869 downwards.
TGGTATAAAGGGTTTTCTTTGAACGCGCCTATCTTGAAGGACGCAACTACAATATCTGGATTGTATCCTTCGACTTCATTCATAGTCTCCCAATAGTGATGAGCATACTCTAAAAAGCTTTCGTTACTCCTCTTTTTTAGTGTCAGTAGAGCTCCAACATCCTTTGGTTGTTTACTGCTTGTGATAAATCGAGCGATGAACTGCTCGGTTAATTGAGACCATCTGTCAATCGTTCCCTTTGGTAAGCTATCGAACCACTTCATGGTAGACTCCCCAAGGCTACTGGGAAAGATAGTGCAAATCAGTGGCTCATTTTTTTGGTGAATAGTCATTAATTGCCGGAAAATGCCTGATATGCGAGGCTGGGCCGGTCTTTCTGTCATACAACTTGAAGTTCAGGACAGTGAATTTGCTTGGGATGCGAACCTTTTCAACCCAGGCAATGAATGGGGATGACTCCAATCCGTCTCCATACTCCCCGGTTGCTCTTCTGGCAAGGTCTTTGGCCGATCTCAACTCTGGTCTTTTCAAGCAAATGTTGAGCTTTTCGTCAATATACTGTTTCCACGTGTCCTCATCCCGGATCCGAGGCTTCTTCTATTGGTGATCTTTCTCATCGGCTATTTTAACCCTACTGGGCTTCTTTTCCAGACTTTCTTACTGACCTTTTCTTGCTCGTTTTTCCCTTCTGGTCGTCTCCTTTAGCTTGGCTTTTAACTCCTCATTTTCTTTGATTAAATCTTTCTCCCTAGCGTAGGATTTCTTGAACAGCTTGTCGTGGGCATCAAGTCGATCCTGCAGGGACTGGACCAGCTTTGCCAAGGAGTGGTTCTCCCCCTCGGCACGGAGGGATTTACCATGATCCTCGCTTTGTTGGTTCTGGTTTTTTGAAGGCTTGAAACTCGCGGAGGATACCTCGTCACCTTCATGAGTTCTAGAGGGGCTTTTGACTACATGCAACCTTGCGTTACTGTCAAAAAGAAGAGTCGCAGGATCTGAATTCCCCACGGCAAAACTGCCTACGGGTGATCCAATTGCGCTTCTGAGTCTCGACATTGTAGCTTTTTGTTCTAAAGAATGAAGATTTTCCCACAGACGGCGCCAAAATGTGGAGGCAAAAAATTATACCTCTAAACGTGAATTTGTGATATGACTTCTGGGAATCAAATCTGAACAATCTCCTCAACTCTTTCCTACAAAACAAACAAACTGCCCAAGATCAAAGTGCTTCGATCGAAGGCACTCCGATGCTTAAGTCAGTAATAGAACAGGAAGAATTGTGGTAAGACTAGGAGAATTCAACGTACCTTTCACCTTGGTCTTTTCTGCTTTTTATAGATTCTTATCTCCTTAGGGTTTCCATGAATTTTGGTTCAAGGTGACACACCTTCCTTTAATTCAGTAGTTGAGTTTGGGAAGTTACTGATACTTCTCCAATAATTCCTCCTGATATCTATAATTTTGTTGATTCATTTATCTAATTGCCTAAGTTATAGGCGTATCTTTATCCTTCTGTTTATCTAAAACAGCTCAGACATATCACATGTTGAGCATACCTGATTTAAGCCGAACAGACAAAGGAACTTGGTTTGACACAAACCTATTTCCTCGATTGCAATGCTAAATACTTTACCAGACTCGGCTTGGTACAAGCCGAGCTCCTTCAATGCTTAACCGAACAGACTGATGAGTTCGATTATAAAAAGAACCAATATATTGCTGAACCTTTAATTAACTCGGCTCGGTTGAAAAGCTCTTAATAGACGATCCTTCATCACGTGGCCTGTCTGATCAACATCATGTGAGCACATTTAATGCTGTGTCACATGTAAACATATGAGGTTTAACCCCTTCAGGGGCAAATAAATTTTTTTAATGTAGTTTAATTCAATTAAGTTCAAATTTTTGTACGGACTTTCAAATTTCCCTTAATTTAAAGTTGTAGCATCTACTTCTATGCCCTTCACTTTTCTTTCCCCATACACAAGGACAACGAGGGAGACAAAGGACTTCGAACAATGTAATTGAGCAAAAGGACGATTTATACATTTTTTCTTTGAGAATTTAAATAAATAGTATGTTATGAGTTATACTAATCTATATTTTTCCCTTTTGTACAGTGAATACATTAGTTCATCTTCCAAACAAGCTTTGTATATCATCACAACAAGATTGCACCAACATCTTGACTATCAGACTATTTTGACCTTTGAAATTCTACTACTATGAGAATTGGATAGCCACCAAAAAATTCCTTGGTTGTGGATGTTGGGCAAAAATTTGAATATTTTGCCGAACATGACTTCACTCATATAACAAAGAATTATATGGGTTTTATTAAATGTAGGTTAGACCCATTCCAAATAGTATATATTCGTTAATTATAATCTCTTGCTTCGAAGGAACACCCTTTGATTCTAACGAGAAATTATCACATGTTACCATTTACACTACAAGTGCATTTTATTTGTGATGGTGGCTGAACCTAGGTTAATTGCCTAGGCTACTCTCTACGTACCCGTTATTGGGATCAAACTGATTCGTAGTTCTGGGATATTAAATTATTTTTAGGGTAAGATCAACGGGTAGATGACCCATTTATCTTGAATGGACATTATGTTTGAAATGGGTAAATGATCATTTGAATTGATATGGGTTTAAGAACTACTTGATTGTGGATGAGTTGTGACTGCACTTAGTTTAACTAGACTACGTATGTATTCGAAAGGGAATCAAGTTGAACGTAATTCAAATGAAGAATTTAGAATTTATTTAAAATTGATTTGGACTTGCGACTGCGCTTAGTTTAATTAGACTGCCTACGTATTCGAAAGGGAATCAAGTTGAACGTAGTTCGGAGAAAGAATTTAGAATTTATTTGAAGTTGATTTGGACTTGCGACTGCACATAGTTTAACTAGACTGCCTATGTATCTGAAAAGGAATTAAGTTGAACGTAGTTCGGAGGAAGAATTTAGAATTTATTTGAAAACGATTTGGAATTACAACTGGGCCCAGGGTAGTTGTTGGATTGCCTACATATCCAAAAAATTGAAATTAAGTTGGATGTAGTTCAAAATTTAATTTTGAATTTAAGTGAGGTTTTAAATGAGTGAATGACCCATTTAATTTGGTTTGAAATGGGAGAGTGACCCAAAATTTGATGTTCAATTTGATTTGGTTTGAAATGGGTGAATGACCCATTATTCTTTGGGGTGGATTTGAGTCGTATTTAAAACAACCTTGACTTAAGTGAATTTTAGGATTCATATAGGTTGTAACTTAAGATGAAATTAATTTCATGTAAGATTATTAACTTTATGTGAGTTCGAAACCCAAAAATTTATTAAAAGTCCGAGACTCTTTTCATAAATATCGTTGAGTTTTAAACCTCTTGAAAATTAGTAAAGAGTTAGAAACTCTTTAATTTGATTTCTACACTATTTAATTGGTAGGAGTTTGAAACTCCAAAAATAAAATAGTGACGGATTTAATTGTTGCATTTTTCGAAAAGAATCAAAAATTCCTTGTTTCATTTTTCAGGCGCTTTTGGCAGAGCACAAGACTTCTGGGTCGTTGTGCGTTGTATGAGAAACTAAAAACTTTTTTGACTTGGTAAGAGTTAAAAACTCCTTTGATTTATGGCTTAGTCAGTAGGAGTTAGAAACTCCTTTATTTTATAATTTGACTGCACACTCTTGCTGGAGTTAGAAACTCTTTTGAATGGGATTTAGGAAATCTAACAACTTAGAAATCGGAAGAAACCCAAAAGAGCCCGACACTTATATATTGACATTAATGTCAGCGGTTTTGAAGCTATTTTACCCCTTTTTGGTGGTCTTGAAAGACCAAAGAGGCATCCAAAGAAGCATCTTTAGATTGGTCTTTGAAAAACCAAGGATGCATTTCCAAAATTGGTCTTTGAAAGACCAGAAACTATTGCCATTCTTTGTTCATAATAGGTGTTCACGATGGGGAGAAGAACAAGTTTCTTTCCATTACCAAGAGTGTAAAACTCTTGCACTTTTTGTGTAGATTCGTACTTTAATTAGAAACTCCCATATTTTGTAACTTAGGAGCAACTAAACCAATTGGATTTTAAAGAGTAGAAGACCCCTTAACAGCAGGCAGAAGTAATCTGGAGTTGAGACTCCATTGGTGTTGTGGGAATAAAAAATTCCTCAGTGTTATTTCGCCATAATCTTTTTTTCGGAGTTAAAAACTCCACATAAGAGTTCGTCCACTCTAGTTAATATTTTTTTTAGGGGAGTCAAGACTCCAGGGCTTGATGAAAGAGTCGAAGATTCTTGATGGTACTTTAACGAGTTTAAAACTCGTAGAATAATTTTTCTTGCACTGCATACTTAAGGAGTTGGAAACTCCCATGATTTATGACTTTGACAATGGTTTGGGATCGTCGGATTAGACTAAAATGAAAGAGTTTGAGACTCTTAAACAGTGCTTCAAAAGGACAGTAGGCATCGGCAAAAACATTGGAAATTGAAAGAGTCCAACACTCTTGTTCATCCCCCACCCTTCCTGGTTTTCTTTTGTTGCTGATTTTTGGATTTTGGCAGTAGCTGCAACAATATTTTTGTTGTTGGCTTCGTGTGTGTATGCTCGATCATATCAGTGACCTTTGTCGCGAGAAACTGGATGACTTCCAAGAGTTCTTGGTCCAAGGTAGAGGGCAAGGTTCTCGCCGGGAAAAGTATAGAGCTTTTGAGCCTTTTGCATCGTCCGAACTTTTGGAGTTGAAAACTCCTCAGATTCATAACTAAAGTGACTCGGATTCAGCGTCATTGTTTTGGGATGCTTTGGATTTAAACCCACATTTGCTGCAACCAAAATTCAAGGCATTAAATCAAAGAGAAAGGGAGAGTATACCCAATATTACTTGATCAGATTTTTTTTTCTGATACATAAGTTCTTTGTTTTTCTTCCAAACTCTCTGTTTCCGTCTTTCTTCCCTTCTTCTTTTGTTAACCGCCCTCTCTATTTTTTCCTTAGATCTCTTCCCTTTTTTTCTTGGTATTCTCCTTATATTTATAGGAGAATTCTTTGGCAGTTTTCTCTTGCATGTAATGGTGCAGCTGGCCTTTCATGAAGTTGTTAGCACATTCCACTTCCCTTTCTAATGGTAAGCTTTGAGTTTGTGGGTCTCCCATTAACTCTACATTCTTTGATGAGCAGATAAGAAACTAACCATGATGGAGTATAATCGCCACCGGTAGGAGACTAGCACGCGTTTGGCACAAATCTTAAATGGATTTCACAATTTGGCTCATTCTTTTATCTTATTTTTAGCATGTGGGGCAGTTGGCCTTTGTTTAAACTTCCAGCACACAAGTCCCTTTTTCTAGCTGTGTATAATAGCATAATCACATTTTAGAGATAGTAATCGGACTTATGTCTTTGGTCTAGTCAACTAACTCTAAAATTAATCGTGGGTATATGTATAATTTTTGTAATATAACGAATGTGCTTGGGAGCTTTTTGAATAATTCGGGTTGTGAGCCTTACTCAAAAATTGTCACTGAATAACGAATTTATTTATTTTTACCATTTAACGGTGGATATGCACTTCACCTCACTTCTATATATAAATTTCCTACATATTGGATTAACCTAGCCTGTTTTGGGGAAGTGACGTTACAAACTACAAAATTTGAACCAATTCTCTTTATGTTTGAACAAGTGTTGTTCCATATATGGTTTCTTTGTGACTCTCATTTTCTTTTTATGTTAGAATGAATTTTGGGTTAAATTTCAATTTTTTAGATTTTGTTACTCAATTCACATGAAATCTACCATTTTCGTAAACCTCAATCCTTCATATCCGAAATGACCACAAAAACCCATTCTTTTGTGGAGTTGACAAAAGTTCAAGGCCAAACCCACAAGCCCGTGTTGCTCTTCGAATGCTTGGTGAAGAAATTGTGCTTAAGCTTCATGTATCTATAGATATTTGAAGAGTTTTGAAAGTTTGGTAAATCATTATTTGTTGAAAGTATAATTGTAACGCCCCAAAATTCACTATAAAAGACATTACTATATATAACCATGCATACCATAAAAGCAACTAATAAAATCCATAAATAAAGAAAATTTCATTCATCATTCAAAATAAATAAGCCAAACTATGGCAGTTACATCAAAAATATTAAATATTATCTTCCAGCAGAATAAATAAAACATTGCTTCATAATTAAACCTCCCAGTCTAGAACATAAAACAAATAATTCTAAACGTTCACCTCGAGATCCATATTCCCATCAATCTGAGCTTCACAATTTAACTGCTCATCCAATCCAAGCTCTTCCTCTAGATCGTAATCTGAAAAAGATGTTGTTTGTAAGGAGTTAGCACTAAGCTTTGTAGGAAAATCCTTCCAAGCTCGAACAAGATTTTGAAAACATATAAAACATGTCGGTCTTATTTTACAAAATATTATATATAACTTTTGAAATAAAACAGTGACAACTCTTCAGATTTCAAATTTACGTAGTAGTAAAAAATAAAACGAAGAAGTAAAACCAACATTACCACGTTTTCATCCATCTAAGCTTCTCATTACTAGCATTGTATCTCATGTATGTAGTAAGACTCAACATGAATACACACATTGAGAATATCCTAGCCCACACACACACACCTAATCCTCGCAAGGATACACAATTTTAGGAAGGGCGTATACCGACATATTGACAGTGACGAATCCAACCCAAGAATAGTATACTAGCCCTCAGTCTCGATATCCCGTGAGCAAATAATGGTTTGGTCCTCACAAGTCACCAACCCCACTACAAGTGCTAAGGAATCTTCAAACCCACTAAGAGTAAGAAATGCATCAACCCACTTTACGATACCTAGTCAACGATCACCCGTGTTTATCAAAACATCCACACAAGAGATACAATACCAAACCAATTCACCAAATCACAAGTAAATCAAGAACTATAATTCTACAGGTATTTTTCCAATAGAAGAACTCAAGAAAATATACAAGAGATCATCATGAAATATAATTTTATTATTCAAACAAAACACTAGAATTTTTAAATCAAGAATAATGGAATATCAAGGGTAAAACCTATATTTCCTGAAAACTAGGGTTTTGGAAATTCAAGACAAATATTCCTTGAACTCAAATATATATTTTGTTCAAGACTATATTCCAATGATAAAGAAGCCAAGAACTCATATATATCTATCATATAATTATCAAAAAGATTAAAAATATACATAATTATACCCTAATTCTCAATGAAAGAATTTGAGAAGAATCTCCTACCTTTAATCCGATAATTGAAGATAACCTAGCATGTTTGAATCAATCCTGAAGAGAGAATCCTTCACGTGTCTCTTCTCTTTTTTCCTCTCAAGTTTTATAGAGTTTTCTTGGATGAACAATCGCTAAACATAGGCCCAAAGGGGAATTTCCTAGCTATTTATAATACCAAAAGTGGAGAAAAATCTCAACATAGACCGTCCAAGTTCTGCCCGGTGCGTCCAAACTTGTTTCTGTCTCATTCAGAAGCGTCTGACAGCATACCCCCGACTTCCAGCTCAATTTTGACCTAGTTAGAAGTTGATTCACGAAATTGTTGTAAAATACACTTTTGTAGCCCTTGAAGTCTAGTTTACACTCTCCAAAAGTCAGCTCAATTGGAGTTAAAATTAAAAAGTTATGACAAAAATACTAAAGTAGTGTCAAATTCTTTTCCACCAAAATCCTTTCTAAGATAGGTTTTAACTACAAAATACTTGATAACTTCTAATACATCCCATATTATCTCTCCCAATGTTTATGTACCTTCCTGATTTAATGGAAACCTTATTTTGACCTGAAAATATTTACAAAGTTACTTGGCCTTACTTTTCAATCCAAACATCTCCAAAACTCCATTTATCTCAACGTAAATACGCACAAAACTCAAGCTTTGTAATCAGTATCTCAACAATGATTCTAAGTTTCTACCTTCATTTTATTCATCTCAAGAGAAATCTTAAGATAATATTATTCTTTTTTAATTCTAGTACGGGGTCTTACAATAATGACCTTTGGTGTCATAGAACAAAGAGGACTTAAGTAAAGCAAAGAAGTTTTTCCTTTTAGCAAGTTAATTTTTCCAATTTCGTGAATTTGTTTGTTACTTTTACCAACTCTTTACTTTGTACATAAAAGTAAGAAAAAATTGTGTTATCAAGTTATGATATACTTTTATCATTGAGGATCAAAAAAAATAAAAATGTTACTACTGATACTGCCATAAAAATGATGGAAATAATACTACACATGACCCTTTTATTATACCCTTTACCTTTGTTTTAATAGACCAAGAGGAAATACATTTTTTGCTCATAGTTTAATTTATTGTTTTATCTAGAAAAGAAGTCGTCTTTTGAAAAATTTGATATCAAAATCTACAGAGTAGTGGAATATGTGGCTTGCCCTTAACACTTTGGTGGAGTGAATCTCTAGGGAAAAATGCATGGAGTTATCGCCGTTTTTAATTCCGTAAACAATTAGATGTTCTAAGAACTCACTAGTGATAAGGGCAATTTTAAGTGTTACTACAAAATCATGTGTTACACTACATTACTTTTTAGAATTTGAATTTTTTTTCATTAGTACGTGTGTAATTTCTTATGTTAATGGTTACATTATGTATTGATTCGGGATATTTATATGATTTCTAATTTCACTTATGGGTCAAAAGTAGTACAATAATAAATTTTGAATTAGGTAAGGTTCTAATAGGAATTTAACTTAAATAACATTTCAACTAATACTAGCATATCTTCTGCTTTGATTTAAGTTTAATGTTCAATGTGGTTTTAAAGTCCTCAATGAATTTTTATTTTTTTTGGGTAATATTAGAGTGCATGCCCCTTTTAAATTCTAAAACACCAATTAATCTATTTAGAGTGGTTTTTTCGGGTGATGTGGTCAAAGACTACTTGTTCTTTTAAAGATCTAAAAGAATAAAAATCGTATATTTTACATAACAAAAATATTTTACCCTATGTGATATTTAAAATCGTTCATGTGCAACGCATTGCCTACTTTAATTAATTACTAATAAAAGTATTTTAACATGAAATTTTTGATTCATTATTTTATCCTTATAAAAAATTTCAAATGTCACTATTTTACCCTAAACATAAATTGCCTCTAGCTTCTCTTTTAGTGATCTATTATTTATATATAAATATCAGTTTCTATAAAAAAAAATTGATTGACTATATTACCCTTAAAAAATATGTTTAATCGCAAACTACACCTCAAAAAATGTTTAAACCTCAATTTACACTCTCAAAGATATAAATCTGTATCAATGCGCAGTTAAACCTAACAACTGTCAAATTTTTGTTTAAAATTGAACGAATAAATTATACATAAATCCCTCATGCTTGTCACTTAATTACCAATACCACTCATATTTTAAATATTACACTTACAATCCTTGAGAATTCAAATATGACTAAAAATGTTCCTCTAATTGGGCATCCAAATAATTCTGTTCAAGTGATGTATTACATTGGATATAAAAATATTATATAAATACCTGCATTATATGGGGCATTCAAATTATAAGCTTGATTTTGAACTTTAGAGTATAATGAACTCACAAAATAAATGGTAGTATGAAAATTATAATTTTTTATTAGAATAAAAATCATGTTTTTTAATGGTTATATATATTAACATATATTAACAATAAGAGGTTATGTGTTACACGTGCACAAACGTTAGAAGGTGTAAAGGTAATATTCTAAATGTGAGAAGGTCCAAGTGATTAAGTGATAAATTTGAAGCGGTCTAAGTGTAACTTACCCAATTAATTCTAAATGACAAACTGACAGGTGTTAGTTTCAGGTATGCATTGATACAAATTTATATCTTTGAGGGGGCAAATTGAGATTTTTTATCTTTGATGGAACAAATTGATATTTGAGAGATCTTTCGGAGTGTAATTTGTGATTAACCCAAAAAAATATATGTACCATTAAATTTTTTAATAAAGTGTTCAAAAATTCTTCTAAAATTCCAATCAATCTAAAATTCCAATCAATTTAACATTACTCATTTCATATGCAAATATATATTTTGTGTGAATATAGATTGTAATGTAATTTTTAATATGTTTTATAATATATAAAATAGTATATTAAATTTATTTGAATATACCTGACTAATTTCTAATTATAGTAAAGTTCTAAATATGAATACTATATTGCTAATTATTTTTAGTTTATTCAATGAATTATAAATGAAATCCTATTCAACTGAATATCAAAAATGTTTATTTTTCAAACATCAATAAAATCCACTCTCAACACAAAATTCTAAAAAAATAGAACTCTAACTTTTTTTTAATCTTTTTTCTTATAATTAAAATAACAAATCTTGAGAATATACAAAATTTTTATAATTATATAATAAAGTATGAACAATAAAAAAATTAAGTTTTATATATTTAAGATGATATTTAATTCAAGGATAGATCGTGTACAACACATATAATACATTACTAGTACCAAAAAAATAAAATAAAATACAAAATAGAGTTTAATGGTTGACTACCATTTCATATTAAGTTTATGGGTTTTTATTCCCTTTTCTTGTAATAATGCCTATCCAAAAAACCAAAAAAAAAAAAAAAGAATTTGATAAAAAATGCAAAAGAATATTATATAAAGAATTATTTCAACTTAAATATTTACTTTATTTATTTATTCAATATATCACATTAAATTGGTAACGGTTTTAAACTAACTAAACATAATTATATGATTATAGATAAATTAAATATAAATTTAACATGATAACTTAAACAAAATACAAAACTTATATAATATAATATTAAAAAATTATTATTTCAAAACTTAATACGAGGCAGAATGGGAATTACATTGAAGGAAAAATTTCATCCACACCTCTTTTAGTTAGGCATAAATTCAAAGACACTCCCTACCCATTTTGAATCTTCACTGCTCTTCCTTCTGGTTTATACTTAAAATCAAAGACACCCCCTACACCGTAAATTTTAACAGTGACGGTGAATAAAGAAATGTCCAAACGTCCAATTTTTTTGAAAACGTCCAAACTACTCCTTATATAAAAGGACTAAAATGACCTCAACCCTCAACCCTTAACCCTTTTCCCTATATATATACATATATATACCTCAACCCCTTGGCTGAAGTGTTGTAGCTGGAACAACTTGAACATGAGGTTGGCTGTGTGTTGCTCTCCATACTGATCACTGATTGTTCACTAAAAAAGTTGGTAAATATTTTTTGTCTTACAAATTTGTAAATATTTTCTATGCAATTTTTTTTTAATTTTTCATTTAGTTAAATTTTTAATTTTAAATGCAGATATTTTAAATTTTTCCATGCAATTTTTTTAATATTTGTTCATGCATTTTTTTTACTCAATATTTTTTTCATGCAATAGTTTTAAATTTTTTTATTTTGTTCAATCAAATTTTTTTTTCAAGCAATTTTTATTTTAAAAATTTTTCATATGATTTTTTTTTAATATTTGTTCATGCAATTTTTTTACTCAAAATTTTTGTCATGCAAAGAGTTTTAAATTTTTTAATTGATTGTTCAATCAATTTTTTTTTCAAGCAATTTTTATTTTTAAAATTTTTCATGAAATTTTTTATTTGTAGATGTTTAAATGTCAGTATATTGTGATGTATTATTGTAGGATTCATGTCTTCTTCAACTGTTGGTGGAGGTAGAGACATAGGGGAGAAGGAGTTTGACCTAAGATATAGTTACAAGCCATGTTTTTGTGAGAAAAAAAATTGTGGCTAAGATAGTGGAATCTGATAAGCCTAGTAAAGGAAGATTGTATTACAATTGTGAAAAAGGGTTCTGCAAAATTTTTGCATGGTGTCATCCGATATCTATTGTACCACTGATCGGCCAACCTGAAGGGTATGGAATGGTACATCGCAGCACAGAGACAAATGTTGAATTAAACAAGTTGGCTGCAAGAGTGAAGTCCATATAGGACACCCTACAATGCATGAAGAAGATGATGACAGTTGTAATTGTGATTTTCATGTTACAACTTTTGGTTGGAATGAAGTAGTTGCAGACTTAGGTTTTTTGTTGTGCAAATTTGAAGTTGTTGCTGTGCTGGTATGGCTAGTTGTTAGAAATATGATGCTTTTGTTCTATGTAATATGACCGGTTGTTCTATGTAATATGACCGGTTGTTCTATGTAAGTTCTATGTAATATCACTGTTAAGCATTGCAGTTCTATGAATGACTAGTTGCCTCCATTTCCATACATTCATAATAGTTACAATATTTAGCATCCATGTGCAGTCACAAACTATTCTGTTGTGACATTTGCAGGTATTCTGCACAAAAATTTACACGTTAAACCATATGTTCTACACAAAAGTCCTACTTTATTCCTATGTTAAACCAATTATATTCAAGTATTCACACCAGGAACAAAAAGCAATCAAAAAAGTTTGTCATCTGCCTCGTCATCTTCCTACTCTATCCCAGCAGTTTGTGTCTCCCCCATGCCTCTGCCCCTACCTTTCCTTCCTCTGCCTCGTCCTCTTCCTATGTCCACTGTCCGTTCAATGTTCTGGTTTTCTTGTGGACAACTAGGTTGTGTTATTGTCCCTTTAATGTTCTAGTTTTGTGGTGGTAAGGTAGGCTGTGCTGGTGTTCCTCTTCCCTCGCCCTTACTCTTCCTTCCTCTTCCTCTGCCTACACTAGTCTCTCTAGTTGCAGATACCTAATAAGTTTGGAAAAGTGAATTAGCAGCTTGTGTATTTTGTAAACTAAGTAACTAAAAAATTAACGAATTGCTACCTGTTCATTTGTTAGTCCAATTCTAGATTCTGCTTGAAAAGCTATTTGTTCTGCCATCACAGGAGCTAACTATTGTGCACTAACATGAGCTTTCTGTTCTGCCCTCATAGGAGCTCTTTGACATGTCCTCTTATTATGACCAAACTCTTTGCAAATTTTACATTTCACACTTAAAGACTTCCTAGCAAAGCTAGTTTGTGATGCTGCCTCATCTGCTTCCCTCCTCCTATTTTTTTTGGGTCTGCCTGGGAGTCTTCTGAGAGGGGGAGGACATAGCATATCACCAACTGCATGTGGCCATTTTCTCTAGTCTCAAAGGGGGTGTATCATTAGGTCATGATCTTTTAAGCATGCCTCTTTCTTGAAGAAATTATCACAGTATTCCTCAATATTCAACCTCTTGTGTGCAATTGCCTATGCTGCATGCTTACATGGCACCACTATGTATCTTATCCCATTATCCATTATCTCATACTACATTCCACCTGCATGCACTAAAAAACATGATCTTGACTCAGCAATGATTTTTTAAAGTTTTTTTTTCTGACATTTTATGTCACTAACCCTTCCTAACTGTTGCCCCTTTCATGCCTTTGCTGAATCCTAGTCATAAATTTAGTCTTAATGCCATCCAACAAATTAATAATAGACTTTTACCTCAATGATCTTACCCAACTATTGAAAGATTCACTTAAATTATTGGTCACATGATCACTCTTAATTCTGGTATCAAATGCATGCCTAGACCAGCAACTAGATGACAGTCTACTCATCCATGGGTATGCATCTAGGGATTTGAACTTCACCTCTAACATAGTTTCATTGAAGTTCTCTTCATTATATGCTCTAGCTGCTTTCCAAAATAACCTTCTAAGCAAAACACCAGGAAATTTTGCCTTAAAGTTGCAAAATAAATGCCTACAACACCTTCTATGACAGCATGTGGGAATTTATTCTTCAACACATGTTCAAGTCCCTGCCAGTCAATGCATGTGGAAGTAATAGCAGTTAACAAAAATGTAGTAATAGCAGTTAAAAATATGTAGTAATAGCAGTAAAACAAACAGTAATACCATTACAAAAAAAATAGTAATATCAGTAAAAAAATGCAGTAATAACAGTACATACCTTTTGTTGATCAGACATGAAATAAAGTGGAGATGCATGGTGTCCAATGAGTTCTGCTAAATGACCAATGAAGAAATTCCAGCTATCATACCTCTCACTCTCCACTACACTAAATGCAACAGGAAAAAGACCATTGTTAGCATTTAGGGCAATAGCAGACAATAGAACACCACCATATGGCCCTTTCAAATGACATCCATCCAGACCTATGAATGGTCTGCATCCAGTGATAAACCCTCTGCTAAGAGCATTAAAAACTATGAAAATCCTCTTGAAAGGCCTCTTACCATTTGCATTTTGATCATCAGTTTCTATGACAACAAGACTACCCGGGTTACTTTGAATGATTTCATTTCCATACTGCCTAACTTTCTCATAAGCTTCTCCATGATTCCCATCAATGTCATCCAATACTTTCCTCTTTGTTCTATAGCACTTCTGCAAATCTGTTTCCATGTGCAACTTAGCATTGATTGTTTCTTGAAGAGCAAGTACTTTTATTTTAGGATTACTACGTGTATCATTTTCTAATTTCTTAGCAAGCCAACTGTATGTTGCCTTAGTATTGTAACTGTTTCTAACACGTGTGTGGAACTCTCAATGTCTTAATACTGTATGTAACACCATCAGGAAGTGGAGATGCATGGATCGTCCAATTGCAGCCCCCATTTCCACAGTGGCATGTAATCCTTTTCCTCTCATTTTTATCCCTTACAAGCTAAAATCCCTCTTGCACAACATATTCTTTCAAAATCTCCTTGAAGTGATGAATATCCATAAATAGTTGACCAACCTTTAGCTGCACTGTCTCATCAGGCTGTATTTCAAACTCTTTCCCATATTTGTTCATGTTAAATGTCCTTGCAGTAGCTTTGTGTCTTGCTTTGTCCACATTATCATCTGACTCAAAGATGGAATTAACATAATCATCATCCCCAGATGCAGTCTAATAACCCATCATCATTGTTTAAATCTGTATCTACCCTAAACTCTTCATATATGGTATCATGCTCTTCTCCATACGCTTCATCTTTAGACCTAATTCCATATACATCATCAGATTCAAAATCAAAATCATCACTATTTTCAGCTTCTTCATTCCCTTGATTCTTTACATTGACCAGACTCTCCACATGCTCCACATTGGCCATACTGTTTCTATTAACAACAATGTTTCCAATTTCTTGTGGAATAACATGTATGTTTATGTGTTTTCTATTATTGTGCCTACTAAACATCTCCATTACATCTTTTTCATCATCTAATAACATTCTGTCATTTGAACTAGGCAATTCACAATATATTTTGAACACAAAAGTCAATTCTGATGAAAAGAACATAAATACATTTGATAATAGGTGCACATGGCAATATTTATCAGGGTCAACGTTCTGTGCCATGTACTGTTGCCCATCAAAGTGTATGAACAAGTCAATCAACTTAGTAGCCATTTCTACAACAATTTCAAACACAATAGCACATTCAAAAAAATAAAGAAAATCATCTATGTAGCATGTCCAAAACAAGAAGGATTTTTAGAAAACGTAAAAAGTTGAAACCCTAATTTCAACACTGTCATAAGCTTAAATATCTATGGATAATGCATTAGAAAACCCTGATCTATGAGGATAAACGATGAACAAAACACCCAAATCCATAAAATAAATATAAACCCTAGATACAAAAAACGTAAAAAAAATCCAAGTCTATCCAAACCCTTACTCAATATCTATGGAGAATGCAGTAGAAAATCCTGAACTATGTTCAATATGAGGATAAAAGATGAATAAAACCCCCAAATCCGTAAAATATAAACCCTAGATACAAAAAATGTAAAAAAAAAAAAAAAAAGATGAACTACGTTCAAACCCTTACTCAATTATGTTCTCTGTCACTAAACCTGAACTATGTTCAGACGATAAAGATATACACAACCCCCCAAATCCATAAAGATGAACAAAACAAAACCCTAGATACAAAAATACATAAAAAAACACAATTTTTTTCGATATATACCACATAATCTTCGATAGGAACTCTTCAAACCATTCAATATTTGGAATCGCAAAGATCTTCCAAGCCCTCAGCAATTTTCTTCCCCTTTTCTTCCCCCCTCTCACTTTCTCTCTGTTCGTGCATTAGATCAAACCAGTAACCAAGGAATGCACAAAGACGCTTGGGCTGGGTTATGTTTAATAAATAAGTGGGGTTAACTAAACATAGCTATAGTTAGTAGTATAGGTTAAATACGTATACATACATATTACATATAAAATACTGAGGGTTTTTTTTGTCAATTAACCCTAGCCATTAACGCCGCAACCAGACAAAACCTGACAGAGGGTGACAGTAAAATTCATAATGGGTAGAAGATGTCTTTGAATTTATGCTTAACTAGAGAGGGTGTAGATGAAATTTTTCCAATTGAATTAGGTGACGCATTGCTGATTTGCTCCCATTTAAACCCTACAAAACCCTAACCAGATTACCCCTCTCTCTCTCTCTCTCTCTTGTGAGGACGATGATGAAGCTTATTCACTCTAATTCATGGTGTAAATGCAGAAATTTATCTAGGGTTTTTAGGGTTTGTTTGTTCTCTACGAATTCCCCGATCGAACCCTCAAGGACAGAGGACACTCTGTTTCGTAGACTTTTGCCAGCTTCAGACCCTAAAGTATCAGTTGTTCCAATACTCGACCGCTGGCTCGTAGAGGGAAAACCCATCGAGCAAGAAGAGCTTCAGAAGATCATCAAACAGCTGAGAAATTTCAGACGTTTCAAAGACGCCCTTGAGGTACTACTATATATATGTATAGTGTTGATTGAGCTTATGGACTGCAGTGCGTATGAATTGCTGTTTGAATTCGCTCCTTATATACAACCAAGTGTTGAATAGGATACTAGCTCAATAGCTTTCATTGTTCTAGTGAACAACATTGGTGTTGATGAATTGTGCTTGTGTAATGGTTTTTGTTCGCATGAGCATTTTAGTTGACTAAAACCTCAAATGGTTTTACTTCAAACATTTTACTCTTCGCAAAGTATTTAGGTTGAGGAAAATATTCTTGCAATTTTTTTTTCTAGATCAACAAAATAGTGTGAATGTACTTCCAATACCTTAGCCTAATGGATTGAAATGATTTGGTTATGTTTATGGAGCAATGAGGCTCTTATCGTTGTTCAAAACCCGTGAGGTAGTTTATGTCAATAATATCAGATTATAAAATGTCAAATATCAAGGGGATTGATTTGTGATTTGCATAGTTATTAGTATTGTACGATACACGATACACTTGAAAAACGATGCGTATCGTGTCTCTGCATTGTTTTTGCATTGTATCGTACGATACACGATACGATATGATATACCCGGTACGTATAATACGTGACGATTCTATTTTTTTATTTTTTATTTTTGTTTTTTGGGTTGAAATGACATCATTTTATTCTGAGACTTATTTTTAAATCACTAACTAGTGAAACAATGTCGTTTCAGTGGTTATAATTTTAAAAAAATAAATAAAGTTTAATATTAATGTTTTTCAATTAAATTCAAAATTTCTGATTAATATTAAAGTTGTTTAAATAGTTGATATTAGAAGTTTGAATTAGAGGTCTTTGCCAGTGTTTTGAAAAGCTCGCCTAGGCGAGAAGCGAGGCGAGGCGAGGCGAGCTTATCTCGCCTGGAGGACCCCAGGCGAAGCGAACGTGAGCGAAGCGAGAAAAAAACGCGAAAAAGCGAAAAAACGAAGAAGCGAAAAAAGCGAGAAAGCGAACGCTTTATTATAAAAGGCGATTCTGCTTCACTTTTTTTTTTTTTCTGATTACAGGTTAGTAGTCTCTTTTATTTTTTAATCACGAATGACTTTTTTTTTAGACTATTGCTGGTCAATTTTTTTTTTCTAATAAACAATGTTTCGAACAAAACACATTCCTTTTTTTTTTCTTGTGTTGCTGAATTCATTTAGAATATTTGTGGGATGTGAGAGTCAGGCGACTGCATGACAATTATGATAAAAAAAGGAAGGAGGAGTATCAGGAATGAGGGTAAATAATAGATTCTTCTACAAAGAAGTGTCTCTGATATGTCTTGATTATACTTTTTCCTTTTCTTATATATATACAAATGGTACCAAAAAGTGGTATATGCTTATACCATATTTAATTATTTTAGTACATGTGAAATGTGCCTCTGTTCTGCTTTTTTTTATTCAATATATAATTACATATGAAATTGTTTACAATTGATTCTGCTCCTGTCATGATCATTGTGCTTCTGTTTTTTTTTTTTAGCTCATTCTGCTTCTATTTTTTTTTTTTGATTCTGTTGCTGCTTCGGTTTTGCTGTACTGTGTTGCTTTTGTTTTTTTTTTATCCTCATTCTGCTTCTTTTTTTTTTGTTGCTAATTTTGTTGCTGTCCTGATTCTGCTTCTTTTGTTGTCCTACCCTGTCAATATGAAAATGTATACAATTGCTAGTATTTGTTTGAATTTAAATTTTTAAGTTATGACTGTTATTAAGATTTGAGATATTATTAGTGTTTGCTTTAATTTAAATGTTTATGGTTTTACTTGCATTTAAATATTTAGTATATATAAAATTAGAACTTAGATTGTTTAGAAGTAATTAAACTAAAATATATATTTTTTTTAACTGTTCGCTTTGTTTCAGTAAAGCGTGTCGCTTCGCTTCTCGCTTCTCGCTTCTCGCTTCTCGCCTAGGCGTTAAGAGCCTTGGTTGCTTCGGTTCGCTTTACACCTTAAATAACACTGGTCTTTGCATTTTGATATTAGTGAACTATGCTGAAAACTTGAATAGTTGGTGAATATTAATGAAATACTATGTTATTTTGAGTCTATAACTTTTTTATAAAGGTATATACATATATTTTATTAATAATTATTTAAAAATTAAAATTGTGCGTATCTTACGATATACGATACACGATATGATACATTATTGTTAAAAACGATATGCTTTCTGATACATGATTTGACAACTATGGTGATTTGGTTTAGAGTTCAGAAAAGTTTGGGGTCAGATTGTTAGGTCCTAATTATGGTTGGTTTTAATTATTTGATTCTTTATTTTTTAAATGTAGGAAGTACTTAGCTGAGAAATTTATTTAGTTACCAAGTCATATGGGTATATGCTGTAAAAACGATATTCAACAAAGTGTTTTGGTGAATAAAATTTAGGACTTTGGTGTTTCTTCGTTTTAATTTTTTGGCTTGGGTTCTCAGCTCCTAAGCTTGTAACATTTGAGCTTATTTACTAGAAGTTAATTTTCTGGCATTTTTCTCTGGAATTCTTTTGCCACCTCTTTCATACATAAAAATGGAATTCTTTTATACATCAAAATGTTAGGTTTGTCAATATATAGATCAAATTTCGACATGACTCCGATCTGATTATAAATTCGACTAGTAAGGAAAATTGATATTTTTTACTAACCATCTAAGTTCGAATTGGTTACATAATATTTCATGAATTTAAATTTGGATGTACTAAAATTTGATCTGATTGTAATTCATTTCGATTGATATATATGTATGTATGGGTATATGATGAGATTAAATATTATTTGGTGAAACTTATTGAAATTAAGATATAATTTATTAAAATTCAATTTTAGTTCACTTACGGAGTCGTTCAAATTTTTAATATTTAACTTATTCAAATATGCACTCTAAAAATAAAATTCTTTAGATAATCAAATCGAATCGAATTTAAAAATGAATTTTGAAATCACTTTTAGATTGGAGATTTCAGATTGAATTTGGATCACACGAAATCCGATCTAAATCTAATCATTGAGGGCCTACTCACCATTTGTTCCCAAAACGCAACAAGTTTTAATGATTTTTGTTTGATTCTTATTTTCAATTTGAAAGTTTGCCTCCACTATATTGACAAAATTTGGCTCCACCCGCATTTGAAATTATGGTATTTTGGTAATAAAAAATATAAAAATACTGTAAAGCGATAAATTAAAAAAAACTCGTGGTAGCTAGCTAGCATGGTGGCAACTGCACAACCAATGTCAGGGTTAATGTTACTTTCCTTACTAAGGCATATGTGAATATGTGTATCTGCTGTAAAAACGATAGGGTTAATTGCATTGGAGGTCCCAAAGTATGGAGTTTATCTTATTTTTGTCCTTAATATTTCAATTGCATCATTGTAGTCACTCGAATATTGAATATATTTGTATGTGGTCCCTCAAGTAGACTGTGTTCAGATTGCTTATCGATTTTTGATTATAAACTTGTAACGTAATATCTAAATATGGGTAGAAAAATAATTTGGTGAAAAGAACTATTCAAATTTTGGTCAAGAGCTACTAATATTACATATTTTTACCCATATTTAGGTATTACGTGATAAATTTATGATAAAAAATTTTTTGGCAATTTGAATATTTTCTGCTTGAGAGACCATATCGAAATATATTTAATACTTTAGCGTCTAAAATGATGCAATTGAAATATTGAGGACCAAAACAAGACAAACTCTATACTTTGGGAACCTTCAGTGTATAATTAACCCAAAATGATATTCAGCAGTGTTTTGGTGAATAAAATTTGGGACTTTGGTGTTCTTTATTTTAATTTTTTGGCTTGGGTTCTCAGCTCCTAATCTTGTAACATTCGATCTTATTTATTGAAAGTTAATTTTCTTGCATATTTCACTGGAATTCTTTTGTGACCTCTTTACAATTCCATTCAGTTCGGTTTTGGAAAACTTGTTGGTCGCGAATTAGTTCATTCTGTGCCACCAGTGGCCAAAAATCAAAGGCGCAGGTTGATCTCCTCAGGTTCCAGCCAATAATTTAACCAAATAAAACTTCTTAACTCTTACCAATCTTCCCCTAATGTAGACTTTGGATTGTGCTTCTTTAGCTACCTTATTTTTAACAATGTTAATCCATCACGTGTTTTGTTATGTATCAAGTTCTCCACTACCTTTAGAATTCAGTTTTCTGGCCTTGAATCTGGCTTGTGGTTTGTAAAATGAAGCTTGTAAATTAATCTGTCACGTATTATTTTCTTTTATCAAGTTCTCCACTATCTTTAGAGTTCAGTTTTCTGGCCCCTGAATCTGGCTTTCCTCTTATCACAGATATCCAAATGGATGAGTGACATAGAATACCTTGATATATCAGCTGGAGATGTTGCAGTTCAGTTGGATTTGATATCAAAGGTCCATGGTCTGGAACAAGCAGAGGTGTATTTTGATAACATTCCAAACACATTGAGAGTCTTCCAGGTTTATGGCGCTCTTTTGAACAGTTATGCTGAGGCAAAATCATTGGAGAAAGCAGAGATAATTATGCAGAAGATGAGGGAGTTGGGTTATGCTAGAACATTGTCTTATAACGTTATGCTGAACCTCTATTCTGAGATGGGAAAGCACGATAAAATAGACTTCCTAATGCAAGAGATGGAAGAGAAGGGGATCACATGTGATAAATACACATTCAACATCCGGTTAAATGCATATGCAGCTAATTCTGACATAGAAGGAATGGAGAAGCTTTTAAGGAAAATGGAAGCTGATCCATTTGTCATAATGGACTGGAATGCATATGTTGTGGCAGCTAACGGGTTCTTGAAAGCTGGTGTTGCAGAAAAGGCCTTGGCAGTGTTAAAGAAAGCTGAGCAACTAATCAAGGTTAAGACGAGGAGGTCTGCGTATGAGATTCTACTCACTCTCTATGCTAGTATGGGGAAAAAGGATAAGGTGTATCATATATGGAATCTGCACAAAAAAATTGGGAAGTTTTACAACATCAGCTATCTTTGTATGATAAGCTCACTGGTGAAGTTGGATGACCTAGAAGGCGCAGAGAAGGTATTGGAAGAGTGGGAAGCCAAGAAAAAATATTTTGACCTTCGGGTTCCAAACTTGTTGATTAGTGCCTATTGCAAGAAGGGTCTTTTGGGAAAGGCCGAATCAATTGTAAACAGACTAACAGAGTGTGGGAAGGAGCCTGATGCAAGCACTTGGAGTCGTATGGCACTTGGATATCAAAGGCACAATCAGATGGAAAAGGCAGTGGAGACGATGAAAAAATCAATTCTGGCAAGTCATCCAGGATGGAAACCAAACCTTCCCACTTTGGCTTCTTGTCTGGAATACTTGAAAGGGAAAGGAGATGTTGAAGGAGCAGAGGATATAATGAGGTTACTTGAGAAAAAAGGTCACTTCTCAGAAGATTTACATGATAGAATAATAAAATATATTAAAAAAGGGAACCCAGTATTCCAAATGCTGGAATAGATGGGAGGAATGATCCAACTCTAGAGGCAAAATGCTCGAGGTATAGGATCAAAGCATGAGAGTTTTAGCTCAATAATATGGAAAGCTGTTCGAGATGTTTGATAGCCCAGCAATGGTAAGTCATTTAATTGTAATGTCAATTGTTCTGTCAGAGAGAAGAGAGAGTTAACCGATTTGTTTGAGAAAGACGCCAACTCCCTACTATTAACAGGTGTTACTTCACAAAATGAGAATATGCAACATTGATCCCACTTACACATTCCGAAGAGGCTAGGATTTGAATTTGCTGCTTTGATACCATATCAGAAAGCAATAAAAGAGGGAAAAGGGGGGGGGGGGGGAGAGAGACAGAGAGAGAGATGTGTGAGGACAATTAGCCAATCTGTCTAAGAGGCCAATTTTATTATAAGTTGGCAAAGTTACCCTAAGAAATTTTGGGGAATGCTCTTAAGAATTTGGATATTGAAACAATAATGTGGTTTCTATTTCAGGTTTCCTATTCTATCTTTTGGGGATCCATTGGTAAATGTGTATTTAGTCCATTCCTCCCGATGTTTTGCGTATGCAGCATATCAGTGCTGAGTAATTGCCTGTGATAAATGTAATGATTAATTGAGTTTGAACTTCTACCTTGGAATTCGTCATGATGGCATGTATTAATGATTATGAAGTCACATATAAAAACTATTTTTTTTTCTTTTCTATTTATCTATTACCATAGCGAAACTTACATGGGTAATTATTTTGTTTGACATCAGGTTCGGGAGCTATTTTCTAAAACTCCATGCAAGACTGAAAAAGTCAACACTCATTCAACGCACCTTACTTCACTCACCCGCTTGAGAATCAAATAAGAAAACGACATTGGGATGCCCATTTTGAATATCCTGTTTTACCAATGTCCATGATGATCCTGAGGTGGAAGAAGCACATTTGGCAGTGTTTGAAGTACGTCACAAATTGTGGAAGGTCCTACACCCAGCCAGGCAAGTGTGTCTATATTCTTGGTTTGTTGCATATGAGCTATAAGAAATTCTCCATGTACGCTTTTTAGCTAGAAGGCTTTAGCTTGAACGGTTATGACAATGTTACTAATGTAATAGCATATCATTTCCTTTGGAGAGCATTCTTTGGTTTGATTTACTTTTTCTTCTATCTATGCTTCATGTAGTGCTGAATCCAGTTTCAGAGAATTGAAGGCTTGGGTCTTTTCAAAAAAGTCTCGACTTTGGAAGGATTAATTTTGCGTCTAATGGTTGTCATTTTGTCATTTCGAAGCGACATTGATGAAACCTTCAATTGTTACTGTTGGGGGGCCTCCAATGCATATTTGTCCTCTACAACCCCCAACCCTCCCACCCTTGGGTTGGTAAGTCTTGCATTGTTGCTTTTTATGGTTTTATTTCTTAATTATTTCGATAAAATATTGATGGTTTTAGTGCTTCCTATAGTTTTTTTTTTCTGCATCAATGTCATAAAAGTGGTCATAATGCGTATTGGTTTTATAATGACCCATGTGGTATCTTGATGGCTCGTCCCTCATTAATCTCGAGCAAGAGATTGCACTTTTGTAGCAGAATTTATTGTAGGCTTACATGATTCTGTTAGATGAATTGGATTGATGACCTCTTGTTTCCAATAACAGTTCAGGTTTTTGCCCGTGCTTGGGTGAAATTTAAAGAGACCTCTAAACTCTCCTTACTTGAAAGAATTGGTTACATGTACTGAAAATTGAACAAAACTTGAGGTTTGCTGTAATCCTATCCTACATTTTCTAATTGTTGTTGGCATGAAATGATTTCAAGATCATATGCAGGTACTGATTTCAATGCTATTAGTATATATCATGGGGCAATTATGCAATGCTGTTGAGTGACTTGACATGAAATATAGGCAACAATTTTCAACGGCTATAAGCTGTAATTAGTCAAGTAGTTTTCGATTATGCTGAGGTCTGAAACCTACAATGCTGATTATTTTTTTTGACAAAATATACTATGGTAGATCAATTGTTACACAAGGGCCGCCCAAAGCAAATTGAGGCCTAAAGCGAAAATTTTACATGAAACCTCATTTAATATTTTAAGAAGATAATAAATTTTTTTAATTATAATTATACGTTTTATAGAGAGTTGCGGTATGATTTATTTTCAATATTTTAGTGCTTTTGGGATTGGGCGGGGTTAGGTAAAAAATTGGATGTAATTATGAAGTCAGGATCTTATAGATGAATAAATTGAATGAAATTTCAAAGAGACAACAAGAGAGTTAGAGATAAGGAGAAAGAATCGGAGCAAGACAATGAGAGTTTGAGGGAGAGAAAAAGTTGGAAATAGGTAGTAAGAGTAGAGGAAAAATAATGAAAAAGAGTTTAAGAGAGATTGTTACTTTTAAAGTTAGAAATCGTTATTTTTAGATTTTTTTTAAAAGATTTTGTTATATTTTAGGACTTTATATATATAAGGTATTATATAGGCCTGTGAAAATATTGTTTTATTTTAGAACTTTCTAAAAAGTTTTAGATAGATTTCTGAAATATATTGAGCTTTATATGGACAGGATTTATCATTTTTGGAGGATTTTTAGGAAGTTCAACATTTCAGAATTATTTATTATTTTGTTTCTATGTAATTATCATGCATTAGAATTTTTTTAATTCCTTAATTATTATAATTAGATTGCATCGAGAGGTAAGTACATACGTCCCCCCCTAACTATGTGTAATTTAATTTTTAATCAATAAAATTTCCTAGTCCCATCAAGGTTCGGCAAAAAAAAAAAACCTTGGTTTATTCAAAAGGGTCTCAAAACATGAAGCTGATCTAATGACTAAAAATTACATTAGGGCTATCGGAGACTATTTTAATGGTTAAGCCTGTTATGTCTGCTCCCATTCGAATGATCGAAGTATTTGTACATCTCGTAACAATTGTAGTTTTTGTTTGCGTCTCATTATCGAGTCTTGGTTTATGAAACTGATTAAGTGAGATAAATTAATTAATGGATAACGCGTAAGGAATAAAGGTAATATGTGATACTCTATATTTTATGCATTTTTTAAATTTGTCAAAAATAATGCGTGGACTGTTACAAATGGATATTGTCATAGTAAAGATGTTTAATATTATAACGTGGTGTCGCACAATTTTTTTTTAAAATAATTTTTGGCATTTAATATATAATAAACATTAGGTATGTGTTATTTCATAATTATACTATATGAGTGTAATTGTTCAATGGTAAAATTCATAAGAATTGAAAATATACATAGATCATCATGGCTATAAGTACATATTTTTGAACAAACATATATGATCATCTATTTGTCTCTCTCGTCCCATGCTTGAACCGCACTTTTTGGAATATAATATATTATTTCATTACTATTTTTATGTTCTTTTTATTTGTTTTGTATGTTTTTCATGAAAATTGTGGTATTAGATTATCGACTATCAGTATATATTCATAATTTTTTGTTATCTTGTTTTTGAATTATTTTATTATTTTTTAATTTTTTATGATCCATAACTTGTATATATATGTAACGCTCACATACTGTTTTGTTTTGTTTTATTTTTTCTGATAACAACTTTATTGAATTGTTTTTTATATTAATTAGTTTTTATTGTGTATCCTTTATGAGAATGGACAATTTAATTAGTTGGTGTTTTTGTATTGAAACAAGAACAAAATTGAGTTTGAGATAAATAGAAAATGTGTTTGATTTATTTTAATTTGTGGAAGAGAGATACTTATTATATTTTTTTATTAAAACGTTAACTTTTTTTTGTCCTTTAATAAATATGTATGTGTAATGTATATTTGTGAGGTGGACTACACTTTCAAACCTAAATTCTAAATTTTATTTTGACTTAATCTTTTAGAAGTTTTTTTGTTAAACTAAATTATAATGAGTTTTAATTTTTGATCTATACTAAAATTCAACTACTGCGAACATAAAGTTTCTCTTGAACGCGCCAAAGACAGAACCAAAGCAAGAGGAAGAGGAAGAACAATAGCATACCTAAACTTCTCAAAGACGACGGCTTCTGATCTTCCAAGGAGTGACAATGGCTTCTTCTCTAGTATATATTGAAAGGTCTCTAGTAGACTTGTACAGATCTACCACAAATCGATGGAGAAAGACAAGAGGAGTTGCATATCAGGCAGAGTTTTAATACTTGCTATACGTAAATATTCTATTTAGACTTTAGAATGAAGGCAACATTGCTGGTGGAAGACATTAGACATCCATTTTATATTCCAAGTTTTGCTAAAAAATATTTGCGTAACAATTGAAATTATCATATTTAATCTTTCCCTTTTTGCGGGTCTCTCGTACTTATGATATGTATTGTAATCTAACTATCGCTATACATTATACTCATATTCTTTTCTTTATTGCGGACCTAATCCGAGTAACTTATTTTCTTATTAGGCACACTTCAGTATCGATATTCCTCAGTTCTACTACAACTTGCCACCTATAATTAGGGTTGTTAATCAAACTGAGCTATTCGAATTTGACTTGAGTTCAATTTGGATTCAGCTCGTTCAAGCTTAGTTCGATTTTTAAACTAGCCCAAATTTGAACAAGTTTTTAACCTTGTTTAAAAAACAAGTCATATAAGCTCGGCTCAAACTCGATAGACTCGACTTGTTTATGTGTAAATACTCGGGTTTGGCTCGGACTTGACTTATTTTTGACTCGTTTAGGATCGGCTCGTTTCCTAAACAAGTCGAACTTGAACAATTTTTTAAGCTCGATTAAGAAACAATTTTTTTAAACTCAGCTCGAACTCGTTTGACTAACAACCCTACCTATAATAGTACAATAGACTTATCTTTAAGTATATCATATTTTAATACTAGCAACAAACCCGTGCAAAGTGCGATATTTTTAACTAATACCTGTTTTTGCTTCTAACCCTGTCTTCTTCCTCGTTTCCCCTTCTCCCATATCACCATTATGAGATGTCAATTGAAAAAAATAAATAGGTGGTAGAGTGGCAGGTATATAGGCTACTTGGCAGAATATGATTGGACGAGCATTTCATTTCCATTAAACAATTCAAGGGAAGACTTTCTAAAGACTCTCTTCTCGAAAAATGGTTATCTTATATGTACAAACAGAATACTCCGCCAATGTTGCCTTGTTCCATAGAAACTTGATGTATGATAGATACAACGTATAGCAAGGATTGTAGTTAACAAACACCACAGATTTATCAGAATCAATGCATTACAGATAAATCCTCTTTATGTCACTAGTAGTAATGACATTTTTTGTTGAGATAATGCAGGTCAAATCCGGATTCTCTGGAGTTCAAATTATGTGGAATTGGGTCGACCCATCTGAATAACTCAATATTGGCTATGCTGCTAGAAAATAATTGGAGTATAAATGTCAAATCAAGATTTATGTATCAACAATTTTTGATATATTACTAGATACAAGATGATAACTTTATCAAAGATGGCGACAGTCTAACAAATAATATCATCACGAAACTTCTAATCAATGTACTTGTTCAAAAACTTCTAATTGACGTGGGCAATGAAGTCCACCCGAATGATTGTTATGTGACGAGCAAGCAATGGATAAGAGTGTTAATGCTTGTGAAAGCAATGTATAACATTTCAACAAGACCAAATGGCCACATTAATTAGAATTTATTACTTTAGGATCGAAGTTATTACTCTAGTATCAATATTTTTATTACTGTTGTGGTAATTATTTTTATTATTTTTTGGGTATTACAACCGTAATAAAAAGACTTACAAATGTGATAAATAGAGATATAGTATCGAATTTTTATTTTTTAATACCGTAGTCAACTCAATAAATCTAATTTGTAGGATTTGTAAATCTTGAATCATATATTAAGCATCCGAGTCTAAGCATCACTCTCAAAAGAAATTGAAAAAAAAATAAAAAAAACTACCTTTGCATCTCTCAAATCCCAATGCAAACGAACCCCTTATGAATTGTTGGCATGCGAGCTTTTCTATAAGCCCTAAACGTGCAAGATGATGAGTGTGGTAGGTAGCTAGCGTGGTGGTAATAGACTAATAGGTTTGCCATATGCCCTAGATATTTTTCACTAGCTGCTACATGAATCTTGATACGACATTTACATTGTTCGATTCACCTAGGTTTTCGTTAATTCCAACAATTGGAACGTGGCGTCCCACACACAACTCTGAATTGCATCATTTCTGATCAGTCGCATCCCAAATGATAGCTTTGGTTTTTTAATGTTGTCCAGTCCACCTTATCATGTTGTGTATTTAAACATGGGGTACTTGATTACTCTAGCGCTTTTATTGCGCCCACCTTTCGGGCTTAACCACCCTACGGTTGTTTCCGCCCTGCTATAAATGAATTGTACTACATTGTAGTTGTTGATCTGTCAATTTCGGACATCAACATACACTAGAAAACTGCTAAAATTAGATACCCGAATTTAGTTTGACTGGCATTGCTTAATATTACCTCGGAGGACAAATGCAATTCATTCAGACTTGGGCTAAAAATAAAGCATGCTTGCTTTGGAAGGATAATCAACTTAACATAAGAGGACCATCCAATTAGTCAGAGAAATAGTGTTTGGTAGTTGCTGAGGCAAATGTTACATACCATAGGCTAATTTTTTGTGTGTATTTTGATGCTTAGATGGACTATTACCGAGATACTAAGCTAGATACAAGGTGATAACTTAATCTAACTTTTGGAGATAAGTCTAACAAAAGTCTTTAAGAAACTTCTAATCAATGTACTTGCCTAAAAACATCTAATTAATGTGGACAATAAAGTCTTGTCCACCCGAATGATTGTTATGTGAAGAAGAGGCAACGAAAAAGTGAGAAGATAAGTATTGTAGGAAAAAACTACAGTAACGAAAGAGGTACCGTATTAAAATTTATAATTATTTAAGGTTAAGTTATAATCTTTAAAGGTTATGATCAATTATAATAGATTGATATTGATAACGAAATTATAATTTTTAAAGGTCAAATTACAACTTATAAATGAGAAATGACGATTGTTCCGGGTAAGTCCGTGATCAATTATGTATATCTGTGATCGATTATGATCCTCTTGATCGATCATAAACTTCTCTTGAACAATTGTAATTTTTCTTTTTTTAATTATAACTTTATCATAAAAGTAATAAGTGGCGGTACAATACCAAAGATGGTCCCATAGACTTTCCTATATTGAAAGCAACAATTATCTACTTATTAATGATAAAAGGTCCGCATAAGTGCCTATTTCTTCCCAACACATACACAAAGTGTGCGCATGAGTGTCAACACCCATTAAAAAAAGACCGTTAAATACACGAGATTTTTGTCACTAATACCTAATTATATAACTAAGTTATTATAAAGATTTATGATAACTAAGTTATTATAAAGATTTATGATAACTAAGTTATTATAAAGATTTTATGATTTTAATAATTGAAAAGAAGAGAAAGCCGAGCTATCTTCTAATTTGATTGACTCTAACGACCCAAAATATGAATTGGACCCTATAATATATCAACGACTGTGGATCAATGATTGATTTAGGGAGGCGGAGATTGTCCGTTCTAAAGTTTACAAAATCTATTCAAAAAAAAAAAAACAGAGACCTTCACAATTCTGATCAAAAATTTGAAAAGTTAAGCCCTACACCTAATTCCTTGGGTCGGTAAACCCTAAACATGCAAGGCGATGAGTGTTGTGTATGGTGACATGCACATCGGCCTAAACGATATGTCAAGGTTCCAAGTCTAAAAATATTCTCTCTAAATAAGAAAGAGTATTCTTATTTAAACCTAAAAATATGACTTAATGACATGATTTATCACTTATCTTTTTCAAATCTCATTGCAAATGAGCGTTTTATGAATAGACATAATTAAGAGCTTTTCTATAAGTCATAAGCATGCAAGGCGTAGAGTGCCATTTGTAGAATTAATTCTCCTCCTACCATCTTTTTGTAATTTTTTTAATCAAATTACCGTAGTTTAAATCTATATATTAAACTATCATTCTTTCGGTGAAAGTATATTTTCGAAACATGACTTTAGATTAAAAGTCATATTTTGGAAATACGGTTTCATTGAAAGAACGATAGTATAATATATAAATTTGAGACCAAGGGTGGAGGGACAAGTGGGGGCAATTTGAAAAAAAAATTCGGCGTCCATTTAAAATTTTAAGGAATTTATAAGTTTTAGCCCCTTTGAAATATTTTGAAAAAATTTAGAGTTAGTTTCATATTTAAAAATTACACGGAATTCTTTCATACGTTTTCAATATATAGATTAGATTTTGACATGACTCCGATTTGATTCTGAATTCAATTAGTAAGAAAAAATTGATATTTTTAACTAATTGTCTAAGTTCAAATTGGTAATATAATATTTCATGAATTTAAAAATGTGGATGTACTAGAATTTGATCTTATTCTAATTCATTTCGATTGACATATATATATATATATATAATAAAACATGAGTGTATTTGAATTTTATCCCAGTCATATTTTCTCCCTCAAAATCATCACCAATCACTTACCTCACCCATCATCCATTTGTCAGACTCAATCGTCAAATCACATTACTTATTTCTATCACATGTTTAATCATTTAAATATTTCTTTCCTAAAAATATTACATCACTTATTTTTATCATATATTGAATCATTTAATATTTAATTAATTTGTAGTTAATATACTTTAAAAAAATTTAATTAGAAACACATTATGAAATTAGTTCAACTCTAAGTTTTGTTAATTTCTTCAGGTTCACAATGCTGCTCTAAAAGCAAGCTAAGTACTTCTAATACAACTCTGCCCAACTTTCAACTCCTCTTGGATGCCTAGTCCACCTAATCTTGTTGTGTATTTAAACATGGGGTACTTGTTTAATTTATTTTTCAGGAGTTTTAAACTCAAATTCCATGCAATGCATTTATAAAGAGAGATTAAGGAATCAAATATTGCCAAAGACTAGAATTAATTTCTTATGTTCCCCTCTTTAGCGGTTTTGTTATGTCCACCTTTCGGGCTTCTCTTGACTACCCTACGGTGCTTTCTCCCTTACTATAGATGAATTGTATTCAATTATAATAGTTGATCTGCCAACATATTTTTGTTTAAAAAAAATCATCTTGTAGATTTGGGACCTCAGGATATACTTGAAAACGGCTAGAATTAGATTTCCAAATTACGTTCGAGTAGTATCATAAGAAGGTTAGCCAGAGAAAATAATATTTGGCACCTGCTGAGACAAATGTTACATACAACGTTAATTTTTGAGTGCGTTTTGATGCTTATATGGACTAGTAACGAGATATTAAACTAGATACAAGGTGATAACTTTATCAACTTTTGGAGAGAGTCTATCCAAATTCAATAAGAAACTTCTAATCCATGTGGGCAATAAAGTCCACCCGAATGATTGTTATGTGAAGAGGAGACAATGACACAAAGAGAAGATATACATTGAAAGCAACAATTATCTACTTCTTAACGATAAAAGGTCGCCTAAATTCCTATTACTTCCCAACACGTGAAGTGTGCACATTGGTGCCCACACCCATTAAAAAGATAGCTAAATACACGAGATTTTTGTTGCTAATATTTAATTAACTAAGTTATTATAAAGATTTATGATTTCAATCATTGAGAAGAAGAGAAAGCTGATCTATCTTTCAAGTTTGATTAACTTTAACGACCAAGGACGGAGCCAAAATATAACTTTTTTTTTTTTTCGGGGGGGGTGTGGGATAAACAAAAATAATCACCAAAGAAAGGGAAAAAATGAGGAAAAACAATAGTTACTCAATATATATCCAGCTAGTTATTTAATAAAGTGGTACTTGACAATTTTTGTTAGCCAATGAAATTCAACCGTCATTCAACCCATAACTATATTTGTTAAAATTTTCTTATTTAGACAATCAAAGAGTCTATGGGAAAATTATCCTTCGTCTTGTTCCAAATCCTAGTCTTGAAAATGTTCATGGCCAAAAATGCACTTTTTGAAGTTGTAATAGAAATCAGAAGTTCAAGACAGAAGTCTCACCGATCTCTTAAGATTTCGGTAACCAAGCATTTACACACTTAACATCTTCGAAAGATTTGCAAGCTCCAAATGTTTTGCTACAAAAATTAAAGTTGCATTCTCAAAAGCACTCTCTCCTTGTCGATAAATCTTCGGAGTATAAAGGCGTGTTTAGTTTATATCTTAAAAAACAGTATCCAAAAATAGTTTTTGAAAAGAATTTTAAGAAAGTGTTTTTGAAAATTTTTAGATTGTAAAACTTGTTTGGTTATATATTTTTTAAAACAGTTTTAAAGAATAAAAAATTATAAAATCTGTTTGGAGAATAATCTACAAAACTAATTTTTAACTTATTACTTTTGACCCAAAAAAACAATCACACTTTTGTACCTTCTCTCTCCAGCAGCCTCTCCACCATCTAAAGTCTGCTCTCTCTCTCTCCACATTATCTTCTCACATATCAAGAACAACCTCACACAGTGCCAACAAACAACGACCCACACATACAGCCATCGCACACCCACCCACACATACAACCATCACACACCAACTCACACATATTCATATACATCACATAATACATACACACACACACACACACAGATCTGTGTATATACACAAATCTGAATACAGATATATATATACACAGATCTGTTCAAGTCTACTGCAGAGAGAGAAAGAGAGGAGATGAATTGTGTGAGAGGGAGAAGACTACAGCTGTTTGTTGTCGACCTTTGGCCTTCGTCGGTGCTCAAACATTGTTGTCGAACTTCGGCAGAGAAGGAGAAGGCAACTGGAGTTAATCGTCAGTGCTCCTATTTTGTGGTTAATAGGATTCGATGGTGGGATCTTATTAATTGAGCTTGTTTTCCCGTATTTTCTATGTTCCTGAAAATAAAAAATTATTTTTTAAATACAAATCAAACATACCCTAACTTTTTGAATAGGCTAGGGCTTCTCTAGAATCTAGAAGACTGAATGGGTTAAATCGCCCTATAGAAATTGAGCAGAGGATATAAGTTATTTTGTGAACTTCTCTCGTATATGTAGGTGTACAAATAGAAAAATTTACTGAAAGAATTAGGTGGATTACAGAACTAATATATTTTTTTACTAATAAGAGAATATTTTATTGATAAAGCTAGTCTGTGGGGGATAGAGGGATAGACCATTCATAGACGAAAGTCCTCTTCACAAGACAACTGTTGCACATAAATATATGGGGCCAAACCTATTGACACAATATAGTCCTTTTAAGTCAATGTTATCAGAACCGGATCGGTCATCGGACTGATAAGGGGACTAGATCAATGGTTCACTGGTTCAATCGTTGGATTAACTAATCGGATCAGTCATATAATAAAAAAATAAAAAATATTATAAAATATAATAATTTAGCTAAAAAATATGAAAACATATCCACAATACATATAATTTGCCAAAACTTAATGAATAAAGATTGATTTTGTTTTTTTTTTAACAATGAATAAAGATTGATGAATAAAACTCATAATGACAGATAACAACCACATATGTCATCTTCAAAATTGATGAATAAGGAATTCATCAGCTGGCATACACGCAGTGAGAGAGAGAGGGGCTTGAAGCGTCGTTTGAGGCAGAGAGGCTGACTGAGTTCGAGGTGGAACTTCGAGGAGAGAGTAGTCGATGAGTGGTCGCCTCCCTGGAGCTACTGTTTGTCGCCAGAGTGGTCGCCTCCCCAGAGCGGCTGTTCGTCGCCGGAGTGGTCGTCTCGCATGAGAGTGGCCACTGAACTAAGGTGCGAGGTGTAAATGGTCTATGAATAGGATTGATTTAGGGCAAAATGGTCTGAGAAAAAGATTTATTTTTTAATGAAATTTCAACCATCCGGTTCACGGATTTGGTCTAAAACCAGCCGATTTTCCGGATCTCAATTGATTTGATTTCTTATACGGTCTAACTAAAGAACCAGACCGTTTTAGATCCTAGTTCAAAGTTGAACTTGTCCGACCAGCTTGTCCAGTTCTAATAACATTGCTTTAAGTATTGCACATATATAGATGTGGCTTGTGAGAGTAGGTTTTTGGGGTGGTGGGTGGGTTCATGGCCCATTTGGCCATAGGCTAGCTTCGATCCTTCTAACAACCCTATATATTAATGGTACCCTATAATATATCAATGATTGTGGATCAAAATGATTGATTTAAGGAGACCTTTACAGTTCTGATCAAGAGTTTGACACCATTTCTCTATCGAAAAACTTGTTGAAAAGTTAGGCCCTAAACCTAATTCCTTAGGTCTGTAAACCCTTAACATGCAACGCGATGAGTGGTGGTATGGTGACATGCACATCTGCCTAAACCATACTTCAAGTTCCAAGTCTAAGAATATTATCTATAAATAGGAAAGTGTAATGCTATAGAAACCTAAAAATTTGACTTAATTTACTAATTTAATGACGTGATTTATCCCTCATCTTTCTCAAATCTTATTACAAATGAACATTTTATGAATTGGCATAATTAAGAGCTTTTCTACAAACCCTAAATGTGCAAGGTGTGGAGTGCAGTAGCTTGAATTAATTCTCCTCCTACCGTCTTTTTGTAAATTTTTAATAAAATTATCGTAGTTTAAACCTATATACCAAACTACCGTTCTTTCAGTGAAAGTGTATATCCAAAACATGACTTTAGATTAAAATTCGTATTTTGGAAGCACGGTTTCATTGAAAGAACAATAGTATAATATATAAATTTGAAAATAGGAGCGGAGGGAGAGTTGCCCCCACTGCATTTGAAATTTTTTTTGGTGTCCATTTAAAATTTTAAGAAATTTATATGTTTTTATCCAACGAAAAATTTGAAAAAATTTAGAGTTGGTTTCGTATTTAAAAATTAAATGGAATTCTTTCATACATCAAAATGTTAGGTTTGTCAATATATAGATCAAATTTTGACATGACTCCGATATAATTCTGAATTCGATTAGAAAGAAAAAATTGTTTGACTAACTATCAAAGCTTGAATTGTTTACATAATATTTCATGAATTTAAATTTGGATGTACTAGAATTTGAATTGATTGTAATTCATTCTGATTGATTTATATGTATGCATGGTGACATTGAATGTTATTTTGTAAAAATTGTATTATTTAACTGGTTTGAATGTGCACTCTTAAATAAAATTCTTAAGATAATTGAATCGAATTTAAAAATGAGTTTTGGAATCAATTTTGGATTGCAGATTTTAGATTGAATTTGAATCACACGAAATTTGATCCAAATCTAATCGTTGAAGGCCTCCTCACCATTTGTTCCCAAAACGAAACAAGTTAAGATGATTTTTGTTTGATTGTTCTTTTCAATCAAAGTTTGCCTCCACTGCATGGACAAAATTTGGCTCCGACCGCGTTTGAAACTATGATATTTTGGTAATAAAAATACTATAAAACGGTAAATGAAAAAAAAAAAAACTCATGGTAGCTTTTTTTTTTTTTCTAAATTAAACCCATATAGGGCAAATTTTATTAAAAAAACGAAATTATAAAAAGAGTAGGGGAGGACAAAAATCTTGCCCCTTACATAATAAAAGAACTTTAAGTGGTCACTTTAAAAACAAAATAAAGTGATGTGTAGCTTTTCCAAAGAAATCTTGCTTGCAGCTTCCCTTTAAACCATTCAAAGAGCATCAATGGTGCCAACCCATGTAAGTCTTCTGAACAAAGCAAGATTTTGTGGGTAGCAGACTGACTGAATAGTGACGTGAACAGCAGCAGTCATGGTAGCTAGCTAGCTAGCATGGTGGCAACTGTTTGGGGGTGCAATTTGAGTTAGGCAATCCGATTTTCACCCGAGTCTAATCTAAAAAAATTAAAGCTTAGGTAAGAATTTTTAATACTTGAGTTAAATTTTGATCAAAAAATCCCAACTCGAATTCAATTTAGGTTAAGCTCGGGTTAAGATCTCGTGAACTCGAGTTCAACCCGAACCCGACAAATTAATATATATGTATAAAGCATTAGCACTGAATTTTCATTTTTGTTATCTCGTTCTCCGTTTCTCTCGTTCTCTTTGCCTCTCTCGTTAAAAACCTGATTGAAGTTATTAGTTGTTAATTTAGATGAATATTATGTAATATATGTATTAGGTTTAGAACAATAAGTTTATTTTGAACTCTACCCGAATTGAACCCATAAAATAATCCGAAATCAGTTCGAAATCATCAACCCGAACCCGACCGAATTAAACTTCGGCAGTGCTCGGGTTGAATTCACCAATCCGAAATAGGGTTAGGGTTAAAAATTATATACTTAAGGTTGGATTAAGATTGATTGTCCAACCCGCTCGAATTGCACCCCTAGCAACTGCACAACCAGTGCCGGGGTTAATGTCTCTTCCCTAAACAGTTTTGCTGCCTAATTTTTTTGCAGTGGTCCATCTAAGCAGAATGAACAAGTAATTATGCCTACTTAGAAGTAGTCCCGACAACCGATATAGCACTAGACGAGGTGCTAGAATTTTTATTGCCTCATTAGCTAGTCATCATCTTCCATGCCTAACGGGTGATCATATTATATGAGGAGAAATATTATTTAGATTGAATTTTTTGATCTAATGTATCATAGTCATTGAATTGATAATAAGTTTCAACTAAAAATAGAACTCATTATTAATCCAATAACGAGCTTCTTATTATATATCTATAGGGTAGGAAATGATAAGAGAGCGAAAGCATTCACCCCATTTTATGATAGTAGTTGGGGGGACTATTGGATATGAATGCGCCTATATATCCTCCAAGGTAGCATTTATTGAGTTGAAGTTTGCTAGCAAATGTCGTTCAATCACTGAGGAGAAGCTAATTGTTCCAATGTCATGTAGATCATAAAAATTTTGGAAGAATTAAAATTTATTTTCTCTGTTCGGAAACCTGGTTTGTTGCATCATGTCTAAATTCTTTTTTTCCTTTTTTTTTTTCAGTAGGTAACTAAATTTCTGTTTCAATCTTAGAGGAAAATAGGAATAAACTCAAAATACTGTGCAAGTAGTACTTCTCAATGGAACAAAAATCTGCAAGCCCAACTTGTCTAAAATAGTGTAACCCATCCAACTCCTACATATCTATTAATGCAAGTGGGAGGATATTGGAGAAAGATACTTCCAAAGAACAAATACATGTCCATACAAAAAGGCTGCTGAGAGACGGTGTGTGTGTGTGAGTGAGAGAGAGAGAGAGCTAGTGACCCCTTTTGACCACTTCCCAAGGCTTGGCTGGAGGAGTCAAAAAGTTGAGAGAAAGACAGATGAGAAAGGCAAAGTAGATGACTCTACTCTTCTTGGAAGAGACGACTCCACCACCATTCCATAGTGCGGCTATATTGTCCTCTACCTCTGTGAACACGACCTACGCTACTCTGCAGCTCAAACAATGATGAAGACAAGCACGCCGCCCGCCTGCTGGCCGGGCGAATCGAAGTACGCTTGTCCAGCAACTTTGATAGCTTTGATTTAGCCGACGGCCTGTTGCATTCCATCTCATTCAACCTTTGTATTACAAGTTACTTTTTTTCCCCATACCGAAGTTACCATAAAGAAACTTAGAGGTTACTTAACGTGACTTTTTTTTATGTAACTTGATTCTATTTAGTTGTTACTTGGTCTATTGAGTAGGGTAGCCCCACACTCCTATGCTCTACTTCGAGGAAGCCATTCGAGGTTATTAAAGTGTACACATTGTGGTTGGATAGGGAAGAGGGCAAGGACCATGGCAATAATGAGTTGGAGAGATTAGAGACACATAGCCTATTCAGTTAATTATGGCATATCTTGAAGCTCTCAATCATATTTTAGTTATCCATTTCAATTAATTATGCCATGTCTTGTAGGGTCACTCCATTTTTATATCACTTGCATCACTACCACAACCTTCTGGTGGAATTGCTTCCGTTCAACGTAGGCTAATCACATTCAAAAAATTTGAAGAATAAGAAAAATTCTTGAATCAAGATTCATGTAATATTAAATGGTCGCCTAAGTACCTATTACTTCCCAACACATTTCACATAGCAACATGCCTGCCGACACCCATTAAAAAAGAAAAAGAAAAAGAGATTTTTTGGTCACTAATACTTAATTAACTAAGTTATAATAGAGGTTTAGAATTCTAATCATCAAGAAGATGAGAAGCCGAAGAAGAGAAGCCCAAGCTATCTAATCATCAAGAAGATGAGAAGCCGAAGAAGAGAAGCCCAAGCTATCTTAAGTTTTATGGACTCTAACGACCCCACGAATGGGACCCTACAATATATCAACCACATATTGTTAAAAAGTCCAAAAAAATTACTTTAGGGTTTGATTTCGACTAAGGCATGATAGCGATTTTTTTTTTTTTTGTTCAATATACAATTTCTCATAATCAAATAACAACAAAAATTTGAAGATTGACCCATATTTTTTAGGAAACATTATACCTAAACTTCGTGAGGTTTGTTATTTAATCATTTAAACTCATTGATATTTAAAATATTACACATAAACTCTTAAAGTTTGTATATGTGTAACATTTAGATATTTGTCATTAACATTTGTTAGTGTATCTATTAGTAAATTACATTTACATCCCTTAAAATTTGTAGTGTTTAACACTTAGATTTTTCAAATTTAAAATATTATATTTAGACTCTTATTAGTTACGAAATTAACGGAATATATTAAACGTTCAAATTACTTCAATTAAAGATAAAAGATATTATGTCCACTATAGTTTGATCCCTTATGTAGTTTTTTAATTTTTATTCTAATAGATAGTATAATTGTATGCAAATAAGTGTTGAATTCATGAGTTCTTTTATATATTTATACTAGTTACTATTTTTTCCGTAAAAAATTAAGATTTTGTTTGATTTTTATGTCAGTGGATGATATAATGGAACATACAAATGCATAAATTAGACTTATTTCATATGTTGGTAATTGATGATAAAAAAATTGACCCAAGGTGAAAAGTCCATTTAGTCTAAGTCCAACTCATCCTATCAAGAGTTCTAATTTGAATAAGATTCTAAAAAAAATGGATTTTTATTTTTAATTTTTTTCAATAAATGACATAATAGAACATTGTAAAATTTAAAATATTTGATATTTTATCTTTAATTTGAGTATTTTTTGTCTAAGTGTAATATTTTAAATTTAAGGGGTCTAAGTATTACAAGCTTTAAATTTATGGGATTTAGATGTAATTTACTAATATACTAACAAACACTAATGGATGGAAGTGGTCTGTGTAATATTTTAAATATCAAAAAAATTAAATAATTAAGTGACAAATTTAAGGAAGTCTGAGTATAATTTTTCTTATTTTTTAACATCGATCTTGAATGTTAAACAATACATTAAAGGTCCGAGTCTAATCCAGAGAGAGAGAGAGAGAGAGAGAGAGAGAGAGAGAGAGAGAGAGAGAACTATAGTGGGAAGAAAGAAAGAACTAAGAAGTGACCCCTTTTGGCCTATTCCCAAGCCTTAGGTGGAGTCGTCAAAAGTCGGAAAAAAAAAAGGCAAATGAATAAAGCCAAAGTGGACGACTCTTCTCTCCTTGGAAGATTCTCCTCCGCCACCTTCCTTAGTAGCAACCATTTTGTCCTCTATCTCTGTGAACAGGACCATCAACATTATTTAGCACCTCAAACATATCAAAAAGACAACCACGTGATAAGGATTGCTCTTATCACTATTAACATTAAATAGCTTGATTTTGACCGGGCCTATAATATCCTGGGCGGAGCCAGACATATTCTATGGCGGAGGTAATTTAAACTATATTAATATTAAAATTTAAAATATTTAAAAAATTATAATTTTATTAATAGAACACCAATTAAAGACGCAATTTATATACACGAGCGATATACAAAATGAGCTAACAAAAAAAATTATTATAAATTTATCTATAAGATCTAACAAAAAAATTTTGAACCACAAAATTGGGCTCAATCATACATTCAATTTTAAGAAAAATTTTCATAACTAATTCAAAAACTAATTTGTTCAATCACAAACTTAATATTCATCATTAAATTTTAACAAACAATCGAAACTAGCTTAAAGTATAATTATTCTAGTAAACTAAATCTAGGTATATGAAGTACATAACTTATCACTATAAAACTGTTCAAACTACCAAATTAAAATAATTTAGTCTAATTATAATGGAGGACTACAAATTCTAATTCTAATTCTACAAATAAAAATAAACAAATGAGATGACTACAAGTCCTAATTCCAATTCAACATATAAAAATAAAATACTAGAGATAACTATAAACCCAAATATCAATTAAATATATAAAAAAATAAATCATAGAAGAGGATTAAAAGCCTCAATTTTATTTCAACATAGAAAAATAAATACGAGACTACAAATTCTAGTTTCAATTTAATACATACAAAAATAAAACATTAAGAGATGATTACAAACTCCAATTTTATATTTTCAATTCAACATGTAACAAATAAAATACAACAGAGAGCTATAAGCGCTAATTTCAATTCAACATATAAAAAATAAACCACAAAAGAGGGCTACAAACTCTAATTTTCAATTCTAACATATAAACACAAAACAAAGAAGATGATTATAAGCCATAAATTTAGTTCGATGTATAAACATAAAACAAATGAGAAGATTAACCTATTTCGTAACATATTAGTTAATCTTTAATTGTCCAAATTTTTGATATCATCTTCCATTGATATTTACAAGTGAGACTCATATAACTATCTTTAAATCTTTAAAAAAAAAAATTAGCGGGGCAAATATCTAATAAATTTAAATTTTTTGAAATTATACTTAATCCTCAAAAAATTTTAAAATTCGAGCGGGGGCAGCTGGCCCGCTGTGAATCCGCCCCCGATAATATCCCCCACCTCGTTCAACCCTCGGACTCACAAGTTTGAAATTTTAGCCCTTCTAGAAACAAAACAAAGCACTTTTGCTTTCGCATGGACCTCATAGCACATTAGGACAACCCCACACTATCGAAAAATTATTTTATTTAGTACCACACAAAAATTATTTTAAAATAAACGTGAGATTTTTAAAATTGATACCAACATTTAAAATCGGGTTTCTTAAATTTTTTTAGTTATAATTTATCTCTATTTAGTTGTAGTTCATCTAAAAAGCTTATAAATTATTCTCCTTAAAAATCGAAACTTAATCCAATTCTTTTTTTTATATTTCGGTAGAGTACATCTTTCGATATTATAATAAGACCATACTCGTCATGGGTAACCCCACACTCTTATTCTTAAATTAAAGTTAAAGTATACACATACAGGCGGTTGGATAAGGAAGAGGATAAGGACCATGTCCAATATGAGTTGGCCAGGTACGTGGCCTATCCAATCATGATCACCACTATCCGTGAAACTCGTGGACAACATTGTAGATACCTATCTCAAAGTACTACGTTGTCTCCTCAGGCTCGCTCCAATTTTTATAGCACATGCGTCGGTGTATATCTGTTTACAAGATAGATACATGTACATGAATCCCCATTTTGCATTCCAAACTTTAAAGTAAACTCAGAGATATAAACATCCCCAGTCAAACACTTTTGAGACAAATTCTTAGCATAAGCTCTTCTGGAAGCTCAAAACAAGACTCATAATTCTACACATCAGAACAAAAGACGCAAAACCTCAATCATCTATTACATCGGGGCGAGTTGTGTGTATTGTGTTGTTCATTTTACCGGGTGCACCAAGGGGAGGAAGAAATAAGAAAATAGTCACTAGAACAAGACAAGACATGAAACTACACAACAGCAGAGGAAAAAACACACTCTGCTAAGTGACTTATCAGCCTGCATTACATGCCTTCTCACTCTTGGATTACCGCTACCAGCTAGATTATAAGTATCTGGATAGCTATACAAAGTTTCGGAGTTCCCAAAAATCCTTGCATAAACCATTTCCCCAAACATCCCAACCACAGGATGTAACGCATTTGCCGTTGTCGTGCCATCAAGACCAAGAATGGGTGTAGCCCCGGCATAGTTGCCAACGTTATGGTGGTACCCTTGTGGCTGTTGTGGATAGCTTTGATGATGAATTTGGTTAGCACGGCGTGGGCTAGAGTTGGTTGGAGTGGTTAACAATGTGTGGGATCCACATCTCGGACTGGGTGGCCTCCTTGGTATGACTATACCAAGATGTGGAGGCTTACAGTCAGAGGGATTTGTAGTTAGGCCACGGCCATAGAGTGGGACTAAGCTTTTTTCGGAAATTTCAGCCTTGCATACAGGGCACTGTGGCTGTTGCTCACCAAGGTTTTCTGCAGAGACACTCTGGTAATGAATCCATTTGTAAATGCAGGGCCAGCAGTAGAGGTGACCGCAGAGTGTCACCACTGGGTCCTGCACAGAGTCTAGGCAGATGTTGCAGTCAAAACCACCTCCTGATGGAGTATTTTCACACCCATCAACCCTGGCCGAGACGGATTTATGCTTCTCTAGGGAATTGTTATCTTCTCTACTAAAATGAATATGTTCCAGCTCTGGATTGTACTGCTGCATGGCCATTTGATCTGCTTCACAGTATGTTTATCTAGGTTGCCAATGCCTGAAGTACACAGAAAAGAAAAAAACCGGTTAGGATCTAAAATTTTTTCTACACCGCTCAGAAGAAAAATTAATTAAGAAAATATCATTTGATTTAGATTCAAAACTTTCCCAGGCTGGAAATCGTATTGTATAGATCAATCAGTTCTCTAAAATTGATTATTTGTGAAGAAGCAAGAAACCATTGCAGTTTTGGTGGCTGAAAAGTAGGTTAAACATAAATTCAACAACAAAAGCATCTAATTAATCTTAGCTAGACTTTCACCATAAGCCTTATTTGTTCAACTCCCCTCTTTACCTACCTAAAATTCTAATATCAATAGGTGGGTC
Source organism: Ilex paraguariensis (assembly GCA_963454935.2). NCBI lineage: Eukaryota > Viridiplantae > Streptophyta > Magnoliopsida > Aquifoliales > Aquifoliaceae > Ilex > Ilex paraguariensis. Next base: position 208,606 of record CAUOFW020007091.1, on the reverse strand, counting down.
ACCTAATGGAAAGAGAATTGTATCTAACTAGGTCTTTGAGAATGCTAACCAGATACCCCACCTGTAGACATCCAAGTCGTATGCATTAATCAAGCAAAACCACCAAGATCTTCTAGAACACATACTATATTAGATGGCCAGGTATCGAGGGGCAAAGCTAAGATTTTTCTATTTTTGTTTGGCAGAAGCACAATAAAAATGTCCATACTTCAGGAGCACGAATTTTGGTTTGGTGGGGGTGGGGAGGCCACCACTGCATGAACATCCCAACTCGAAGGGTAACATCTGGTTGGCATCCATAGTTCTTAACCAGACTCAAAACAGTGATTTTGCAACCCGGTAAAGGACACAAAATATAAATAAATAACAACATATATTTTTTTTTGTTTGGGGAAAATAAATAAATAACACCGCATATATATATATATATATATATGTTTTTTTTTTTTTCTTTTTTTTGGGGGGAAGGGTGGGGGTTTGGTTTCATAGGCCTCAAGTACTTTCAGGGAACACCTCTTCAAACAGTTGGATTCAAAATCCGAATTAATACTTGAATGGTTAACCTCTTACTAACAAAACTATTCAAATTTTAAGTTAATCAATGAGCTAAAAAGTATGATCTGATATTCTGCTGCCCTATCCAAATTCCAAAAGAACACAGCTTGAACCTTTGATAGATAATACTGATACAAAGAAACTCCCCTCCCCTCCCCAAAAAAATAAAATAAATAAATAATGCTAAGAAAAAACCATCAAACACCACCAAAACAAAAAGTGAGAAAAAAAATTAAGAATAAATTATGGATTGAAAACAACAAAAAAGCAACAAGAAAGCTTCTGAATTCAAAGAAACTTAATTCAGGATACTTTTTTTGGCATCTAAGCCATTAACAAAGTTTCTAGAGGACCATCACAAAGGCTATAGAAGCAACATCTTGGAAGTGAGTTAACACCATCGGTAAATATGCCTTTTGGGAAAAATCAGTGTATTTTCTCGGTAGTATGAACCGATTTTAGCCGTCGTCAAGTGATTCGACAACCAATTCAAAAAGTGAGAATTGGACGGAAATTACGATTTGGAAGGAAAACAAGGTAGCCGTACCCATAGCCATAGTCTAGAGACAAGGGACAAAATCTCTGAACAATTCGTCAAAGATCAAGCTTCATATCAAAACAATAATGCCCAAAACAGTAAAATCTGAGCATCAGACAACTATTACACATCAACAGCCCAAAAAAAAAAACTAGCTAAACGAAAATATAGATTAGAACCCTTCAAAACTGAGAGAGATATACTAACCCATAAGAAAAAAAAAAGATCAAGAAACATAAGGTAGAAAACCAGTTCCATATAAGCTTGATGAACAAATTCAAACCAAAACTGTGGTCTCTTTGAATCAAAAAGAGATATAACAGAGGTCACAACACAAAAATGTATTTATGGAGAGAGAGAGAGAGAGAGAGAGAGAGAGAGAGAGAGAGAGAGAGAGAGAGAGTACATACCGAAATTTGAGGACTGGCTGCTAATTTCAGAGGCAGTAGCAGAGAGAATCCAATGGCTTCTTATAGAGGGAATGCTTTATGCAATAGAGAGGTGGATGAATAGAGAGAGAGAGAGAGACAAGCGAGAGAAGAGATTTCAGAGAGAGAAAAGAGGTGTGTATGCAGAGGGAGAGAGCAAGAGCAGGGAAGGGAACAGAATGAGAATGCCGGAGGAAGAACAGGGGCATTGGCGACTCCGTTATATAGACACAATGACGCGCGTATGTAACGACTGGTATACGCATATCTATACTCTTCTGGATAAACACTGTCCTACACTGCGCCGATACTCTCTCTCCTCTGACGTGGCGCTCACACGGTAGCTGTTGCGCGACGTCCGTGTGACTCCATTTTTTTGTTTTTGTTTTTTCTTTCTACTTTTCCTTTTGTTTTTTGTCCTTTCATTTCCGATCCAGATTCCTCCCATTACAATTTACCAATTTACTTTTACTTAATTACAGATCTACCCCTTGTGTTTGAGTGAGTACTTCAATAATAATAGGATGTCCGACTTGAATTTATTTTATTTACACCATTCAGGAATAAGTTTGTACTAAATCATATTTTTCTTCAAATTTTAAATTATTTCATCAAATCGAATTTAAAAAATTTTAAATTTTAATAAATTTGAATGTAGAGTGTATTATTCAAATTGGATTTGAATTGGCCGAAACTATATTCTAGTTATTTTTTGTAAATTTAGACGTTTTAATTTTAAATATTAACAATTTCTTAGGGACAAACATTCATAAATATCTTAACTCCGATGTGAATAATTTTTTTTTGACCGAAAAATGAATTAATCAATATGTGCATAAACTGATTGGGACATCCTATGTTGTTTGGAAAAGTAAAAGAAAGAAGTGTTAAACGGTTTAGAGAATGGAATTAAAGTCTTAAATGCGTAAAGAATTGGCGTCTACAAGTTACAAGACTTGAATCCCTAGCCCCCTCCCACCCGGGGCGGGATGAAAGATGAGGGGTTGACCCGACCACCCGAACCTAATCCTACGCTGCTTGACTTTTTCCTGTTTTTGTAAGTTTGTTAGGAAAATTCATGGGTAAAAAACAACTTGTAGTTTTAACTAGAATGCATTTTCTGGCTTGTTTCACCTCTATAATATTCGAATCTCTCTCTTATCTTTGTTGGGTAAACCCGTTCTCGTTAATGGTGTAGATGTGATATTTTTTATTATCACAGTCATTATAATTAAATTATTGAAATCGTAATTAAATTAGTCAGTAACATTCTTTAATTTCACTTTACCACCAAATAGTAATTTGACCAGCTCTTAATCCAATCTAACGAGAATAAATTCAAAAAAAAGTCATACTAAAATCTGGTAGACTAAAAACCAGTGGCTTCCCAATCAGTTGGCATAAGCTTTGGTAGGCTTCCCAATCAGTTGGCATATAAGATTTGGTAGTTTCAAACATTTGGAAACTTTACTGTGACCATTTTCTACCTGTTGAATATACATTTTCAAAGTCCCATTCAAACTCTCTGAACAAATTATCAATATAGACCATTTACCATTACCACATTATTCTTTGCTTTCCTTATTCGAAAATACAAAATTCCAAACTAATGAATAAACAAAAAAGGTAAATTACACATTGCTCCCCCCCCCCCCAAAAAAAAAGTAAATAATAATACATTGTTCCCTTAAACAATGGCCTTAATGTTATTTTATTCTCTCAATTGTTGATTTTAAGACATTACAATCTTGACTATAGAAATTTGTAACGTTTCGTTGAAGATTATTCATTCTAGATGGCAATAACTTATGTGGCAAATATTTAGTTATATAATCTTTCTAAATTTCTAATGCTCTTGCGCTATTTATGGATGCGCTCCATGAATTAAATAATTTGTCTCATAATTGTGTATGAAATTTTAATTATTTATATTAAATTTTTTTATAGGTGAACTTGTGTCTGTATGTATATAATATGACGCTCTTAAAGCACTTCCGCTCTCAATTTTTTTAAATGCTGATGCTTTTGCACTCACTTTTCTTCTCGCTCTTGTCTTTGTTTTCAATATTAAACTTTAGATCCCAAATTTTTATAAGTTCTTATAATTTTAGGTACATCACTAGTCCACAAAAAAAAATTAATTCCATTAAATTTTAAGCCCTACAAAAAAGTCTTAAAAAATTAAATTCAATCAAAATTTTTATTACAATAATTTGGCCCTATAATCCAATTCATAACATTAAAAACTTAGAAATTAAAAAAAAAAATACTTATAAGTCAACTCATATTTACTCTCACCCTCTCTCTCTCTCTCCGGTAAAAAAAATAAATAAAAAACAAAAGTTAAAATTAAACACTTTCTCTCTCTTTCTGTGGTAAAAAAACAAAAATAAAAGTTAAAAATAGATAATATTAACACATTTTTCTTTTGTCTCACTCTCACATAAAAAATTAAAAATAAATTATTTTTTTTAAAAATAATACTAAAAATAAAAAGATTTCTATTTAATTTTCACTTTAAATTGGCTTAAGCCGTCCCTGGCCTTCCCATTCTATGTGATCTATATTATTTTGGTTCTCTCCCCCCCTTTTTTTTTTTTTTTTTTCTTTTAGTAAGATACCTTACCTGCAGAGGTCAATGGCTGTTGTGCTGCTCAAAAAACGTATGTATTACAAGGTCATGCCACGAAACCGAGGCATATGGGCTGCTTATAGGATAAATAAAAAAATAACCTTGTAGGATATACACTAATAATCAGGGACAAAATCAAAATTTTATATTAAAAATATGGCCGCGCTCTTACTCTCTTATTTTCGATATGATGTGATGGTTAAAAATATATTGTCATCACAAATAATAATTTCCCATGCATAACAAAATCGAGTTGAACCATTGCATTATTTTTTATATACGTCACATTTATAACCCAATTTTACAAAATTTCATTTTTTTTTCTTTTTTAACAAATTCGTTTGTAAAACTAAAATTCATTCATATGGTTACATCAACTATTGGTTATTAATTATTAAGTCATTGTTCTTTTTGGATATACTAATGTTTCATTTGGTATAATAGAAAAATGAAAGGATAAAAAATTAGAGGAATAGATAAAAGGAAAATAGTAAAAGTGGATAGATTAACTTTCTTCTCAACTTATCAAAATCAATCCCTCCAATATTGAGAGAACAAATGGATGAAACTTAATTACCTGTGTTGAAATGTATGTTATTTATTTATATATCTTTTGGTATATACATATATCATATTTATCAATTACATATTATATATATATTAATTTCATATATAGATATAAATGCTAAAATATGTATTTTTATTTTTTTAATACAAATTTTAAAAAATAAAAACAAGTAGAATTTTAAAAAATAAAAACAATTATGATTTTAAAAAATAAAAACACTTAGAATTTTAAAAATTAAAATTAAAATTTAAAAAATACTTTTTTCATCTTATCAATACAATTTTTTTTTTTTTACTTTCCATCCCTTTTACCAACCCTTTTACCAAGTACAAAAGAGGGAATAAAAGATTCCTCCGTCTTATTACTCATACTTTTTATCATTCTATTTTTTCATCCATCGCATCAAACGGACCATAAGTGAAATACAATATGCCGACGACTTTTTAGAAAACATAAGAGGAGAAATGTAGAATTTTTTGAAACCTTGGGGAGGATTTAAGAATTTTAAAATTGATCTGGAGATGTAAATTTTAGTTTAATTGATTTGTAGCTATCGATTGTAAAATCGATAAAATAACAAAATTTTATATTTCTTATAATTTTTTGAATAAAATAGGGGAGTTATAATATTAAAATAATATTTTTTGTGGTAATACCACCGACCCTAGACACTTGTATTGAAACTGCAGAAGATATTCGAAGGCCCGACAGACCCACAGGTACAGGAACCAAGGGGCTAAAAAACTGTTAACGGCTCAAACATTGACCTCCGTTTTGTGTTCCTCTGCCAACTACAAGTAAATAAAGTATGAGGAATTTATATTAAGGTTTGGTTATCGATTGTTATGTTATGTTCTGTTTGGAAGAAAAGATAAAAAATAGAATGGGATAGAAAATAGAAGGAATACATTTTCTATCTTTTAAGGAAGAAAAATATAAATAATATATTTTTTTTTTTTTTTGTGTTTGGTTGAATGGATGGACAATAAGAATGATTAGATTTTTTATTTTTTTTTGTGCTTGCTAAAATTAGGGGTGACAATCGAGTCGTGTTGTATTATATTCGTGTTGAGTCATTACAGATTTCTGTCGAACATTAGTCATACTTGACTCAACTCATTTTATTAATTGTGTCGTGTCGAGTTACGAGTTGACCTGTTTATTTTCGTGTCATGTTCGTGTTCGAGTTAATAAAGTTCGTGTCAAGTTCGAGTTGTGTCATTGTGTTGAATCAAAATTTTTTAACTCTAGTTAAGATGGAAAAAATATTTTTTTAATTTAAAATTTTTAGTTTTATTTTTTTATTTAAAATTATTTAATATATATATATATATATATATATATATATATATTTTATCATTGTATTTTTATATGAAATTAATATATACATAATATATGTATATATAAAAAAGATATATAAACAAATAAGATACATCTCAATACAAATAATTTATTTTTCATCCACTTTTCTTCCGATTTTAGAAAGATTAATTTTGGTAAGTTGGAAGGAAAGTTAATTCATTTACTTTTTCATCATTTTTATTTTCTTTTCTATCCAAACATGATATTTTATTTATCGCTTTAACTTTTTATCTTTTTAACTTTTCATCATTTTATTTTTTTATCATACAAAATAAAGCATTAGTCTAATTTAGTTTATTTTTTATTAGAGTAAGGGATGTAGTTAAAAATATTATGATGGTACCAATGAAGACCTACCAAAATGATCGCTTTCCTTGCCCCCACCCATTTTCAAAAAAAAAAAAAAAAAAAGGGCATATGGGAAGAGGGACGGTGGCGTGCGGTCGACTTTAGGAATAATCACCGCCCGCACCGACAAAGTAGATTTCTGAGTAATTCCCCTCCAAGCATGCTCATTTTAATCTCTCATGTTTTCAATTTGTTTCGCTTGATCCCAATCAAAACTTACTGTTTGAGTTGATTAACGGAGGTATTTATGTGTGTCTCATATGATTATACTTGGGACATTTTTGAATTATCCATACGGGTAGATTGGATTGATTTTAGAAAATTCCTTTAATCTTGATTCAAAGAATTTTTATATGGGATTTAATCATAAATTCAATTTGTAAATGATTATATTACCCATTGTGCAATTCAATTCATATCCGCACTTATTTTATTACATAAATGAGTTTTTTTTTTGGGAGAGAGGGTTGGGATGTGAAACCCACCCCATGGATTTGGTCGACGCCATTTATATGAGTTTAATACTCTAGCCCACTTACCGGTAGGGATATAAATCACAATTTTAAAAATCCTAACCAAACATAAAATTAAAGAGTTTATTGAACTATTTATTTAAACACGCCATTCCAAATCTGTCCAAACTCATCACACAAACATGCCTTAAGGGCTTGTTTGAATGAATTTTGAGAAGGGTATTAGATTGACTTCTCTAAACCCTTTCAAACTCAAACCATTCCAAACTCAAACCCTTATTTGCAAAGATGAAATTTAATATTCAATCTGATTCATACCCATGTTTGGTATGCAACACATAAATATGTAGAATTCACAGATATATCATAATTATTAATAACTATTTGTCCTATAAATGATTATTTTACCTTTGATCAATCCAATTCATACCCATTTTAAGAGATAAAATTGTCTTTTAGATCCTTAACCCCTTACCCATCTTTCTAAACCCACACCTCCTTAGATTTGACGAAATTTATGATCATGAGTTTAATCTTCGGACCAGCTACGAGCCGAGTTATGAAACCTATAACTGAATTTTTCATATAAACATGAAATTTGAGGGAGTTTTTGATTATTTTCCTCAAACTCATCTTGTCAAGCCCCTTTACCAAACAACCCCTAAAAAGTCACTTTAGTCCCTCAAGTTTGTAACATTTGTCATTTTGGTCCTTCATGTTTGCAACTTGTGTCCTTGGAGTGCTTTGTGTTTTCAAAATTTGTCCATCAAGTATAGTCACATGAGATGCACGTGATCATTTTTATTAATCAAGTTAAATTGTCATTTTTTATTCGACCACAGTTAGACAAATTGAATAGGTAGATGACCAAATTGGCACAATTAAAAGATTGGGGACAATACTAATCCCACTTTGATCTATTGTAAATTTGAACCTTATTAAATCAAGTCTATGGAAATATTAAGCTTGGATTTAAAAGTTGTGCTTTGTTTGCGGGCGATTCCATGCTTCTGAAGTTTGTATTGTAACCATGAATCCAAAAAATTTGGCAATATTGTATCCATGAGATTAAAAAGTTTGAATGGAGTAACGATAGCCTCTATGAAAAGTTGTTAAAAACCTTGAAGGGAAATCCCATATTAACAATTGAGAATAAAAACAATGCATATATTATTAGCCATATATTACATGGTATTGTTTTAGTATAACAATGTTGGTATCACGAGGGTGCACACTAGGATAGGGCAAAGCAACATTCTAATTATAGCAAAGAGCGACCAGATCATCATCATTATTTCTATAATTAACCTTTACCAGGTGATTCATTTCACAAATATACGTGATCGGATGGCGAATTTCATGTCTAATTATCTTGTAGTAATCAATAATCAAATTATGTCCCATGATGGCTAGATAAAGACAATAGATCACTAAAAGATGTGATCGAATGATTATATTTAAACCTCAAAGTATCTGTAAAATATGACTATTAATAATTTTTATAACTTAAATATTTAAATGTACGCTAATTAATAAAAACTAGAGATATTTGACGTATTTCGAGTTTTACTTCGTTTAAATATTATACAGTGAAAGACTAAATTCAATATTGGACTTCATTATAATTTATCGAAAGACTAAATTCAATATTGGACTTCATTATAATTTATCGAAACACGGTGGACACTAATATACTAAAATTGATAGGATCGAATATTCTTTAAAAACGATTTAAACCGCATCTTGAAATATTTTACACTCTTTTTTTTTTTATCACATAACTTTTGCACCAGAAAATTCAAAGTTTATTCCGGTTAGGATTACATTTTCTATTCCAAAAAAGAAAAATGTTGATATTGGAAGGTTCTATTGAAGAATAAAAAAGCTGAAATTGGAAGATTGTTGGGGGGGGGGAGGAAAGTCGTTGCCATTTTCAATGGGCAGCCTTGCAAAAGTTGACACCCATGACTCCCTTCTAGAAAAAAAATAATCAACTATATACAAAATGACATTCCGATGTTATGTTTTTCCGCCCTGGTCACGTGGCACAATCCGATTGCTCAACGGGTTACAATTATCATATGTAGTGACGAGGCCTGATGGTGCTCGAATATTGGACGGTCCAAAAAGGTCTAAGGCTTCTGGAAATTTCTTCAAGTCGTATACATGATCTCTCTGTTCCTACGACTTGTATGCATGGAAGCTTCGACCTTTTTCAAAGGAAGTCACATTATATATTTATTGTCATTTGCTAGCCCCCGAGGGGCCCTACTCTTTGGCAAGAGAGTCCACGTGCCACTTCACGCGTCAGTTGAATGGGCTACTTTGACTGATGATCAAATTAAGAGAACATATAAATCCAACATCAAGACTCATGACCTTCTACATAAAGGGCAAGGGAAGGGAAAATAGAAGGGAAGGGGGAATGGGATGGAAAGAAGTTTCGTTTCTACCTTTTTTTTTTTGTTCTTCTCTGAAAATGTATGATGTTATAAATGAATTAAGATTTGTTTGGTACAATAAATAGTTGAAAAGATGAAAAATTATAAAGATAGATAAAATATTATATTTGATAAGAAAGAAAAGTATAAAAAGATAAAAAAGTGGATAAATTAGTTTTCCTTTCAACTCATTAAAATTAATCCCTTTAAAATTAGAAGGAAAATTTGATGAAAGATTAATTATGTGTGATGAAATTTATATTATTTACCTATATATCATTTAATAAATACATATATCATATTATCTATCACGTATTATGTCTACATTAATTTTATATAAAAATAAATAATAAAATATATATCTATAAACTTCTTTCATCCTACAAAATACAAAAAAAATAAATTCTTCCTAATTTTCATCTCTCTTACCAAACATAAAGGAGGAAAGAATAATTTCTCACTTGAAATATATAAAATATATTACTCTCACTTTTCATCTTTCTATTTTTTTATCCACCTTATCAAACACACCATTAAAGATTAATAAATGTAGTACTAGCTGTATTTAAACTACCCTGCATAAATAAAGCAACCATATATTTTTTTTTATTAATGTAAATCGACATGTTCATTCTTTTTAATGTGCTCCTCCGAGAAAGTATAATCAATATTGATGATGTACAAAATAGTCTCATATAAGATCAACAGTCGAGTGTGTGATAAGATATAATTAATGGACAATACATATAACAATTAATGAGAGTAATGTAAATATTGAGTTGACACACAGATTTATAGTGGTTCAGTTCGAGTGATCTACTCTACTCTGAGAAACAGCAACGGTGGCTGGGAGGTCTTTATTGATGAAGTGAGGTAAACAGGAGAGAGAACAATGATTAGCTTCGGGAGAGATACAATAGCTAAGAGAGAGAAAAATTATGTGTGTGTATAGAGGTGTAGAAGTAGAGCTCAATGTGTCATGTAAAGAGGACTTACAATTTATAGGCATAAGGTCTTAGTTAAGGCGGTGACTTGATGGCAAAAGTACTAATTCTCCGGGTGTCTACAAAAAGTAATTGTCACAAAATGTTGTCTTAATCTTCGAGAGGGAGTATCCCGATAATTGCTCTCATGTGCTCTAATTCTTCTTAGACTCCTTAGAACTTGGGCTAGATTGAATTTGCGAACTGAGCTTGATCTGCCTTTTAGTTGACTTGAGCTTGCTAGATTTATTGGACCTGTCCTAATTAAATTTGGGCTCATCAGATAAGATCATGATAACAAATGAATTATTTTTCTAATGGAAAAAGGGAAGAAAAAAAAAATAAAAGTTAATGTCAATGCCTGGATTGTTATGTGTGAGTTGTAACTCTTTATTTCTCCTAAGCAGTCAAAGTTTAAGTCGGATATCACTTTGGCTGTGGAGTAGAAATTTCTACTATGCATTTTTAATATTAAAATGAGTGGAAAAATGTTGATCTACATTGTATAAATGGGTCTATTGATACTTGTATCATACTTGCTCTTATGTATGAATTATATTTATGAAATAAATGTATAATGCACATACATGAAAATGTACTTGATGCATACATGTATCACTTATTCACTTCTATACATGAACCATGTTTTATTAGATGCATGTATAAACTATGTTCATGAACTTTACCCATGTACATTTATGTATGACTTATATGCATGAATTGATTTTATTAGATGCATGCATAGTTACATGCATGTACTTTGTGTATACATACATAACTTAAATACATGAATTTTAGAAAGTTCTAAGATCTATAAATAGGAGCTCTAAAATGGGCATTGTAAGATACGAATAGAGCATCATCAAATACATTATAATACTTCATAACATGAACAGACTTGAGAGTGCAGGACAAAAGATGGTGTTTTTGTGGTGGAGCTTTGGACTAAGTCACTGGTGAAGAGTTGGTTAGTGTCATACGACAAAACTATTGGGCTTATGTATCCTGGTGGGGACAAGTCAAATAAGAATGTTTGTTGTATCAGATTTAAGTTTTACCGTTCGCAGATGACTTGAATCTCTTTAAAGAGAGCGAGATACCCGCGTCTCAACATGAATTATTTCATATCAAGTTTTATTATTTTGTTTTTTACTTTTCTATTGATGTAATTACACCAACAATAAGCTTAATCTTTTAAGAGGATTTAAATTTCAGACATGAAAATTGATGATACCTCAAATAAGCCCTAACTGTGAGCTCGGGTCAGGAGGTCAGAAAAGACACGAGAAACTCAGAAAATCATGGGTGGAGCTCCCCTTGGGGAGATCGTAGCTGAACCAACCAAGAAACAGTTGGATGACTGCGAAAATTGGGCCTCATACATGAAACTCTCAACCAACCAAGAATCTCTCCTAAAATCAAGGAAGATCCCCCGAATAATGGGCAAAGATTTCGGCTGAAATCCCACGGAATAGGGGGCATCCTTATAAATACTATGTAACGTCTCCATAGAGGGAGATGAGAAAAAAAAACCCTAATTTTGAGATATACCGTATTGTAATACATTTGAGTATGATATAGAGGAGAGAGAGCAAGAGCCTCCATTGAAAAGTGGACTAGCCGAGCTCTTGAGCCGGTGAACCAATATATTTTTACTGTGTACACCCCTTTAATCCTCTTAGTATTTCACTGCAGCATCACACACGAGCCTTGTAGCTCTGATCCACGCTCATCACATGTCATGTGCACTTTTTGCTCATCCACGTTGATTTACACCATCAGTTTGGCGCCGTTTGTGAGAACGACTGTTCCTTTTACAAATAAGCTGATCTTTTAGTGACTGATGGTATCAACACGAAACATGAGCAGAAGCCAAACAAACCCATCTCGGATGCAGGACCAACAGGGAGCCACCAATGGCAGACAGCCCGAGAATGTCCTAGAGACAGATCCTCCCATGGGGAATCCCCCCACAAATAACGAAATGGAGGCCCTTCGCCTCGTCAATCAGCACTTGATAAAGCAAAATGAGGAGCTCTTGAAGCTCTTATAGTGCCCACAAGAGGCACGTCTGGCCCAAGAAGGTCAGAATAGTCCCCATTACAGGGATCAACAACACCTTGATCCATTCAGAGAAGACAATGAAGGGGGGAGAACAGCCAGACCTTGGGGCAGGTTCTCCAACTACCCCCTAGGAACGGCCACAATGAGGAAGTACAAAGTCAAAACCATGAAGGTGAAAAGAATGATATCTTTCCTTATCAGCAGGAGATAAGGGAGTGATTTTGGGAGCAACGCTTCAAGGGCATCCAACAAGAGCTCAGCTACATGAAGGAAGTGGTCAAAAATAAAGCTCCAGTTACAATGGACACTTTGGTGCAGCAGACTGAATCTCCATTCACGCCTAAGGTGTTGCGTTTTTCCCTCCCACCAAAGTTCAGGATGTCACAGATAGAATCCTTTGATGGAACCAGAGGCCCCATGGACCATCTCAATACATATAAGAACCAGATGGAATTTCATAGGCATCAGGACCCCATACGCTGTCGAGCTTTTGCCATCACTTTGAAGGGTTCAGCCCTGGCATGGTTTAACAGACTCTCCTCGGCCTCAATCTCTTTCTTCAAAGAGCTTTTCATTTCCTTCGTATCCCACTTTATAGGGGCTCGAACCTATAGAAAGCCGAGCTATCACCTTTTGAATGTGAAACAAGGACCACAAGAAAACCTCAGGTCATATGTCCAAAGATTTAATTCGGAGTCGTTAAAGGTGGATGTCCTAGACGAAAAGTTTGCCGTCACTGCCTTCATAGTTGGTCTAGGGGTGCAGTTCAAAGATTTGATGTTTTCCATATCAAAAAATCACCAAGCAAGCATGGCCGAGGTGCTTGCCAAAGTGGAGAAATACATAAAAGGCGAAGAAGCTCTTGTTTCTAAGGTAGGGAGCTCTTCCGCACATAGAGACAAGGGAAAGGAAGAGAAAAAGAGGAACTGAAGTCCCAAGAGAGAAATGAAAAGAAACAGATCTCCAAAGAGAGATAGTTCTCCTAGAAGAGATAAAGAGCGATCCCCAAAAAAAAAGGGGAACATTAGAGACCACTTAGGCCCCCCGTAGCCTGAACTACAGAATATACCCCTCTCACTACGACAGTGTCCCAGATCCTATACGAGGTGCAGAACGAGAAATTTCTAAGGTGGCCTCCACGAATGAAGGCAGATCCGTCTAAAAAAGACCCTACGAAATATTGCGAGTATCATAGGGATCATGACCATCATACCGACGATTGCATCCAGCTAAAGAAGGAGATCGAGTTCTTGATCCAGAGGGGACAGTTACGACGATTTGTCGTCCATGACAACCAGAACAGGGCTCTGCCACCACCGGCACCCCAGCAACAAGCCCCTACGCAGCACTAGCAACCCTTAGGGGAGATCAGAGTGATATTTGGAGGATTTGCTGGCGGTGGAGAATCTAGTGCAGCCAGGAAAGCACACCTGCACAGGATCAGAGCTGGCGAAGCGCTGGAAGTACACACTGTGTCCAAAATGCCTCGGCTGAGCACAACCATCACTTTCTCAGATTCAGACTTGGAAGGTTGTTAGTATCCCCATGATGACCCGTTGGTCATAAGGGCCATTGTGGCAAACCAAACTGTTCATCGAGTTCTAATTGACAATGAGAGCACGATCGACATCATTTTTGCCTCTGCCTTTGACAAAATGGGTGTAGGAATGGAGAAGCTTGAGCCAGTGAATGCTCACTTGATGGGGTTCTCAGGGGAGAGGGTGCTACCCCTGGGATCCATCCAACTCGTGCTCACTATGGGGGACCCTCCTTGTCAAGCCATCACCACTATGAAATTCCTGGTAGTTGATGCCCCTTCTGCATACAATATACTACTTGGGAAACCATCCCTCAACGCAATGAAGGCTATCCCTTCAGCATATCACTTGGTCAAAAAATTTCCTGCAGAAAATGGAGTTGTAATGGTCCGAGGAGACCAGCGAATAGCCAGGGAGTGCTACATGGCCTCGATGAAACAGAAAGAGGTTGAAAATATCCAGTTAGATGAACTTGACATGAGGGACGAACTGGACACCAAGCCCATACCGTCAGAAGAACTAGAGCCAGTCTAGCTCGATGAGGAGCCTGAACATATTGTTTACATGGGATCTAAGTTGAGCAAATAAATGAAAGACCTACTCACCCAGTTCCTGAGAAAAAACATATGGGTGTTCGCTTAGAAGTAAGAGGACATGGAAGACATTGACCCCTCAATCATCACACACAAGCTAAGTATGAATCCCATTTGTAAACCTGTTAAACAGAAGCGGAGAAGTTTTACTCTGGAACGCTAGAAGGCAATTAACGAGGAGGTCAATAAACTCTTTCACACCAAAGCCATCAGAGAGGTGGACTACCCTACCTGGTTGGCGAATGTGGTGCTGGTCAAGAAGACCAATGAGAAATGGCGGCTCTGCATTGATTTCACTAATTTCAATCGAGCATGCCCCAAGAACAACTTTTCCTTACCTTGAATTGACTTGATCGTGGATGCAACTGCTGGGCATGAGCTCCTCAGCTTCATGGATGCTTTCTCTGGTTATAATCAGATCAGGATGGACCCAGCGGACCAGGAGAAGACTTCATTTGTGACTAAACAGGGAACTTATTGCTACCAAGTCATGCCTTTTGGATTGAAGAATGCTGGAGCCACCTATCAGCGCCTAGTGAATAGAATGTTCCAGAAGCAAATTGGGACATCCATGAAGGTCTATACGACGACATGTTGGTAAAATCACTAAAGGTAGAGCTGCACATCGAGCACCTAGCAGAATCATTCCAAATCCTCAAGGAGTACAAGATGAGACTCAACCCTGCGAAGTGTGCCTTTGGAGTATCAGCAGGGAAGTTTCTAGGATTCATAGTTAATAGCAGAGGAATCGAGGCTAACCCAAAAAAGGTTAAGGTAGTTCTAGATATGCAACCACTGTCCAACATCAGGGAGATCCAACGCCTAACAAGAAAGATAGCCGCCTTAAGTCGTTTTGTATCCAAATCAAGTGACAAGTGCCGACATTTCTTTCAGGTGTTGAAGAAGGCTTTTCAGTGGGATACCCAGTGTGAGGAAGCATTCAAAGCACTGAAAGAGTACCTAAGCTTTCCCCCTATCTGGATAAGCCCCTTAGAAGGGGAAGTGCTTACTCTTTATTTAGCTGTCTCGAATTTCTCAACCATCGCAACACTAGTTAGGGAGAGAGACAGAGTTCAGCAACTAGTGTACTACTTTAGCAGAGCTCTGAAGGGGGCAGATGAGAGATATCCAAAGATGGAGAAGCTAGTTTTGGCCCTAGTGACTACGGCTAGGAGACTTAGACCATATTTTCAAGCTCATACTATCGAGGTTCCAACAGATCAACCAATGAAGTAAGTGTTGCATAAACTAGAGTCTTCAGGAAGACAATTTAAGTGGATGATAGAACTCAGGGAATTTGATATTAGGTATAAGCCAAGGACTGTAATTAAAGGGCAAATCTTAAAGATTTAATCACAGAATTCGCTGTAGTAACACTCGCAGAAGCCACACTGCTAGTACCTGACCTTCCCGTATGGAAAATTTTGGTAGACGGAGCTGCCATTGTCCAAGGAAGCGGCACAAGATTGTTCCTGACCTCTCCAGATGGAATAGACATAGAATATGCCCTCAGTTTTGAGTTTAAGGCTTCAAACAACGAGACAGAATATGAAGTTGTCATTGCTGGGCTCAACCTTGCTCATTCAATGGAGGCAGAGTAGCTGGAGATCAGCAGCAATTCCCAGCTTGTTGTGAAACAAATAGAGGAGTCATACGAAGCCAAGGGTGAGAAAATGGTTCTCTACCTCAGGAAGGTACAGGAATTGATCAAGAAGTTTGTGCAAGTTAATTTTAAGCACGTTCCTAGAGCCAAAAATTCAAGAGTAGGCACCTTGGCAAGATTGGCAACAGTTTCGCAGGAGAATTTGGATAGGTTAATTCCAGTAGAGCATTTAGCAGAACCATCTGTATGCATGAAAGATGAAAACGTTCTGCCTGTGCAAACATCACAGAGCTGGATGGACCTTGTGAGAGGGTATCTTCAAACTGGGACTTTGCCGAAAGATCCCAAAGAAGCTGCGAAACTAAGAGTCAGGTCAGCCAGATTTTCTATCTTGTAGAAAAACCTATACAAACGAGGATTTTTGACACCTCTACTCAAATTTATGGGAGATGAAGATACAAACTACATACTCAGAGAGGTCCATGAAGGAGTCTTTGGCAATCATATCGGAGCTTGGGCCCTCGCAGGAAAAACATTGAGGCAGGAGTACTATTGACCCACTATGCTCAAAGATGCTGCAGATCTGGTCAAAAGATGTAAAGCTTGCCAAATACAGGCCAACATTCCCCACTGCCTACTACAGCTCCTAACATCGGCTGTGAGGCCCTGGCCTTTTCAACAGTGGGATTAGATATACTTTGCCCCCTCCCTACGGGGGTTGGACAATGCAAGTTTGTCATTATTGGGGTGGACTACTTCACCAAATGGGCAAAGGTAGAGCCTTTGGCAACAATCACGGAACAAAAAATTCAAAAATTTGTCTGGAAGTCGATAATCTACAGGTTTGGGATTCCAAGGGCAGTTGTTTCAGACAATGGGAAGCAGTTCGATAATCCTAAGTTCAAGAAGTTTTGTGCCGAGCTGGGGATAAAAAATTTCTTTTTTGCCCCAGCTCATCTCCAATCCAACGGGCAGACAGAGGTCACCATTCAAAAAATAAAGATCGCCCTAAAAATTAAGCTGGAAGTACTGAAAGAAAAATAGGCAGAGCAGCTCCCTGAGGTGTTATGGGCTTACAGAACCACAACCAAGACAGCCACTCAGAAAACTCTGTTTGCGTTGACTTTCGGAACTGAAGCAGTGGCTCCTGTGGAGATAGGGCTCCCGTCCCCTAGAACTGAGTTTAGCAACGCAAGGCGTAATGATGAGGCGCTGCTACTCAACCTCAATCTATTGGATGAGAAGAGAGACGAGGCCTTACAGCGCATAAAACATTATTAGAGGAGACAGTCAGGTACTACGACAAGAAAGTAAGGCATAGAAGTTACATGGTAGGGGATCTAGTGCTTAGAAAGCTTCTGTTTGCGAGGAAGGACCCTTCCCACGGGAAACTAGGCCCAAATTGGGAAGGACTTTATGTCATATCAAGGATTATCAGGCTCGGGAACTATGAGCTGCAAACTGAGGAAGGAAAAATCCTGCCTCATTCTTGGAATGCAGGACATCTTAAGAGATTTTTTCAGTAAGTTTTTTTGTAAAAAAATCATTCTTTTAATTAAACTGAGAGCTTTTGACCCCCCTTGTATATGCCTGCAAAAAAAAAAAACGCTTCCAACTCAAAGTTGAGCTCTCTAGCTCATAAAACCAAGATGAGCTCTTCAGCTCATAAAATTGAGATGAGCTTTCAGCTCATTAAGATAAGATGAGTTTTTCAGCACATAAAATAATGATGAGCTCTTCAGTTCATAAAATTGAGATGAATTTTTCAGCTCATAAAGATAAGATGAGTTTTTTAGCTCATAAAATAATGATGAGCTCTTCAGCTCATAAAATTGAGTTGAGTTTTCTAGCTCATAAAATAAAGATGAGCTTTTTAGCTTATAAAATTGAGATGAACTTTCCAGCTCATAAAGATAAGATGAACTCTTCAGCTCATAAAATTAAGATGAGTTTTCCAGCTCATAAAGATAAGATGAGCTCTTTAGCTCATAAAATAAAGATGAGCTATTCAGCTCATAAAATTGAGATCTTCAGCTCATAAAATTGAGATAAGCTTTCCAGCCCATAAAGATAAGATGAACTCTTTAGTTCATAAAATAAAGATGAGCTTTTCAGCTCACAAAATAAAGGTGAGCTCTTCAGCTCACAAAATTGAGATGAACTTTCTAGTTTATAAAGATAAGTTGAGTTCTTCAGCTCATAAAATAAAGATGAGCTACTCAGCTCATAAAAATAAAGATGAACTTTTCAGTTTGTAAACAGAACTCTGCAGCTCACTTTGAATAGTTCAGTGCATAAAAAGAGTCCTATAGCTCATGATGAACTCTTCAGTTCATAAAACAAACTCTGTAGCTCATAGCTTACCCCACCAATCCACTCAAAAGGGTCCTGAAACCTGTGAATAGAGACATATAACTAGATTCAATATTACAAGTTCAAGAGTCCACAGAAGAACCAGTAGCCATCAAATAAGAACAGAGGTTCATATATCCAGTAACAGTATGGAGAAAAAAAAAACAAAGGGGGGCCTTATTCGCCCTTTAAGCGTCTCCGAAGCCCTGAGACTTCCTGTTTCAGGTGGGCATTTTCTTATTTCAGCTCATCCCTTTCCTTCTGGGCTTCTGTTAGAAGATTTACAAGTCTCTGCCCAGATGAGGAGAACAGTATGGTAGCCAGAGAAGACCCAGATGAAGAAGAGGAGTCACTGACATGACCACTTTTGCATTTTTTTAGAGGAAGTACCAATGTCCTCAACCTCATCAGATTCAAAAGGACAGGAATCAGCAGAATCTAGGTAAGAAACAAAGTACATAGCGGCACCAGCAGCACTGAATAGAAACAAGTTATCTGATGTCACCAGCTCAAAATAGGACACAGGCTCAACTTCTATCATTTGATCAATTAGCATCTCCTCTAACAGATCCAATTCAGGAGGACCTGCCAATCAAATTAATTCCTACGATTAGGAGATTACATCAAGAGACCCGAACAAATACAGGTTACCGACATACTTACCCGAATAAAAGTAGCTCCTCCAGGATCTGAGAACTCTGCACTCTCTGCAGTGCAGCTCTATGGATCTTTAAGAATCCCCAGTTATATAAAAGAAATGATTGACCCATCCCTCAAGAGGAGAAGGAACGTCAAACACCAAATGCCGCAGCTTGAAGTGCCTCCACCAAAAGCAAACAAAGCTCGAGACCTCATCCTCCTCGACGTCAAAAAAGTAGAAGAATTGATCATGATGGGCCACCCCTTGGGAGAGAGACGAGAATGACATAACCCACAATAGGCCAAGATGTAACCAACAGCGTGATGAGTGGGGACACACAATCCCATGTCCAAAGCCCCTTCAAAAAAGCAAGTCTCCCCTCGAGGGAGATAATTGCAGGGCTCGTTAGAAGATGAGGCTCACAAAGTTAGTTCCACGTCAATAATTTTTTTTTTCTTTATCCCGACTAAGTCTGACCGTGACAATGACGAAGGTATTAAGTAACAGGTCTTCCACTCCCATTCAATTCTGCATGAGCTCCGTTCCCTGAACAGGGGGGAGATTGGGGCAGCCATTGGAGTTGTAGGAAGGCAAATGGGAGACGTGAGAAGAAGATCACAAAGGTGAAAGCTTTCAAAGGGGATGAATGTCCACGGAACAAGAAGTCAAGATATTAATTAATCAAGAAGCACGCCGAACCCAAAGGCGGCGGACCTTTGAGTTTCTAAATTAAGGCATCAGATATATTTAAAGGAGGCAATAAAATATGGACAATAAAAGATGAGTTAATGACAGATTCTATCAGTCATGAGCCATTAAATAGCTAAAGAAGGCTTGATACAGCCTTGGATAAGCCCAGAAGGTCGAATTCTTTCCTCGATTATGACGGGGTTGAATAATTTAAATAGTTGGATCACCTCTCGAAAGAGGTTTCTCAGATTTCTTTGAGCTGACTAAAAGGGGAACTTTATTTCTAAGGCACAACAAGGCTTCGTGAGCATAAGCAGTTGCTAAAATCATATCCCCAGCAAAGCTAGTAGATGCACTAGAAGCAACCACACCTTAGTCTTTACACCCAACAACAAGGAGAGACCTTCCAAGAATGAAACCAGATTTTCAAGGGGTCAGTAAGCTCTGCTAACCCTAATGGAGTTCTGGGAGGTCTACACAAAGGGTTTTTAAGTTTTGGGGAATTAGGAGCTCAGTCAGGGGTATGCATGGTAGCTCTGGGCCTGTTGCCTCAAGGGGAAGGAAAGACGGGGAAAGAGGAGCATAAACAGTTATGTAACTTAGCAAAAATAAGACAATAGACAAGCCCTATGCAAACAGGGACTTCTTGGTAGAAGTTCGTACAAGGCCAGCATCTAGAAGCGCTCAGAGAAAGAGACTTCGTGTGGTGAGGTTGGATTAGCATAAGGAAATAATAGCCTCAATATTTTCCCGTTACCCCTCATCCGCCTTAAGCATTTTCAGCCTTGTTGAGCCTAGGTAGAACTCAACTCATAATTTTGGAAGTAAGATGCCTTACCAGAGAGACCAACTCGTATGATTGTGTGGACCTTCTGATACATCTCCTCGAAAGAGCCTTATATGGACCTCGGGTTAAACTTCCAGAAAGGCTTTTCTTCCAACAAAGTTCCTATACATGCAGCAACATGGCCTCCAAAGATGTACTTGTGATGAACCTCAGCATCAAGTTACTTACTCTCTTTCCCAAATCTAGTAAACCTTTTGTCACTGTGAGGAATGTCAAGTACACCATCCAATGCTCCCTTTGGGGTGGGCTCTACTTTAAGATTTTCAAAAATAGAAAAGATCAAGAATCAAATGTACAAAAACAGAAGGTTAACATGCATAAGACTTCAGACCAAGTAGCCTCAATTTTCCATTTATACTCCTCATCCATCTCAAGCAATAACAGCTCTCGACTGTCCAACAAAAGTTCAGGGCAATAAGCTGCAATATAACATGGGAGAATAACTACGGGTCCACGGTAGAGCTCGGCGATCCTGGAAGACTCTCTGAGGTTCCAAATATTCGGATATTTATGAGTTAAGTGTAGTTCATATGGTTGCATCGGATATTTATGAGTTAAGTGTAGCTCGTATGACTGCACGGACCTTCCAAGGCAACTCTCTACTATTCAAACAAGCAACACACTCTCTTCGACTAAACATAAGCATAGTAATCTCCCAAAGTTAGATATCAATTCATTTCCTCTGAAAAGAGCTCAAGAAGTCAGTAGACTTGCAGTTCCAGCAGCTTTGCTTTCAGAGGAACTCAGTTCCCCTCAAAGCAATGGGGGACAATGAGAGTACAGAGCAGTACGCGAGCAGCTAACCACAAAACAATGAGAGTAGATCTGAATGAGAGTACAAAGCTGTACGTGAGCAGCTAACCATAAAACAATGAGAGTAGATCTGAGAAAAGCAGAGTAGACTGCATTGAAGAACAAGTTAGATTGTGTTATTGTGTTAGAGCAGAGTAGATTGCATTGAAAAACAAGTTAGATTGTGCTATCGTATTGAGCAGAGTAGACTGTATTAAAAGAGCGAGTTAGATTGTGTTAGAAAACAATTAGAGAAAGAGAAAAAAACCAGTGTGTTTATCATTCAGATGAGCTAGGAAAGCAGGCCAAGTTTTACATTCCCCAATAGAAGTTACAAATGCTAAAAAAAAAAAGGAATTAAAAGATCCTAAGTTTTTGAAGAGGGAACAAGTGGAGGATCCTGCAATGAAGTTACTATAGCCTCAGCAGCAAGAATAGAGACAGAGCTCGGCAGCTCACCAGGCAACCCTTCTGGCAAGGTAGCAGTTGAAATCTCATAAGAGCCAAGAACAGGTGAGGAGGCTAGGGCCTCGATCTCAGGTAAATCTCTCGTTACCAGATCAGTAAAAAAGGACGTATTAGCAGGAATAGCTGGAGGAGTGGACATTTTAGTATCTTCCAGAGCCCTATCAGAGGCAACGGGAGCCAAGGTGCTGTCATCGCCCTCTGAATCAGATTCCTCCAACTCCTCCTCAGTGGGGATGGCAAAGTCAAAGTCGAGGTCTGGGTAGGCCTTCTCCGCTTTGCACTGAAAGGCCAACCATCATGAGGTCCACTTGGTGGTGACATCATCCTTCAACTTGACTATTATGTCATCTCTTTCCTTGACAACTGTCTTTTGCACCTTGAGCTCACCGCATAGGCCCTCATTCACCTCAGCCAGTATAACATACTCCTTCTTAAGGCTTTCGAGGAAGCCCCGAGCATCAAAGGCTTCCTGGCTAGCTTTGTTGTAGGCGTTGGTTTTGAGTAGCAGCTTTTCCTTGGTGATCCTCAACTCATCCCTGACATTCTTTTCTCTTTTCTCAGTCCTATCCTTAGCAGCTTGAAGGCCTTCGTAGTCAGAGGCCTGCTTCTCAATTTGCTCCTCGAGCTTTTGTACCTGAGCTCTAGGGCTCTCGTTGTCAAAGGTCAGCTCAACGACCTTAAACTCGTATGTCTTCAAAGCTTTGGCAGAGTCCTCCGAAGATTGGACCCTGCCCATCAAGTTCTTCAAGTGAAGAGCTATCTGTGGACAAAAAAAAAGAAAGAGGAAATAGACATAGATCAACACAATTCAACCACGCCGAGCTAAGAGTGAGTTTGAAAATACTTACAGTGGCTGCTCTATGGAGAGCTGAGCAGAAAGAGGCGTCAGGAGACATGGTAGAGGTTTTCTGAATATCAGATTTAGGGAGAATGGATGAAATGGCCCTAGCAGCCAACTCAGCATTGTCGAAGAAGGAGTCTTCATTAGTTTCCTGGCCCTCCCTCCTTTCGACTTTGGGACTCCGAAGAGGCAGCTGTGATGGTTGCTCTGGCGGTCCGGGGGGTGCAAAGTCTGGCTTGATTCTAGTAATCAACCTCAATGCTCCCTCAACCTCAGAAGAGGTGGGGGAAGCCAGCCCTAGCTCGAAAGTCTTTCAGGGGGCAAACTGGGCCCCTTGAATAGGAGAATGACCCAGGGATTGAGATGAGGCAGTCTGTTCTCCCTTAAGGCAACAGAAGAGGGCACTCCCAGCTTCTGCACTTTCGCCCTGTCAACGGGGCTGCTTCCAGAGCTGGTATCAACTTTTCGTTTGCCACTTTTCCTACTCTTCTTCAATAGGTCAACTTTAGCCTGGAGTTCCTCAGAGGTAGATTTCATTATGGAGGAGCCTAGAAGATCTGAACCGAGCAAGTTAAACAGGATAGAGGAAAAAGAAGGGAAGGCAAGGGAACCAACTCAGAAAGTGTTATCTTCTATGTCTTCATGCCTAACAACTGAGATAGGGAACGGAGCTTCTATCGATGCCTCAGGAGGACTGAATCCCTGTGTTACTAAGACCCAGGGCTTGATGAGCTCGGAGTACTTCTCTTGATTGCACTTCTCTAACTTTCCATTTACCTTCTCGTCCTCAGCACTGAGCTCTGGTCGAATGCCTGAAAAGCAACACAAGGAGAACAAGGTCAAAAAGGTGACTCAAAGATTCCTAAACCAGAGCTTAATTAGTTCGAGCAAGGGCTCACCTAAGTTATCAGGGGCGGACCAAGTTCTAGGGATATCCAGAGTATCAGTTCTGTCAGTAGGGTTGTACTCCCAGTTGGTGCCCCCAACGAAAAAGAATTGTTTCTTCCAACCCTTATGGGAGCTCGGGAGGTGAGTAATGATCTGCCTAACCGTGGTTTGCTTTAAGATATATAAGAAACCCTCTGATGAGGTGAGCTTGACATTAAAAAGTTCTACAAGCAAGAAAAGGCTGGGGACCCTGAGTCCATGAATCTTGAATAAAACAAGAAGACCCACAAGTACATCCCAGAAATTAGGGGAGAGCTGAGTAGGGCAGACATTGAAGTGTTGCAAACACTCTTGATGAAGGAATGAATAGGGAAGCGAATGCCATTCTCAAAAGCGACCACAAAGAAACATACTCTCTTGTGAACTTGGGCAACGTATGAGATGTATTTATCTGGACACCAGGAGAAAAACCATAATGAGAGAATTCTCACATGAGAAGAGTCAACCTCACTAGGTCCTATGAACTTAGCATGCCTAAAGGCGGCCACTGTGCCCACTGCGCTGTTAGAGACTCCTATCCCATTCACTTTGTCCTTACCTTTGTTAGGATTAGGGGGCATAGAAGAAGACGATGGGGATGGTTTTTCAGTATTTTTCTCGGCATCGACAACATGTACATCGGAGAAATTATCGATTTCCTCGCCTACATCCCCTAAATTAGTGTCCTCTTCGACATACCTTTTCCCCCAAGAGAGAAGCAGAGGAGCATGTAACTCTGGAAGGAGTAGACATGACTGGACAGGAGAAAGATAAACTGAAAGAACGGTAGAGAGGAAAAATACTGATTAAGCACTCCCTAATAACCTTAGGGTTAGCGCAGTAGCTTTCAACAACAAGGATTCGCACGATAGAAGACCAGTCCACGAAGTGGGGGAGAGGAGACAGACAGTAATTTCGATTCCAAAAGTAAAAGAACCGAAAGGCCTAGAAATGCAATGGCCACCTCAAATTCGAGGGATCCAGAACGAGGAAAGATGAAAAACGGACAAAAGGGCGTACCTAGGTGAGAAAGAGCAATGAACAGCAGCCTAGAGCGAAATGGAAGAAATAGGGCAATGCGAATCTTCAAATCGAACGCACAGAACTCGATCTTGAACGAGGAGTCAGAGAATTTCAAACTAGAAAGCCAAGAAATCGCAAGTAGAGAGAAGCAGCAGAGAAGTTGAATAGTGGAATAAGACGGTTCAGATAGCCGTTTGAGAATTTAAAACCTGAGAGACATGGACTGAAACGTGCACGAGCAACAAGGAAGTCATAATTGTTGAAAACCGTCAAAAAGGCCTAACTCACGTGCAAGCCAAGGTCAGTCACGTGCAGATCCTGCTCGGTTTAAAAAATAGCTCAACCCCTGCCCAAGTCCGCTTGAACCAGGGGCTGGGGGGCAACTGATGATACCTCATACAAGCCCTAACTGTGAGCTCGGGTCAAGAGATCAGGAAAGACATGAGGAACTCAGAGAACCAGGGGTGGAGCTCCCCTTGGAGAGATCGTAGCTGAATCAACCAAGAAACAACTGGATGACTGCGGAAACTGAACCTCATGTATGAAACTCTCAACCAACCAAAATTCTCTCCTTAAATCAAGGAAGATCCCATGAATAATGGGCAAAGATCTAGTCTCAAATCCCACGGAATAGAGGGCAGCCTTATAAATACTATGTAACGTCTCCATAGAGGGGGATGAGAGAAAAAACCCTGATTTCGAGATATATTATATTGTAATACATTTGAGTATGATATAGAGGAGAGGGAGCAAGAGCCTCCACTGAAGAGTGGACTCGCCGAACTCCTGAGCCGGTGAACCGTTATATTTTTACTGTGTACACCACTTTAATCCCTTCAGTATTTCACTGTAGTATCACACACGAGCCTTATAGCTCTGATCCACGCTCATCACACGTCACCTGCACCTTTTGCTCATTCACGTTGATTTACACAATCAGAAATTAAGCTTGCTGGTAATGTGCTTGTCTTCTCAACAATCTTCACTCTCTTTCAATAGTGATTCCTTTTAGAAAAACCTCCGGAGAATCTCTACTTCAAGCTATTTTTTATTTTTAAAGTCATTTAGGGGTTTTAGTTGATGATCCGAAAAGGAAAAGGAAAAGGAAGATAAAAAAATGTGTCTATAAAATTTCTCTTACATATAATATGTATTCAGATGTATGGGTATGTGTGAATTTGTGTTACTTATAACTAGTTTTCTTTGCCCATATGATTGTATTTGACTCGACAATTGAGCTAGGTCTTAGAAGTTTATGAACCGTTAATACAGTGTTTTTATAATTACTGGTGCTGATGGTTGTTTTATATTATATTTCAATTATACATACGTATGCAAGACGGGATTAAAAAATAGAGTATTAAGGAGGCGGCAATCCTAGCTTCAACAACGATACATAATTGAATTTTGGAGCCATCTATGGTTCCTTTGAATACCGGCCAATGAACGCTTATCTTCGTCGTATAAGTTGTTCTGGAGAAAAATTTATTAGTTATATTGAAAGTGTGAGAGAGGGTTTACGTCACCTAACTGTGGCTTGATCTCATACCAATTACAGAAACAAGACCTCTTGCCACTGGGATGGACTCACATGCATCTTCGACCTTATGATATAGTACTTGGGAACTTAAACTATCCTTTTGGGCTACATGATGGCCCTCCCCTCCTCCAAAAAAAAAAAAAAGAAAAAACCAAACATAGACACAAAAACCCATACAAAGAGTCCTTCCTAGTTTTTTCTACCATATAAGCCGCCCATATTATCACTTTATCATGTGTAAGCCAACAACAGTTATATTTTTCAGGTGTAATATCTCTATCAACCACTTGGAGAGAACTAATGCATTGTCTCACTACACATGAAATTGATGCAACCATTTAATGGTCAAATAAGGAATGAGAAAGACAGAGCAACAAGAGTTATCTAATACTAGTTGCTTTCCAGTTTTCTTGAATAGTCACTTGTTTCTTTCCTTCTTTACAAGCAGCTCTTTTTCAAATCACCGTCAGCTTCGGTTGGATGATGTGAAATAACACTATTATTGAACTTCTATGGACACAATGAGGCGTGTAAGCAATGGGTTGAAGCTGTCATGCCCATCACCTAAAATTGTTTGGGGCCATATGTGGACGCCTCTCTCTCTCTCTCTAACATATTCAATTTTAAAAAAAAAATTGAGTGAAAATGGTTATTTAACTTGGATCAATTTGCAGTGTAATTAATATCAAATTAATAAATTAAGATTGGACCACAAATGTGTGTCAAGATTATTGTGTTGAAGAATTATTTAATTCTCAAGTTTGATGAGCAACTCCCATATGTTGCTCTACAATTTTTCCAGCTTTTACTTTCCCGATTTTTCTTGTAACATACTAAATCATTTTACACTCCAACAAATAGAAAACTGTGAACCATACTAAATCATTTTCTCATTTTTCTCTTGTCTTGCAGATTATCAAGGCTTTTTCACGGTCCTCTCCGTCTGTATGAGGTGGAGACTCATAATGCGAAATTATTCCCGCAAAATTGACACCGTCTGTAGAAAAACAATTAGGTTTTCCAACAACTCAAAAGCTTTGAACCTTGTTAGGCAAAAGAAGCCACGATCCAAAAACAAGTTACACAATAAATTTACTCTTTTCAATTTTAGTAAATATAAGCTCTTTTTTCATGACTCAGTGCTCCTTTGCTTAAGATTATTGCAATCTTCATGGTTGCACAGTAAGGCTACCTAGCCTCTAGCCAACTTCCATGGTTGCACCTTAAGACTCATTCGCCTCCAGTCAACCTTCGTAGATGAACCTTAAGGCTACCTAGCCTCTAGTCAGCCTTCATGGTTGCACCTTAAGGTCTCTTCGTCTCAAGTCAACCTCTAGTTGCACATCAAGCTAACTTTCATAATTGTACCTCAAGCCAACCTCCATGATTTCACCTCAAGGCTCATTTACCTCTAGTCAACCTTTGTGGTTGTACCTCAAGCCAACCCATGTGGTTGAACCTTAAGACAACCTCCATGGTTGCAACTTAAGACAACCTTTGTGGCTGCACCTCAAGGCTACGTTGCCTCAAACCAACCTCTGTGGTTGCACCTTAAACCAACCTCCGTGTCTAGCCAACCTCCATAGTTGCACTTCAAGCTAACTTCCGTGGTTGAACCTCAAGGCCCCTTCGCCTATAGCGAAACTCTGTGGTTGCACCTCAAGACAACCTCCATGGTTGCACCTTAGGGCTCATTTACCTCCATGCGAAGTGTTTTGATATTTTTTTTGACTTGTTTTCATTGATATTCTATAATATTTCAATGTGTTCCATGATATTTCGATATATTTGACCAATATTTTGAAATATTTTAAAAAATAAAACATAATCCAACAGTTCTAGAGTTCAAATCAAATCGGTTGTATACAACTTAGGTTAAACCGGGACATGAGGTAAGTGAATCATTATTACATTGGAATCGTGAGTCCAAATGGAAAGACGAACAAATTTATGTGATTATGATCATGCATGTATGTACCTGTGGGGAGGTCCACTGGCATTGGCAGACCATAACAGACCATAAATGAAATGGAAAGCAGGTGGTGACACTAATAAGTGGTTTCTTATAATAGTTGCTGTCCATTTTTTCCTGTATGGTCCCCCATTTCCTTCTTCAAGTATTGCCTCAAAAGAACATTCAAGTTAGGTTGGATGCTGTGGAATAATGATATTAATGAACTTATATAGATGCGTGATGGATTCGTGTGATATCGATTTTAGCGTTGTTGTCACATTGATACTAAATTGTCACATCCAGAATTTAAGATTGTTTTAGGCCATATGATATAATTAGTATATAAACGTCTTGTATAATCCCACACCATGGAAACTTTGGCCTGTTTAAAAATTTTATTTTCATTACTTGAGCATTTTCCTTCGGGCACAACAACGCCTATTTGAGGTGGACTCAAAAGGGAACCTCTTGTTTATGCATATGATGTTTAAATTGTGAATGGTAAACTCGATTGAATTGCAAATTAATCTTGTTATGCATGGTCTAGAATAGGTTTGATAATCAAGCTGAACTATTTGGACTCAATTCGTTTTAAGCTCTGTTCAAATTCGATATGTTTATATATAAAATAGTCGAGTTACTTGAAGCTCATTTTGAAAAAAAGCTCTATAGGCTCAGTTTGAACTCATAAAACTTGGTTTGATTATTAGCTCTAATCTAAAGTGAGATACACTTTACCAACTTCCCCCCCCCCCAAAAAAAAAAAAAAAACCCCACCCCCCAAAAAGTCAAATTTTCTTCTTAAATTGAGTGGAGATGATTATTCGACATAGATCAAATTACAGTGTCATCAATATTGGACGAATAAATTAAGATTACAACACAAAAGTGACTCAACACTATTGTGTAGAAGAATTATGTGTGGTATTTTTTTTTTTTTGACACTAATTATATTTTATTTCAAGCTTCCTATTAATCTGCAGTCTTTTCATATAATAATACATCAACCTCATCAAAAGTTCCCCATTTTTATAAACTTGAAAGTTCAATGCCACTCTACAACTTAACAACTGGTAGATCTAGAATTTAGACTCTCGTAAACACAAATCAACAATCTTTGACTTGTGATTTAAACAAAATATTAATCGACGCAGTAAGGAAAGTATAGTGATAGATTTGAGGCATCTGTATCGTCCTGATTGATTTGAAGTTCTTCTCCTATAAATTTCTTTTAAAAAAAAACAACTTCTAACCAATATTTTAAAAAAGAAGCATAAAATCAGGGCAATTTTAAAAGATATTAAAGGCCACTATAGGGTAACCCAACTCAAGCTATGGTGACAACCACTAACCTCGAGTGACAATTCATGCAAATTTGGACACCTTGTAGTAAAAAAAAAAAAAAAAGGCCAAAATAGGGTGTACTGGCCATGTGAATTTGTACACAATGATTTTGAGATTATTCTGCATTGGTCATCCCAAATTTCAATTAGTGGGAGATGCCATGATATTTAAGAAAAGCAAAAAAATCTTCTGAACTATGCCTCAATCTTAGTTCATCCTCTATAATTTTACGAGTTTCACTTAACCCCCTCCAACTTTTGAACAAACTACAAATGTTAATAGACGTAACAATTTATACAAAAACATTAAACTCCCCTTAGATTGTAAGTTAATTTTCTTTGTGATGTCATCATTGTAGAACTCTTATTTTTAAAAAATAAAACATGTAACTAGCACACTTCTACCGCCATAGTCGCACCCCATCACTATACCCCACAAATTCCTTTGCAAATTGTGGAGAAGGTCATAACGAGGGGGGGGGGGGGAGGAGAGAGAGAGAGAGAGAGAGAGAGTTGAAAGAGAAGAGAAAGAATTTCAAAATTTTGATTCAAAAGCTTATAATGCATTAGCTCAACTAGGTCAGATGTATTTGTTCACAAGGATTTCAATGTTGTGATTAGATTTAAGTTTCATGTTGTGTGTGTGTTCGAATTAGTATTTGAAGTTTAAAGTGGTTATGGATTTTCACATGGGTTACATAACAAATGACCATTCCTTCCTCAATTGAGACTTGTTGTGTTTTGGGGTTGTAGTATAGTGTATTGGAGTGCTTGGAAGCCATGGCCGAGATGCGTGTGTGTGTGTGGTGAAGAAACTCAATAGGGTTTAGGGTTTGAAAAATTAAAAATGAAAACTTTGGAAACTTGTTGAAGTTTCAAAAAGTTCAAAAATGATCTTAGATTAGATTATAGAAATCAAGTGGTTCAAAAATGAATTTGCAAGTCTAGATAGTGAGAGAGAAAGAGAGAGAGGTGAGGGAGAGGAATATGCAGCGTAAAATTGATAATTTAATTTTTTAATTTAGAAAAAAATTATTTATTTTATAATATATGCTTAATTAGCATGTGCAATTATTGCACAGTTACAAAAAACAAAATCTGCTATATTTGCAATTTATTCACAAGTTAGAGAGGGTCAAGTGTAACCCGTAAAAATATAGGGGTGAAGTAAGTATGAGACTTAGTTTAGAGATTTTTTTTTGTTTTTTACCCCTAATGAAATACCATAAATACCCCTTAAAGTATTGGGGTGTAAAAAAGGTATTTCTCTCGTACTAATATTTCGTTTGGTATGATGGAAAAATGGAAGGATAGAAAGTTGGAATAATGAAAAGTTGGAGGAATAAATAAAACATCATGTTTGGAAATGAAGGAAATTAGAAAAGATGGAAAAGTTGATGAATTAACTTTCCTTTCAACTTATTCAAATCAATTCCTCCAAAATCAGAAAGAAAGTAGATGGAAAGTTAATTATTTGTGTAGAGATGTATCTTATTTATCTATATATCTTTTTATATATACATATATTATATATACATTAATTTCATATAAAATAGAATAATAAAATAATATATATATATATATATATATATATATATATATATATATATATATATATATATAAAATAGATTTAAAAATAAATAAAAATAAATAAGTAAATTTTTTTTTCCATCTTAACTAGGGGTGAAAGTTTTTGACTCAACACGATGACACGACTTGAACTCGACACGAATTTTATTACGTGAACTTGATTAACTCGAACGCGAAAATAAATAGGTCAACTCGCAACTCGACACGATACAATTAGTTAAATGAATTGAGTTAGGTGTGACTAATGTTCGACATAAACCTATAATGACTTAACATGAATTTGACACGACTCGACTCGATTGTCACCTCTAATCTTAGCTAGCACAAAAAAAAAATTAGTCATTTTTTTTTCCATCAATTCAACCAAACATAAAAGAAGAAAAATATATCATTACTACTTTCCTTCTTTGAATGATAGAAAATATATGTCTAAATGGAAAGACAAACAATAAGTTTCTGGGATTATGATCATACATGTATGTACCTGTGGGAGGTCCACAGGCATTGGCAGACCATAACAGACCATAATTGAAATGGAAATCAGGTGGTGACAGTATAAGTGGTGTTATAATAGTTTGCTATCCATTTTTTCCTGTATGGTCCCCCATTTCCTTTTTCAAGCACTGCCACAAAAGAACATGCAAGTTAGGTTGGATGCTGTGGAATAATGATGTTAATGAACTTAAATAGAAGCGTGATGGATTCGTCTGATATCGATCTTAGCGTTGTTGTCACACTGATACTAAATTGTCACGTTCAGAATTTAAAGTTGTTTTAAGCCATATGATATAATTAATATATAATCGTCTTGTATAATCCTACACCGTGAAAAACTTGGGCCTGTTTGAAAATTTTATCTTCATTACTTGGGCATTTTCCTTTAGGCACAATGCCTATTTGAGGTGGACTCAAAAGGGAACCACTTGTTTATGCAGATTATGTTTACATTGTGAATAGTAAACTCGATTGAATTGTAAATCAATGTTGTTATGCATGGGTCTGGAATAGGTTTAATAATCAAGTCGAACTACTTGAGCTCAATTCGTTTTGGGCTCGGTTCAAATTTGATTTGTTTATATATAAAATTGCCAAGCTATTCTAAACTTGTTTTGAAAAACAAGCTCTGTAGGCTCAGTTTGAACTAATAAAACTCAGTTTGATTATCGGCCTTAATTTAAAGGGAGGTACACTTGACCAACTCTCCCCCCCAAAAAAAAATCAATTTTTCTTCTTAAATTGAGTGGAGATGATTATTCGATTTGGATCAAATTACAGTGTCAATACTGGACGAAAAAATTAAGATTACAACACAAAAAGTGACTCAACACTATTGGGTAGAAGAATTATGTGTGATTTTTTTTGGGGGGGAGGGTGATCAAAATGATATGAAACAACTGACTTACTATTTTGTTAACACAAGTGGATCTCATGCCAATGCTAAACAATAGAAGTAACCAACACTAATTATTTTATTTCAAGCTTCCTATGAATCTGCAGTCTTTTCATATAATAATACATCAACCTCATCAAAAGTTCCCCATTTTTATAAGCTTGAAAGTTCAATGCCACTCTACAACTTGACACCTTGTAGATCTAGAATTTAGACTCTCATAAATACAAATTCTCTAAATTTGCTCTATTTATAGATCACTCTATCTTGAAATAAAATGGAATTTATTATAAATAACTGAATTGTTTATCAATACAGGCAAATAGGATTATTTTCGACTCTATCATTTTATATTTAACAGCTATTAGCCTCAAATATAAGGGATATCTTAACATTGACAACTACTAATTCATTCCATTTCTTCTTACCTAATCTAACCAAACCAACAATCTCTTGTTATTTAAACAAAATATTGATCAACGCCGTAAGGAAAGGATAGTGATAGATTTGAGGCATCTTTATCGTCCTAATTGATTTGAAGTTCTCTTCCTATAAATTCCTTCAAAAATAAACAACTTCTAACCAATATTTTTAAAAAGAAGCATAAAATCAGGGCAATTTGAAAAGATATTAAAGGCTACCATAAGGTAACCCAACTCAAGCTATGACGACAACCACTGACCTCGAGTGAGTAGTCCGTGCATATTTGAGCATCTTGTAGTAAAAAAAAAAAAGAAAGAAAGGCCAAAATAGGGAGTACTGGCCACATGAGTTTGTACACGATGATTTTGAGATTATTCTGCATTGGTCACCACAAAATTTCAATTAGTGGGAGATGCCATGATATTTAAGAAAGGGTAAAAAACAAAAAACTCTCCTGAACTAAGTCTCAATCTCAATTCACCCTCTATACTTTTACGGGTTTCACTTAACCTCCTCTAGCTTTTGAACAAACTGCAAATGTTAAGAGAGGTAACAATTTATACAAAAACATTAAACTATCCCTGGATTGTAATTTAATTTTCTTTGTGATGTCATCATTGTAGAACTCATATCTTTAAAAAATAAAACCAGCAACTAGCACACTTCTACCACCATAGTCGCACCCCATCACTATACCCCACAAATTCCTTTGCAAGTTGTGGATAAGGTCATAACGAAAGGGGGAGAGATAGATAGAGAGAGAGGTTGAAGGATAAGTAAAAGAATTTCAAATTTTTGATTCAAAAGCTTATAATACATAAACTCAACCTGGTTAGACTTATTTTTTCATGAGGATTTCATTGGTGTGATTAGATTTAAGTTTCATATTGTGTGTGTGTGTTCGAATTTGTATTTGAAGTTTAAAGTGGTTATGGATTTTCAAATGGGTTACATAACAAACGATCATTCCTTCCTCAATTGAGACTTGTTGTGTTATGGGGTTTTAGTATAGTGTATTGGAGTGCTTGGAAGCCATGACCGAGGTGTATGTGTGTGTGCACTATGTGGAATGAAGAAACTCAATAGGGTTTAGGGTTTGGAAACTTAAAAATGAAAACTTTGGAAAACTTATTGAAGTTTCAAAAAAGAGGTTAGGTGTAGCTAATTTGGAGTCAAAAAATTTAAAAATGATCTTAGATTAGATTATAGAAATCAAGTCGTTAGATGAGTCAAAAATGAATTTGCAAATCTGGATAATGAGATAGTGAGAGAGAGAGAGAGAGAGAGAGAGGGGGGAGGGAATATGAAGGGTAAAATTGATAATTTAATTTCTTAATTTTAAAAAAAATTATTTATTTTGTAACTTGTGCTTAATTAGCATGTACAATTATTGCACCGTTACAATAAACGAATTCTGTTAGATTTTCAGTATTTTCATAAGTTAGAGA
Organism: Ilex paraguariensis; assembly: GCA_963454935.2. NCBI lineage: Eukaryota > Viridiplantae > Streptophyta > Magnoliopsida > Aquifoliales > Aquifoliaceae > Ilex > Ilex paraguariensis. The sequence continues at coordinate 174,211 of CAUOFW020007091.1, read as the reverse complement.
GGGTCAAGTGTAACCCGTAAAAATATTGGGGTGAAATAAGTCTGAGACTTAGTTTAGAGATTTTTTTTTGTTTTCTACCCCTTAGGAAATACCACAAATACCCCTTAATGTATTGGGCTGTAAAAAAGGTGTTTCTCTTTCACTAAGCGTGTTTGGTATGGAGAAAAATAGGTGGAGGAAAAATGGGTGGATGAGAAATAGGAGGAAAAGTGACGTTTCTTTTGTTTGGATAGACAAAGAAAACAAAGAGGAAAGAAAGGAGGAGAAAAATTGTATCCCTTTGTGCCTATCAATTTCAATCCGTCCAAATTTGGACGGAAAGCTGGATAGAGAAAGTTGACAACAACATTACGGGTGACCCGTAAATTACTTTTATTATGCTCACGAAGTGGCTGTTGGTTGACCTCTACTGGAGGGTTCACATTTCTTTGTTGCACTCAATAGACAAATAAAGCAACGTGGAATCCACCATTAGGGTTATTTAACATATCATTTTTTTTCATTCTAAATAAAATAATAAAAAAATTGTTTATACTATTTTTTCATCATTCCTATCAAACAAGGAGGAAAAATATATTTCTTTTCTCTGACAATGAAAAATTCAATTCCTCCTATTTTTAATCCATTCTATTTTATAATACTTTAATGTGTTCCAAGATAATTCGATATATTTGACCAATATTTTGAAATATTTTAAAAAGCAAAACATAACCCGACAGATCTAGAGTTCAAATCAAATCGGTTGTAAGTGAATCATTATTACATTGGAATCGTGAGTCCAAACGAAAAGACGAACAAGAAGTTTATGGGATTATGATTATGCATGTATGTACCTATGGGAGGTCCACAGGCATTGGCAGATCATAACGGATCATAAATGAAATGGAAATCAGGTGGTGACAGTAACAAGTGGTGTCTTATAATACTGTGCTATCCATTTTTTCCTGTATGGTCCCCCATTTCCTTTTTCAAGCATTGCCTCAAAAGAACATGCAAGTTAAGTTGGATGCCGCGGAATAATAATATTAATGAACTTATATAGATGTACGATAGATTCGTGTGATATCGATCTTTGCGTTGTTGTCACGCTGATTGAGTGGAGATGATTATTCGACTTGAATCAAATTGCAGTTTAATCAATACTAGACGAAAAATTATGATTACAACACAAAAAGTGACTCAACACTATTGTGTAGAAGAATTATGTGTGTTTTTTTTTGTTTTTTTTTTTTTTTTTTTGGGGGGGGGGGGGGGGAGGGTGATGAAAATGACATGAAACAACTGGCTTACTATTTTGTTAACACAAGTGGATCTCATGCCAATGCTAAACAATAGAATTAAGCACCACTAATTATTTTATTTCATGCTTCCTATTAATCTGCAGTCTTTTCATATAACTAGTTGATGCACGCGTGCGTTGCACGCTGATAATTTAAATTATAATTTTGGTTTTTAATTTTCTCCAAATCGAAATATATGATCACAAACAAATTCGCGATTAAAATCTTACCTGCTAATCACAAATATGTCAATAATTGTGTATGCTGATTTTTCTTATGTAAAATGCAAAAAAGGCAATCTTCTAATAAATAGACCTAATGCGTAGCTAATGTCGAAACATCTTCAAAACACTTCAAAAAAATATTTCATAAAATTGTTTGTTCAAAAGACTTAGGTCGAGCATGTTATGAATAAACATTTTATGCTACATGATCAATTCATATTTCTTGGTCCATAACATAATTGTAAAAGAAGCAAGAATATGAAAGACATGAAATTATTCAAGTTCGAATTGGTGGCGGATATATGTTTGATAGATTTTTCTTAATTTTAATTAAGATCATATATATTTCTTATCCTTACGAAATAATCAAATAAATATATTAACAAATATATACTTGTGAATCAAAATATAATTTAATAAAACTTGTATGTAATGATGTATTCTAGAATTGTTTTATGAGTACGTAATTTAATTATTGTCGCACCAAAAACTTTGTTCTCTTAAGTTTTAATGTATAAATTTATACAATGTTTGATTTCTAAATTAATGTGGCCGAATTTTAAGTTTGATATTTTGAGTAATGGCTGGCACAAATTTCATCATCGTAGATACAATAATCTTATGTGTTTTCAGCAAATGGTACTATTGTAGTTTATGTTACTTGAAACCAGCTACTCAAAATTAAACATAAAAAAATTGTCAAATAAAAATAAGAATAAATAAAAAAGTGAGAATAAATAAAGAAGAATACAAATTGCACGTCTAAAAGAGTCTGAGTTATGGAACTCTATGGTTCTATAAGAGTTATGTCTATTTAATTGACAGTAACACGCAAGAAAGACTTTTGACCAGTGAAAAATCACAATAAAATAATATTATTTAGCATATTTTAATGACATTATTGTCAATCAAAATTTTTGTACAAGTATTGACGTTTAGAAGTAGTATAGATAGATAATATAATATGAGCAATGTTATATGTACCAAATCTTGCATCAAATCACTTGCAACCGTTTGTTCAGTGAGTTCCATTACTGATCTAATAATTGCAGTTGATTTGGTGCAATATTGAATGAAGATTAAATGATGTAATATGACATGATTGGTAGTAAAAAATTAAATAGGGTTATAAGTAATATAAATATAGATGTTTATGAATGTAATTAATTTTAGAATATCATGGAATATGAGAGGTTTATGTATTTAATTTAAAAAGTTAAAAAGGTACGAGGGATATAGTGAACTTTATTATATTAACTGAGGGTAAAAGAAAAAATCAAAAGTTTTTCATTGTTAATCAATTTTATAAGTAATATAGATATAGATAGATAGATAATACATCAACTTCGTCAAAAGTTCCCCATTTTTATATGCTTGAAAGTTCAATGCCACTCTACAACTTGACACCTGGTAGATTTGAATTTGCTTCATTTGCAGATCACTCGTCCTGAAATAAAGTGGAATTTATTATAAATAACTGAATTGTTTATCAATACAAGTAAAAGTACGATTATTTTCGACTCTTATCATTTTAATATTTAACGGCTATTAGCCTCAAATATAAGGGATATCTTAACATTTACAACTACTCATTCATTCCATTTCTTCTTGCCTGATCTAACCAAACCAACAATCTCTTACTTGTTATTTAAACAAAATATTAATCAACGCAGTAAGGAAAGGATTGCGATAGATTTGAGGCATCTTTATCGTCCTAATTGATTTGAAGTTCTCGTCCTATAAATTCCTTCAAAAAAAAACAACAATTTCTAACCAATATCTTTAAAAAGAAGCATAAAATCAGGCAGTTTCAAAAGATATTAAAAGCCACCATAGAGTAACCCAACTCAAGCCATGGTGATAACCACTGACCTCGAGTGAGTAGTCCGTACAAATCTAGACACGTTGTAGTAAAAAAAATAATAATAATAAAGCCAGAATATGGAGTACTGGCCACATGAATTTGTACACGATGATTTTGAGATTATTCTGCATTGGTCACCACAAAATTTCAATTAGTGGGAGATGCCATGATATTTAAGAAAGGGTAAAAAAAAGAAACTCTCTTGAATTAAGCCTCAATTTCAGTTCACCCTCTATACGTTTACGGGTTTCACTTAACTCCCTCTAGTTTTTGAACAAACTGTAAATATTTATAGAGGTAGCAATCTATACAAAAACATTAAACTACCCTTGGATTGTAATTTAATTTTCTTTGTGATTTTGTCATTGTAGAACTCTTATCTTTAGAAAATAAAACTTTCAACTAACACACTTCTACCATCGTAGTCGCACCCCATCACTATACCCCACAAATTCCTTTGCATGCTATGGAGAAGGTCATAACGAGGGGGGGGGGGGGAGAGAGAGAGAGAGAGGTCGAAGGAGAAGAGAAAGAATTTCAAATTTTTGATTCAAAAGTTTATAATACATAAACTCAACCTGATCAGACTTATTTTTGCACGAAGATTTCATTGGTGTGATTAGATTTAAGTTTCACGTTGTGTGTGTTCGAATTTGTATTTGAAGTTTAAAGTGGCTATTGATTTTCAAATGGGTTACATTACAAATGACCATTCCTTCCTCAATTGAGACTTGTCTTAGGGGTTGTAATACAATGTATTGGAGTATTTGGAAGCCATGGCCGAAGGGGTGTGTGTGTGTGGTGAAGAAACTCAATAGGGTTTAGGGTTTGGAAACTTAAAAATGAAAACTTTGGAAAACTTGTTGAAGTTTCAAAAAGGAGGTTAGGTCTAGCTAATTTGGAGTCAAAAAGTTCAAAAAAGATCTTAGATTAGATTATAGAAATCAAGTCATTTAATGGGTCAAAAATGAATTTGCAAGTCAGGATAGTGAAAGAGAGAGAGGGAGAGATGAGGGAGAGGAATATGAAGGGTAAAATTGATAATGTAATTTAAAAAAAATTATTTATTTTATAACATGTGTTTATTTAGCATATGCAATTACTACACCGTTACAATAAACGATAATGATAGATTTGTAGTTTATTAACAGAGTAATGCTACATTGACTAAATTTTGAGACCAAATTTAGAGTCCAAATGATATGACAACATATTATTTGGAGTCTTTATTGGGCCCAAATGATATGACACCATATAAAAAAATTCAAGTCAGCTGCCATGTCATTTGGGTTCTAAATTTGGTCTAAAAATTTGGCCAGTGTATTATTACTGTTATTCACAAGTTAAAGAAGGCCAAGTGTAACCCATAAAAATATAGGGGTGAAGTAAGTCTGAGACTTAGGGTGTGTTTGTTAACCTAAATTCAATACTTAAAATAAATGTATTCAGCAATTATTAATTAAATTTGTTTGATAACCAAAATTTAAACTCTCTTAATATGTTAAGTGCTCTTTAAAAATAGACTATAATATTAAATAGGAGATCCCTTATCTAATTCTGAAAACTGAAAGCGCTCAGTAAAATCATCTTTAATAATATTTATAATATGACAATTATACCCAAAATATTTTACAATCCTATTCAAACTCTAATTAGTCTTCTCTTCAAAACTCTTAATCTATATATTCTCCTTGTTGATCTCTTTTTTTTTTCCCCTTGTCTTTTATAACAAAATATACATACATAATTATAATTACACACACAAACACACGCACTGCACACACACACAATTACACACAGACATGCACTACACACACAACGTACACACATATTGTTAATGAAAACTAGTTTATTATATTTTTTCAATATTATTTGATTATTTATTAGTTATTTTTTTTATCAGATGTTATTGTTTACTTATTATGTTATTCAATTTATTGTTGTTTACTTATTTTGTTATTCAGATGTTATTTATTTATTTATTTTGATCAAATATTTGTTAAATGCAGACTACAATACGATAATAGTAATTATGATTTATGTTATGACATATTTTATAAATATTTTTAAATTAAAGAGTGGAAGGGTAAAATTAAAAATTAATTTATTTTCAGACGCCAGTTCTGTGTAATTATCAAACAATTTAGTTCAATTCGGTTCTTCAATTTCAGTGAATACTAAACAGTCCACAAATTTAACTTTCAGACTTTAACTTTCATCTTTCAAACTTCAATTTTCAGTTTTATCAAACAACATCTTAATTTAGAGATTTTGTTTTTGGTTTTTTACCTGTGAAGAAATACCATAAATACCCCTTAAAGTATTGGGCTGTAAAAAAGGTATTTCTCTTTTACTAAGCAAGTTTGGTACAGAGAAAAATAGGTGGATGAAAAATGAGTGGATGAGAAATAGGAGGGAAAGGGATGCTTCTTTTGTTTGGATAGAGACAAAAAAAATTGAGAGGAAAGAGAAGGGGAGAAAAAGTGTATCCCTTTATGCTATCAATTTCAATCCGTCCAAATTTGGACGGAAAGCTGGATATAGAAAGTTGTTTTTTTTTTTTTAAGAAAGCAAATGCCTAAAATCACCCGCAATCATTTTTTTTTTTCCCATTGACTTCTCAGCTATCAAATGAAAATGCAAGTTGGAGTAGATCTGAACAACAGTAGTCCCCAGTCCCCACGCAGGCATAGGGCAGCCCCAATGCCCATACATCAAGGTGACTTTGACTTAGTTATATTAATCAGGTGTGATAAGAAAAAAGAAAAAAAAATATACTTTGACCTCTTTAACTATAATCTTTTTTCACATTTTCTTTTTAACTACAATGTTTATCACTTTTGTACCTTCAATTATGTGATTAGTCACGTCGCCCCAACAATTAATATCCGGTACAAATTTGATGGAATACTATTTTATTCTACCACAAAATTATATATTTTTCTAATTTGCCACAATATTTTGACAATTTTCGTCCAAACAGCCATTTATGTTTTAATGCAATGTGAAAAATTCAAGTTATTGAAGGAACAATTTGACAAATTCAATAATTCAAGGGCAAAGTAAGACTGAGTCCATAATTAAGAAAGTCAAAATATAACGAAAAATGTTTCCTAGAAAGGAATGATATGCTTCTTCTCAAACCGTTTCGAACGAGCTTATAGACACACACACACAGAGCTGGCCAGCAACTAATTGTGCCTTCTTTCAGATTTCTCTTCACCTCTCTGTGAGTATTTTTCCCGCTGCCATAGATGCATTATTGAATCGGTTAACAGTTGATTGTTTATTGTAATAATTATAATGATAAAAAGAACCTCCCAAGAAGCCTCATTTTTTATTATTATTTTTTTTTTATGAAAAACGCAACAATATATCACTGAATCTTTTGAGAGGATCATCTGATCTGTAATTACAACAATGTTTTTGTTTAGAAAGTGGATCATACTGCAAATTTGATTGAAACATGAAAAAATTGAGGCTCAAGCCAAGCTGAAAGAAATATGGACCAAGGCTATCATTGGGCCACCCTCACTGCTTGCCAATTTAAATTCATGGCAGGCCTTTTGATATGAATATAAATTTGTGAAAATTGAAGGTGAGTCTCCCTAGATATATTATAATGATTTAAGTTTTGGAAAGAAACTCATTTGGGGTGAGTTTATATTTAAACTTATATGTAGGTACTTAAGTCTGCTTATTTTTTAAATCTAAAAACTACCCCTAACGGGGTTAATTTTGTCCAGCTATGAAAAATCACATAGATTAAATCATTGATGTATATATGAAAACTCTTGGTTGAGTTATATATGAAAACCATTTATTAAATATTATGATAATTAATAGAAGTTATATATTCTGATAATTATATATATAGAAAGCTTAATGTACGAATAAATTATTGGTTTATTAAGTCAAAATTAGATCACAAAATTTTCTCAACAACAGTAATGCATACTATAAAGAGGTTGAACAATGCTTACAGAGTTCACTAACACGAATGTTAATATATAGTAACATTTATGTTACTATATGATTGAAGTTACAATTAGGGTCGTGTTACTATACTGACACTAATGTTACTATAGTGAATTTTAACATACAATTACAAACATTGAAATGTATATTATGTAACATACACTTTAATATTCACAGTAACATTAAAACTTTGTGCTCAGCAACACATCTAATTTTACAAAATACAAGACAATAATTTTTTTATAGTAACATCAACTTTTGAATGATTTTAGTAAAAATATGATCTACAAATTGAAAATTTACAAAATGACGAGTATTAACACAAAATCGACAATTTAATTGCGACACTCAACACCAATTGTGAACATCAAGATATTAAAATTCTGAACTCTATTTTTTGATTCACGTGCATTAACATAAATTTTTTCTACAATAACACAGTCAAGGAATCTTGTCTTGCGCAACAAAAAAATCAACATAATTGAAATCTATAACACTTTAATTTAGTACTAATGTATGAGTTCTTTTGAATCTTAGTTACAAGGTTAATGCCCATTTTGACATAATTAAATCCCTAATTGTAATTACTTTTTTATCATGTTACTTTTTTTTTGTGAGTATGTTATTTTTTTATTAGTGACCATGTTACTCTCTTTATTGAGTATGTTACTATTATTATTTTTTAAATATTAATATTCAATATTAATATTTTGTCGATGGAGTCTAATATAAACTAGAATAGTAAATTAAAATTGTATTTTATGGAATGTAATGAGTTTGAAATTTGAATACGAATGATTTTTGGTAAATACCGATTTCTTGTTTTTTGGATAAAAAAACATTGTGATTTGAAATATTTTAGTCGAATTTGAAGGGGATTATAAATAAAATGTATATGGCTGATTATTATGTCCATAAACATCGTTTATAACATTCTTACAGCGAAGGTTTCTAATAGTAAAATTGACAAAAAAATGGACCTAAAATCAAATAAGTTTCAATAACGGACTTATTTCAAATAAGTCCATATAGGGGAACCGGTCTCCAAATTTCCCTATAGATTGTCCCACTCAAGCCCAACAACATCCCCCCCCCCCCCCCCAAAAAAAAAAATAAACAAATTAAAAAAAATAAAAATAAAAATAAAGAGGGCATAAGTGGGGATCCTAATAATAAGATCCGTCCCAAACCCCACGGAGATGGGAGCATCGTTCATTGGGCCTACTTTTTATTTTTTGTTTCTAGTTTCGTAAATGTAAATATTGCCTGTGTTTGTAATGGACCTATAAAATTGTATTAGCAGATGATACTTCATTTTATGGTAAACAAAGAAGCATAACACAACTTCAATGAGACTACTGCGATTGTCGAAAACCCCACATTTATATTTCCCAAGAGTTATCAAAAACTTATGGGGTTAGTTGTTGTCACTTATCTTCCTAATAAGAGAACGTATTACGTGCATAACACTCGAGTCTATAATCGGAGTATGAGAGAAGGAGAAACCATTATTATCCCCAATTAGGCAGCTTGGAGAATTAGAGCATAACACTGTGCTTGGTTTGTGGTATAATGGAATAAGTATTACTTTGGTAACGAGCATTCCTTTGTTTGGTTTGTGGTAATCAAAATTCATTTCTATTCGCATTCATTCCAAAAGAATAACTAATCCAGCAAAATATGAGATTACTCATTACCAATTAAAACATGGTATTTCTCGTTCCCAATCAATTAGTAATGAAGCCAAATTCATAACCACGGAAACACGACTCCTCCCGATCCCACTGTCTCGTCGACTTGCATCTCCCTCCCCAAATCTCTCTTCTCTCCTTCACTCCCCTGCTCACCTCTCAACTCTTATCTACCAAGCCCCATGCCATTCCACCCCTTCTTTCATCCCCTCTTACATACTCTCTACCTACTTCTCATCGGTTTTTGAAGCAAGGGGCAAAATGGACGACAAAGACTATCCTAGACTCGACGAGAACCAACTTTGACCACTAATTTCAACTTATTCCTTACGCATAGTCAACAATTGCATGTCTGTGAGTAGCTTCTATTAGTTAAAGCATGATATGGTATGCTGGGATTTGGGTAATGTTTTTGGCATTCTGGTGGAATTTCTGTGTTCCTATTGTCTTGATCAATGGGTAATTGTTGTGTGTATGCAGTTGCATTAGTTTTTTGTGCTTTTACAATTGACTTTGTTTGGAAATCTATTGGGAAATCAAGCTAAATTAGTGGATTTGGTAATATCCTAAACCTGTTCTATGATAGTCCTAAATGAAAAATGTGTTCGATGATAATCCATTGTCTTGATCAATGGGCAATATCACTTATTTCTTCTATTTGTTTGTCTTCTCTTATGAGTTTGGTTTTTGATTATTGAGGTCAAGGAACAAGTGAGGGGAAAAGGGCTTTGTACCACTGCAATAATTGCAACAAAGATATAACAGGGAAAATTCGTATCAAATGTGCTGTATGTTCTGATTTTGACCTCTGTATCGAGTGCTTCTCCGTTGGTGTTGAGGTGAATCCTCATAAGGGCAATCATCCCTATAGGGTTATGGTATTAGACAATCTAGATTTTAATTTTTTAATACCTTGCCGGTATATAAATTGTTCTGTTATCTTGTTTTACTTGAAGTTAATCACACATCTCTAATATTATTGAAGAAACATGATAATTGTTTTGTTTTTTCAAGTAAATGGAAAAATTAAGTTCAAGTAAAGAAGACTTTCCTAATGAAGTACCTCTTCTTTGAGATGGCCAAGAAATATCAAAATGGTAATGGTTGTGTGTTTGACAGTGGGTGTACATAAGATGTGACTTGATTGTGCATGATTGTTTGGTGCATTATTGCGTTTCTCACATTCTATGCTCATGCATATTTGAAGTTGACTTTGAGCTTTACTGGGCATTTTTTGGTACATAAGCTGCAATGGAGTTCCACTTTGTTAGCGATGATACCTCAAACAAGCCCTAACTATGAGCTCATGTTAGGAGGTCAGGAAAGACACTGAAAACTCAGAAAATCAGGGATAGAGCTCTCCTTGGTGAGATCGTGACAGAACCAACTAGAAAACAGTTGGATGACTGTGAAAATTGAGCCCAACGCATGAAACTATCAACCAACCTAGATTCTCTCCTAAAATCAAGAAGGATCCCATGAATAATTGACAAAGATCTCGGCTGAAATCCCACATAATAGGGAGCAGCCTTATAAATACTATGTAACGCCTCATCGAGAGAGGGAGGAGAAGAACCCTAATTAGATCATACATTGTATGGTAATACATTCAAATAGTTAATAGAGAAAAAATGAGCAAGAACCTCCATTAGAGAGTAGATTAGCCGAGCTTCAGGGCTGGTGAACCACTATATTCCTACTGTGCAAATTCCCCTACCCCCTAAGAAACACTCCATCACTGCCATTATGAATTTGACAGCCTAAATTCACCGTTGGCCCCATGCACTCTGTTCACCCACATTAGTCAGCACCATCAGTTTGGCACCGTCTGTGGGAATTACTGTTCTTGCTACAAATAAGCTAATTTCTCAGTGACTGATGGTATCAACACGAAACATGAGCAGAAGCCAAACAAACCCACCTCAGATGCAGGATCAATAGGGAGCCACCAATGGCAGACAGCCCGAGAACGTCCCAGAAACTGATCTTCCCATGGGAAATCCAACCACAAATAACGAGATGGAGGCCCTTCGCTTCGTCAATCAGCGCTTGATAAAACAAAATGAGGAGCTCTTGAAACTTTTACAGCGCCCACAAGAGGCACGTCAGGCCTAAGAAAGTCATAACAGTCCCCATCATAGGGATCAACAACACCTTAATCCACTCAGAGAAGACAATGAAGGATGGGAGAACAGTCAGAGCTTGGGGCAGCTTCCCCAACTACCCCTTAGGAATGGTCATAATGAGGAAGTACAAAGTTAAAACCATGAAGGTGAAAAGAATGATGTCTTCCCTTATTAGCAGGAGAGAAAGGAACAACATTGGAAGCAATGCTTCAAGGGCATCCAATAGGAGTTCAGCCACATGAAGGAAGTGGTCAGAAGTAAAGCTTCGATTACAATGAATACCTTGGTGCAGTAGACTGAATCTCCATTCACACTTGGAGTGTTGCATTTTTCCCTCCCACCAAAGTTCAGGATGCCACAGATAGGGTCTTTTGATGGAACCAGGGACCCCATGGACCAGCTCAATACTTATAAGAACCAGATGGAGTTGCACGGGTACCAGGACCCTGTACGCTATCGAGCCTTTGCCATCACTTTGAAGGATTCAGCCTTGGCGTGGTTTAACAGGCTCCCCCCGACCTCAATCTCTTCCTTTAAAGAACTTTTCATTTCCTTTATATCCCACCTCATAGGGGCGCAGACCTATAGAAAGTTGAGTTATCACCTCTTGAATGTGAAACAGGGACCTCAAGAAAACCTCAGGTCTTATGTCCAAAGATGTAATTCGGAATCGTTAAAGGTGGATGTCCCTGACGAGAAGTTCATCATCACTGCCTTCATAGCTGGTCTAGGGGTGCAATCTAAAGATTTGATATTCTCCATATCAAAAAATCCCCAAGCAATCATGGCCGAGGTGCTTGCCAAAGTAGAGAAATACATAAACAGCGAAGAAGCTCTTCTTTCTAAGGTAGGGAGCTCTTCCGCACATAGAGATAAGGGAAAGGAAGAGAAAAAGAGGAACCGAAGTCCCAGGAGAGAGAGGAAAAGAAACAGATCTCCAAGGAGAGATAGATCTCCCAGAAGAGATAAAGAGCGATCCCCAAAAAGAAGGGGGAACGTTAGGGACCGCTTAGGACTCCCGCAGCCTGAACTACAGCCGAGGTATGCACCTCAGCAATACACCCCTCTCACTGCAACAGTATCCCAAATCCTATACGAGGTGCAAAACGAGAAATTCTTAAAGTGGCCTCCATGAATAAAAGTAGATCCCGATAAAAGAGACCCTACAAAGTATTACGAGTATCATCGGGATCATGACCATCACACCGACGATTGCATTCAGATAAAGAAGGAGATCGAGTTCTTGATCCAGAGAGGGCAGTTACGACGATTTATTGTCAATGACAACCAGAACAGGGCTCCACCACCATCGACACCTCAGCAACAAGCCCCTGCACAGCACCAGTAACCCTTAGGGGACATTAGAGTGATATCTGGAGGATTTGCTGGCGGTGGAGAATCTAGTGCAACCAGGAAAGCACACCTGCGCAGATCAAAGCTGGCGAAGCGCTAGAAGTGCACACCGTATCCAAAATATCACGGCTAAGCACAACCATCATTTTTCGGATTCAGACTTGGAAAGTTGCCAGCATCCCCATGATGACCCGTTGGTGGTAAGGGTCATTATGGCTAACTAAATGGTTCATCAAGTTCTAATTGACAATGGGAGCTCAGCCGACATCATTTTCGCCTTTGTCTTTAACAAAATGGGTATAGGAAGAGAGAAGCTTGAGCCAGTAAGTGCTCACTTAATGGGATTCTCAGGGGAAAAGATGCTACCCCTGGGATCCATCCAACTCGTGCTCACTATGGGGGGTCCTCCTTGTCAAGCCACCACTACTGTGAAATTCCTGGTGGTTGACGCCCTTTCTGCATACAATATGCTACTTAGGAGACCATCTCTCAACACAATGAAGGCTATGTCCTTAGCATATCACTTGGTCGTAAAATTTTTTATAGAAAATGGAATTGGAATGGTCCGAGGAGACTAGTGAATAGCCAGGGAGTACTACATGGCCTCGGTGAAGCAAAAAAAGGTTGAAAATATTCATCTAGATGAGCTTGACATGAGGGATGAGCGGGACACTAGGCCTATGCCGTCAGAAGAGCTAGAGCCAGTCCAGCTCGATGAAGAGCCTAAACATATTGTATTCATGGGATCTAAGTTGAGCAAAGAAATAAAAATTCTACTCACCTAGTTCTTGAGGAAGAACATGGGGGTGTTCGTTTGGAAGCAAGAGGACATGAAAGACATTGACCCCTCAGTCATCACACACAAGCTAAGTGTGAGTCATATTTGCAAACCTGTTATACAAAAGCAGAGAAATTTTGCTCCAGAATGCCAGAAGGCAATTAACGAGGAGGTCAATAAACTCCTATACGCCAAAGCCATCAAAGAAATGGACTACACTACCTGGTTGGCGAATGTGGTGCTGGTCAAGAAGACCAATGGAAAATGACGTCTCTACATTGATTTCACTAATCTCAATCGAGCATGCCCCAAGGACAGCTTTTCCTTACCTTGAATCGACTTGATCGTGGATGCAACTGTTGGGCATGAGCTCCTTAGCTTCATGAAATGCTTTCTCAGGTTATAATCAGATTAGGATGGACCTAGTGGACTAGGAGAAGACATCATTTGTGACTGAACAGGGAACTTACTGCTACCAGATCATGCCTTTTGGATTGAAGAATGCGAGAGCCACCTATCAGTGCCTAGTGAATAGAATGTTTTAGAAGCAAATTGGGACATCCATGGAGGTTTATATCGACGACATGTTGGTAAAATCACTGAAGGCAGAGCTGCACATGGAGCACGTAGCAGAATCATTCCAAATCCTCAAGGAGTATAAGATGAAACTCAACCCTGCAAAGTGTGCCTTTGGGGTATCAACATGGAAGTTTCTAGAATTTATAGTCAACAGCAGAGGAATCGAGGCTAACCTAGAAAAGGTTAAGGCAGTTTTGGATATGTGACCACCGTCCAACATCAGGGAGATCCAACGCCTGACAGGAAGGATAGCTGTCTTGAGTCGTTTTGTATCCAAATCAAGTGACAAGTGCCAACCTTTCTTTCAGGTCTTGAAGAAATCATTTCAGTGGGACACCGGTGTAAGGAAGCGTTCAAAGTATTGAAGGAATACCTAAGCTCTCCCCCTGTCCTGGTAAACCCCTTAAAAGGGAAGTGCTCACTCTTTATTTAGCTATCTTGGATTTCTCAACCAGCGCAGCACTATTAGGGAGTGAGACAGAGCTCAGCAACCAGTGTACTACAATAGTAGAGCTCTGAGGGGGACAGACGAGAGATATCCAAAGATGAAAAAAGCTAGTTTTGGCCCTAGTGACTACGGCTAGGAGACTTAGACTATATTTCAGGCTCATACTATCGAGGTTCCAACAAATCAGCCAATGAAGCAAGTACTGCATAAACCAGAGTCTTCAGGAAGGCTAATTAAGTGGGCGATAGAGCTTAGCGAGTTTGATATTAGGTATAAGCCAAGGACTGCAACCAAAGGACAAATCTTGGCAGATTTCATCGCAGAATTCACAGCAGTAACACCCGAGGAAGCCACACTGCTAATACCTGACCTTCCCATATGGAAAATTTTGGTAGACAGAGCTGTCAATGCCCAAGGAAGTAACGCAGGATTGATCCTGACCTCTCAAGATGGAATAGACGTGGAATACACCCTCAGGTTTGAGTTTAAGGCTTCAAACAACGAGACATAATATAAAGTTATCAATGTTGGGGTCAACCTTGCTCATTCAATGGAGGCAGAGCAGCTAGAGATCAATAGCAATTCCCAGCTTGTTGTGACACAGGTAGAGGAGTCATACGAGGCTAAGGGTGAGAAAATAGTTCTCTACCTCAGAAAGGTACAAGAATTAATCAAGAAGTTTGTGCAAGTTAAGTTCAAGCACATTCCTAGAGCCAAAAATTCAAGAGCAGACGCATTGGCAAGGTTGGCAACAGTTTCGCAGGAGAATTTGGGTAAGTTAATTCCAGTTGAGCATTTAGTAGAACCATCTGTATGCATTGAAGATGAAGAAGTTCTGCCTGTGCAAGCACCACCGAGCTGGATGGACCCCATTAGAGGGTATCTTCAAAATGGGACTTTGTCGAAAGATTCCAAAGAAGCTGTGAAGCTAAGGGTCAGGTCAGCCAGATTTTCTATCTTGCAGGGAAACCTGTACAAACGGAGATTTTTGAAACCTCTACTCAAATGTATGGGAGATGAAGATGCTAATTACATACTCAGAGAGATCCATAAAGGAGTCTGCGGCAATCACATCGGAGCTTGGGCCCTAACAGGAAAAGCATCGAGGCAGGGGTACTATTGGCCCACTATGCTCAAAAATGTAGTAGATCTGGTCAAGAGATGTAAAGCTTGCCAAGTACACACCAACATTCCGCACTGCCCACCAGAGCTCCTAACATCGGTGGTGAGCCCTGACCTTTTCAATAATGGAGTTTAGATATACTTGGTCCCCTCCTTACGGGGGTTGGATAATGTAAGTTCGCCATTATTGGGGTGGACTACTTCACCAAATGGGCAGAGGCAGCCCATTTGGCAACAATCACAGAACAAAAAGTTTAAAACTTTGTTTGGAAGTCGATAATCTACAGGTTTGGGATTCCAAGGGTAGTTGTTTCAGACAATGGGAAGCAGTTTGATAACCCTAAGTTCAAGAAGTTTTGTGTCGAACTGGAGATAAGAAATTTCTTTTCGGCCCTAGCTCATCCCCAATCCAACAGGCAGGCAGAGGTCACCCATTCGAACAATAAAAGACCGTCTTGAAAACTAAGCTGGAAGCACTTAAAGAAAAATGGGTGGAACAGCTCCCTGAGGTGTTATAGGCTTACAGAACCACATTCAGGATAGCCACTCGGGAAACTCCATTTGCTTTGACTTTCGGAACTAAAGCAGTGGCTCCCGTGGAGATAGGGCTCCCGTCCTCCCCAGAACTGAGTTTAGCGACGCAAGGCATAATGATGAGGCGCTGCTACTCAACCTCAATCTATTGGATGAGAAGAGAGACGAGGCCTTACAGCGCATAAAGCACTACCAGAGGAAGACAGTCAGGCACTATGACAAAAAAGTAAAGCACATGAGTTACAAGGTAGGGGATGTAGTGCTTAGAAAGCTTCTACTTGCGAGGAAGGACCCTTCCCATGGGAAACTAGGCCCAAACTGAGAAGATCCTTATATCATATCAAGGGTTATCAAGCCCGGGAACTTTGAGCTGTAAAATGAGGAAGGAAAAATCCTGCCTCATTCTTGGAATGCAGAACACCTTAAGCGATTTTTTCAGTAAGTTTTTCTGTAATAGAATCATTCTTTCAATTAAACTGAGAACTTTTGACCCTCCCTTGTATGTGCCTGCAAAAAAAAAATGCTTCAAACTCAAAGATGAGCTATTTAACTCACAAAACTGAAATGAGCTCTCCAGCTCATAAAACCAAGATGAGCCCTCCAGCTCATAAAACCAAGATGAGCACTCTAGCTCATAAAACAAAGATGAGCTCTTCAGCTCTTAAAACCAAGATGAGCCCTCCAGCTCATAAAACCAAGATGAGCTCTCTAGCTCATAAAACAAAGATCTGGCTCATAAAACAAGGGTGAACTCTTCAGTTCATAGAATAAAAATGAGTCACTCAGCTCATAAAATGAAAACGAGCTCTTGAGTTCATAAAAAGAACTTTGTAGCTTACGATGAACTCTTTAGTTCATAAAAAGAGCCCTGTAGCACACGATGAACTTTTCAGTTCATAAAAAGAGCTCCACAGCTCACTATGAATAGTTTAATTCATAAAAAGAGCTCTATAGCTCATGATGAACTCTTCAGTTCATATAAAAAGCCTTGTAGCACACTATGAACTCTTCAATTCATAAATAGAGCTCCGCAGTTTACTATGAACAGTTTAGTTCATAATAAGAACTCTATAGCTCGGGATGAACTCTTCGGTTCATAAAAAGAACTCTATAACTCATAGCTTACCCTACCGGTTCACTCAAGAGGGTCTTGAAGCTCGAGAATAGAGACATATAACTAGATTCAAAACTACAAGTTCAGGAGTCCACAGAAGAATTAGTAACCATCAAATAAGAACAAAGGCTCATATATCCAGCAGCAGGGGCGAAAGCAAAAAAGATTACAAGAGATATTATTAGTCCTTGTTCGCTCTTTAAGCGTTTTCGGAGCTCCGCAACTTCCTCCTTCAGGCGGGCATTTTCTTCTTCTACCTCATCCCTTTCCTTCTGGGCTTCTGTTAGAAGATTTACAAGTTTTTGCCCAGATGAGGAGAACAGTATGGTGGCCAAAGAAAATCTAGATGAAGAAGAGGAGTCACTGGCATGGCCACTTTTATGTTTTCCAGAGGATGTACCAGCGACCTCAACCTCATCAGATTCAGAAGGATAGGAATCAGCAAAATCTGGGTAAGTAACAAAGTCCATAGCGGCACCAGCAGCACTGAACAGAAACAAGTTATTTGGCGTCACCAACTCAGAGTAGAACACAGACTCAACTTCTATTATCTAATCAATTTACATCTCCTCTAACAGATCCAATTCGGGAGGACCTACCAAACAAATTAAATCCTACGATCAGAAGACTACATCAAAGGACCTGAACAAATACAGGTTGTGTGAAGACCCTGCCCCATTACCGGGACCCTGTCTTCCAAGGGTTAACCTCCCATTACCGGGATATCACCACCCTCCACCAAAGGATTTCGGCTAACCTGTGGGTCAAACCCCCACAGTAGCCTTTACCTCCGTCCCACATCGGGGAAGGAGTCGTCTCCCCACCCCCATATAAGCCGAAGCACAATATGGAAGCAGTACCCAAATAGCACTAGTGCTATTTGGGTACTGCTTCCATATTGTGCTTCGGCTTATATGGGTACTACTTCCATATTGGCGCCTTTTATGTGAAGACCCTGCCCCATTACCGGGACCCTGTCTTCCAAGGGCATTCCTCCCATTACCGGGATATCCCGCCCTCCACCAAAGGATTTCGGCTAACCTGCGGGGCAAACTCCCACAGTAGCCTTTACCTCTGTCCCACATCGGGGAAAGAGTCGTCTCCCCACCCCCATATAAGCCGAAGCACCATATGAGAGCAGTACCCAAGTACCACAGTGTGCTACTTGGGTACTGCTCTCATATGGTGCTTCGGCTTATATGGGGGTGGGGAGACGACTCTTTCCCCGATGTGGGACAGAGGTAAAGGCTACTGTGGGGGTTTGTCCCGCAGGTCAGCCGAAATCCTTTGGTGGAGGGCGGTATATCCCGGTAATGGGAGGATTGCCCTTGGAAGACAGGGGTCCGGTAATGGACCAGGGTCTTCACAGGTTGCAGAGATACTTACCTGAATAAGAATAGCTCCTACAGGATTTGGGAACTCTGCACTCTCTGTAGTGCAACTCTATGGACCTCCAAGAATCCCTAGTAACATAAAATAAGCGATTGACCGATCTCTCAAGAGGAGAAGGAAGGTCAAACACCAGACCCCGCAGCTTGAAGTGCCTCCATCGAAAACAGGCAAAGCACAGGACCTCATCCTCCTCAACGTCGAAAAAGTAGAAGAATTCTCCTACAATAAAAAACTTGTCATCACCACGCAAGCGCCAAAACAGAAAGAAACTGATCATGATGGTCCACCCCTTGGGAGAGAGACGAGAAGGGCATAACCCATAATAAGCCAAGATATAACCAACAGCGAAATGAATGGGGAGACACAGCCCCATGTCCAAAGCCCCCTCAAAAAAGCAAGTCTCCTCTTGAGGAAGATAATTGCAGGGCTTGTCTAAAGATGGGGCTCGCAAAGGTAGTTCCATGTCAAGAACGAACTTCTTTTTTATCTCGACAAAGTCTGAGGATGACAATGACGAAGGCACTAAGTGACGGGTCTGCCACTCCCACTCAATTCTGCAGGAGCTTCGTTCCCTGAACAGGGGGGAGATTGGGACAGCCATTGGAGTTGCAAGATGACAAATGGGAGACGTGGGAAGAAGATAACAAAGGTGAAAAGCTTTTGGAGGGAATGAATGTCCACAGAATCAAGAAGTCAAGATATTAAAGAATCAAGAAGCACACCGAATCTAAAGGCGTGCAGACCTGTGGGTTTCCAAATTAAGGTAACGGATATGTTTAAGGAAGACAATAAAATATGAACAATACAGGAGGAGTTAATGACAGATTCTACCAATTATGAGCCATTAAATAGCTAAGGAAGGCTTGATACAGCCTTGGACAAGCCTAGGAGGTTAGATTCTTTCCTCGGTTATGATGGGGCTCAATAATTTAAATAGCTGGATCTCATCCCGAAAGAGACTTTTTAGATTTCTTTGGACTGACTAAAAGGGGAGCTCTATTCCTGAAACACAACAAGGTTTCGTGAGTATAAGCAGCTGCTAGAACCATACCTTAAAAGCAACCATACCCTAGTCTTTACACCTAGCAACAAGGAGAAACCTTCCAAGAATGAAACCAAATTTCCAAGGGTCAATAAGCTAGACAGACCCTAATGGAGTTTTGGAAGGTCTGTACCAAGGTTTTCAAGCTCTGGAGAAGTAAGAGCTCAGTCAGGGGTACACATGGTAGTTCTATGTAACTTAGCAAAAGTAAGGCAATAGACAAGCCCTAAAGAAACAGGGGCTTCTTGGTAGAGGTTCATACAAGGCCAGCATCTAAGAGTGCTCAGAAAAATAAACTTCTTGTGGTGAAGTTAGATTAGTAGAAGGAAATAATAGCTTCAACATTTTTCCCGATACTCCTCATCCACCTCAAGCAATAACAGCCCTCGACTGTCCAGCAGAAGTTTAGAATAATAAGCTGCAATATAACATGGGAGATTAACTGTGGATTCACGATAAAGCTCGGCAGTCCTGGAAGACTTTTTGAGATCCCAAATATTCGGGTATTTTTGAGCTAAGTGTAGCTCGTATAGCTACATGGACCTTCCAATGTAGCTTCCAACTCTTCAAACAAGCAGCATACTCTCTTCGACTAAACATAAACATAGTAATTTCCTAAAGTCAGATCTCAATTCCTTCCCTTTCAAAGGAGCTCAGGAAGCCAACAAATTTTCAGTTCCAACAAATTTGCTTTCAGAGGAACTCAGCTCTCCTCAAAGCAAGGGGCCAAGGGGAGTACAGAGCAGTACGCAAGCAGTTAACCACAGAATAATGAGAGTAGACTGCATTAACGAGCAAGTTGGATTGTATTATTGTGTTAGAGCATAGTAGACTGCATTGAAGAGTAAGTTGGATTGTATTATTGTGTTAGAGCAGAGTAGACTACATTACAGAGCAAGTTAGATTATGTTAGAAAGCAATTTTTTTTTAAAAAAAAACACACACACAGCATGAGGTGCAACAATATTTGAGAAATAAGGTAGAACTTAACCCTTGACTGGGGAGGTAAGATGTCTTTCCAGAGAGGTCAGCTCGTATGGTTGCATGAACCTTCTGATACATCTCCTTAAAAAAGCCTTATGTGAACCTCGGGTTAGACTTCCAAAAAAGCTCTTCTTCCAACAAAGCTCTCATGTATGCAGCAACATGGCCTCCATAGAGGTACTTGTGATGGACCTCAGTGTCAAGTTGCTTATTCTTTTTTCCAAATCCAGCAGACCTCTTGTCAATGTGAGGAATGCCAAGTCTGCCATTCAATGCTCTCTTTGGGGTTGATGTTTACTTTGAGGTTTACTTGTATCTCTGCATAAGTTTTCTGATCTTTGAGTTCTAAATGTGTGCTAATATCACATTAATAACTCAGACAGGCTAAAAGAATGGTGTGCAGCTTTTCAAAACAAGGATTATATTTCAAAGCACGAAATCAGAGCTTACATTCAAAAAAAACTGAACATTGGCACTAGCATTATAATAACAGTTCAGAAAAGATCATGAATCAGATGTACAAAAACAGAAGTTACAATCCAAGAATTCGAGTTGTTCAAAACAAAACCAAAAATTATGGCCTAAGTTTCTGAAGACGGAGTAAGTGAATGGTCTCGCGGATCAGCAGATGAAGTTTCAGTAACAGGGACGGAGCCCAAAAGCGTAGAAAATAAGGGCCCAGATGGCAGAGGAGCAGAATTCTCAGGGTTGCTGGTCCTAGGAGCCTCCACTCTAGCTATTGGCGAATCTTGGGCAAGGCCGTCGGTCACAAGGTCAGCAGAGATGGAAGTGTTAGTAAGAGCAGCTGCAGGAGAGGACATTTCAGTGCCTTCTGGAGCCCCAGTAGAAGCAACAAGAGCCAAGGGGATATCATCATCCTCTAAGTCAGTCTTCTCCAACTCCTTAGTAGGGATAGCAAAGTCGAAGTCGAGGTCTGGATAGGCCTTCTCTGCTTTGCGCTGAAAGGCCAGCCATCCTGAGGCCCACTTAGTGGTGACATCATCCTTCATCTCGGCTATTATGTCATCCCTTTTCTTGACAGTTGTCTTTTGGACCTCGAGCTCACCACATAAGCTCTCGTTCGCCTTAGTCAGGGTAACATACCCCTTTTTAAGGCTCTCGAGGGAGCCCTGAGCATCAAAGGCTTCCTGCCTAGCTTTGGTCCAAGCATTGGTTTTGGGTAACAGCTCTTCCTTGGTCATCCTCATCTCATCCTTGACCTTCTCTCTTTTCTCAGCCCTATCCTTAGCAGTTTGAAGGCCTTTGTAGTTAGAGGTCTGTTTCTCCATTTGTTCCTCGAGCTTTTGCACCTGAGCTCTAAGGCTCTCATTGTCAAAGGTCAGCTCAGCGACCTTAAAATCGTGTGTCTTCAAAGCTTTGGAAGAGTCCTCCGAAGATCAGATCCTACCCATCAAGTTGTTCAAATGAAGAGTCATCTGTGGACAAAAAAGGAAATAGATATAGATCAGCACAATTCAACTGCGCCAAGCTAAGAAAAAGTGAGAAAATACTTACAATGGCTGCTCCTTGGAAAGCTAAGCAGAAAGAGGCCTCAAGAGGCATGGTAGAGGCCTTCCGAATATCGAATTCAAGGAGAATGGATGAAATGACCTCAGCAACCAACTCAGCATTGTCAAAGAAGGAGTCTTCATTAGTCTCCTAGCCCTCCCTTTTTTCGACTTTGGGACTCCGAAGAGACAGCTGAGATGGTTGCTTAGGTGGTCCGGGGGGGTGCAAAGTCTAGCTTAATTCCATTAATCAGCCTCAATGCTCCCTCAACCTCAGAAGAGGTGGGGGAAGCTAGCCCTGGCTCAGAAGCCTTTTGAGGGGCAAACTGGGCCCCATTAAAAGGAGAAGGGGTCAGGGATTGAGATGATGAAGTTTGTCCTCCTTTGCTCAAGGAAGAAGAAGAGGGCACTCCCAACTTCTACACTTTAGCTCTGTCAACGGGGCTGCCTTCAGAGCTGGTCTCAGCTTTCCATTTGCCACTTTTCTTACTCTTCTTTAGTAGGTCAACCTTAGCCTGGAGTTCCTCAGGGGTAGATTTCATTATAGAGGAGCCTGGGAGATCTGAACCAAGCAAGTTAAACAGAAGAGAGGGAAAAGAAGGGAAGACAAGGGAACCAACTCAGAAAGTGTTACCTTTTATGTCTTTAGGTCTAACAACTGAGATAGGGAGCGGAGCTTCTATCGATACCATATGAGGACTGAATCCCTGTGTTACTAAGACCCAGGGCTTGATGAGCTCGGAGTACTTCTCTGAATTGCACTTCTCTAATTTTCGCTTCACCCTCTCATCCTCAACACTGAGCTCTGGACGAATGCCTGAAAAATAACACAAGGAGAGAAAAGGTCAAAAAGGCAACTCAATAATTTCCAAACCAGAGCTTAATTAATTCGAGCAAGGGCTCACCTAAGTTATCAGGAGCAGACCAAGTTCTAGAGATACCCAGAGTATCAGTTCTGTCAGCAGGGTTGTACTCCCAGTTGGTGCCCCCAACGAAAAAGAATTGTTTCTTCCAACCCTTATAGGAGCTCGAGAGGTGACTAATGATCTGTCTAGTTGTGGTTCACTTAGAGATGTATAAGAAATCCTCTGATGATGTGAGCTTGACATTAAAAAGATCCACAAGCAAGGAAAGACTGGGGACCCCGAGCCCATGTATGTTAAACAAAACAAGAAGACCCATAAGTACACCCCATAAATTAGGGAAAAACTGAGTAGGGCAGACATTGAAGTGTTGCAAAACACTCTTGATGAAATGATGCATAGGGAAACGAAGGTCATTCTCAAAAGCAGCCACAAAGAAACAGACTTTCTTATGAACTTGAGCAACATACGGGGTGTATTTATCTGGACACCAAGAGGAAAATCGTAATGAGCACTGAGAATTTTCATAAGAGAAGAGTCAATCTCACTGGGTCCTACGAGCTCAGCATGCCTAAAAATAGCCCCTGTGCCTGCTGCACTGTCAGAAACTCCTATCTCACTCACCTTGCCCTTACCTTTGTCAGGATTAGGGGGCATAGAAGAAGACGGCGGGGGTAGTTCCTCAACATTTTTCTCGGCATCGACAGCATCTACCCCGGGAAAATTGTCAATTTTCTCGCCCACATCCCCTAAATCAATATCCTTTTCGGCAGACCTTTCCCCCAAGAGGGAAGCAAAGGAGCGAGTAGCTCTGGAAGGAGTAGACATGACTGGACAAGAAAAAGGCAAATTGAAAGAACAGTAAAGAGGAAGAATACTAATTAAGCACTCCCTGATAACCCTAGGGTCAATGCAGCAGCTCCCAACAACAAGGATTTGCACGGTAGAAGACCAGTCCACGAAGTGGGGGAGAAGAGACAAGCAGTAATTTCGATTCCAAAAGTAAAAGAATCGAAAAGCCCAGAAATACAATGGCCACCTCGAACTCGAGGGATCTAGAATGAGAAAAGGTAAAAAGGGCGTACCTAGGTAGGAAAGAGCAACGAACAGCAGCCTAGAGCGAAATGGAAGAAAAAGGGCAATGCGAATCTTCTAATCGAACCCACAAAACTCGATCTTAAATGAGGAATCAAAGAACTCTAAACCAGAAAGCCAGGAAATCACAAGAGAGAAGTAACAGAGAAGTTGAATAGTGGAATAGGACGGTTCAGATAGCCATTTGAGCATTTAAAGCTTGAGAGACATGGGCTGGGACGTGCATGGAAAACGAGGAAGCCTTGATTGTTGAAAATTGTCAAAAAGGCCTCACTCACGTACAAGCCAAGGTCAGCCACGTATAGATCCAACTCGGTTTAAAAAATAGCTCAACCCCTACCCAAGTCTGCTTGAACTAGGGGCTAGGGGACAACTGATGATACCTCAACACAAGCCCTAGTTGTGAACTTAGGCCAAGAGGTCAGGAAAGACACTGGAAACTCAGAGAACCAGGGGTAGAACTCCCCTTGGTGAGATTGTGACAGAACTAACCAGGAAACAACTAGATGACTGCAGAAATTGAGCGCAACGCATGAAACTCTCAAACAACCGAGATTCTCTCCTAAAATCAAGGAGGATCCCATGAATAATTGGCAAAGATCTCGACTGAAATCCCACATAATATGGAGCAGCCTTATAAATACTATGTAACGCCTCATCGAGAGAGAGAGGAGAAGAACCCTAATTAGATCATGCATTGTATGGTAATACATTCAAATAGTCAATACAGAAAAAAGGAGTAAGAGCTCCATTAGAGAGTGGATTAGACGAGCTTCAGGGCCGGTGAACCACTATATTCGTACTGTGCAAATTCCTCTATTCCCTAAGAAACACTTTATCACTGTCATTATGAAGTTGGCAGCCTAAATTCACCGTTGGTCCCACGCACTCTGTTCACTCACATTAGTCAGCACCATCAGTTAGTATCTTATTCAGTTATTTAGGTCATAGTGCAACGTGAAACTCACAATGATTCCTTTTATGCTTTATGTTTTGTGATTGAACTATGTTCAAATAATTTTCACCTGATTTCATATTGAATGAAATATAGCAAGCATAGTGGTTCTTACTTGAGGCTATTTGTTGGCTCACTGTGCTCTTGCTTCTTACATTATCATTTCTACAAGACAATTTGTCTTTTCCAATTCTCTGTCCAGACTGGAATGCTAATGAAGAAATGTTGTCTCTAGAGGTGTTTTAATTTTGTTAATCCATTCTTAATGTTTGATGTGGCTTGATTTGTGGATTGTATTACTAATGGACATCTGATTTGTATTCCATCATTTTTTTTTCTGATGTGCTTGATGAAATTTATTTTTTTTGAGGGGATTGAAATGTATGGCATAGGGAACTGGCCAGAAATTAGTGATCATGTTGGGACAAAGAGTAAAGAAGTTTGTGTCAAACATTATACGAATGCATACATAAATTCCCCATACTTCCCTCTTCTGCTATGAGAACTGGCAGAACTAACTTGTTCTTTGGGTTTTATTTTCCATCCCCAAAAATTAAGCCGAAATCATTCATTTCTTAGGACATGAGTCATGCAGCGGGGAAAAATAGAAAGGACCTCCGTGCTATGGCTAAAGGGAACAGTGAAGACCAAAAAGGTTGTCATGATTTATTTCATTAGAGCCCCTATCTTAACTGATAAGATCCTCAATGAAGTTACATATGTACAACACATCCTCTATCATAAGCTATGGTTCATTTGTAGTTTCTTGCAGGATAAAGAAACAGATCACACAAATTGGAGAGACTCCACCAAGAAGGTGTTTGGATGACAGGATTAGGGGGGATTATAGGAGGCTTGGATTAAAATTGTGAATGTATTTATCCTTTGTCACGCCAGTAATTTTCACAAACTTAGGGAGTGAGTGAAAAGGGAGAAGAAAAGTAAATGAAAGGTCATTAGGTTGGATAAATTGGTTTCTCATTCATTTCTCATGTTTCTCCAAAGTTTTCAAGCCACTTTTCTTCAATTTTTAGCCTATTTCTTCAAAGTTTTTAAACCCTCCCTTTTGACATCTTTCCCATCTATTTAAAAAGTGTTTTACACACTTAACAAGTCTTTTAATTTTTCATAAAATTTTGACATAACCTCCTTTGTTTCCAAACTTTTTTCCCACCTAATATTTACAATATTTCATATGCATTATTATATCACTACTCACCCTCACTCGGTGGCCACAATTCATGTAAATTAAACATATATTCATTGTTCTCAACATACACATCTAATTGTCTCAATATACACATATAATACTCATTACATAAGAGATATCCTACATATCAATTGGGTTTACACCCTTACACTTTAAAATGACTCAAGGTCTAAATCCATTACTTTTTCAAATTGAAATACAAGTCATTTGGGCTTATGCCCATACATACAAAATATGCCCAAAGACCAAATATCCATTCAAGTCTCTTTTCCCTCCTTCCTTTAAGACTTCCTCAAGTCTCAAGTATCAGGAGCCTCATCTGTAATATGATATCCCACGAATGAGTCAGCTAAACTGCTGGTATGACAAAAGGCTAATGTTAGGAACAAATTTAAAGCATGGCATGTGCAAGTGTACATTTTAAAAAAACTAAAACCCCATAATCCCTCAATGCTATACAAAATCAATATACATGACACATCCATGCAATTCTATGTCACCCATGTCTTGCTTCACGGTCTGCCCCTATCAACCCGCGAGTACTGTCATTGGTCAAATTTTAAGTTTTTCACCACAAGATCTACACCCTCATAATGCATAGCACTAAGTGCTCAACCCACACTATGTTCCAAGGATTCATATATGCCAAGATGCCTTGATTTTTTTCAATGTGAATTCTATGAAACATTTCATCAAACATCTTATCTACATGAATGTGAAGTACCATTCAATGGATTAAACATATGATCAAACTTCATATTCATTACTTTCACAATTTTTCAAAGAAACTACAAATACACAACTACTAACTCATGTAATAAATCATAACTTTCATACCACAAGAGTTTCTCTGCATGGATATAAGCCAGAATATAATAATTCAACACATAAGCAATATACACCTTTACCATAGCAAAAAATTGTAAACAAACTCAAAAAAATACAAAAGTACGTAAACCATAAATTCTAAGTTTTCAAATTAACTACCAACTAAATGATATTCTAACATCAAGTAGACACCTAAATCATCCAATCAACACATAGGAAGACAAGAAAATTTAAATTCATTCTCAACTTAGCAAAATATCATACCTAAAATAATTTTTCACAAACCAAGAGAGTTGTGGTCTCTTTATAACCGAACTGATCGATGAGAATGTAGCCCTTGTTGAGAGGAACAACTTCTTAGAAAGAAGTCTTGCAAGAATCTTAGTCTAGGAATGAGTTTTGGTGGCTTGAAAAACCTAGGGTTTTCTTCCTTTTTCCTCAAAAAATGTGTACTGACATTTTTCAGCCCAAAAACTGATATTTTTACACTAAAAGGGCTGTATTTATAGTAGAGGGACAAAGATGCAAAATAACCCTTTTGCCCTTAATAAATTCAGGATCCCGTTGCATTACAGTTCGTCCTAAAACGCCTCAATTCGACATTTTATTTTAACCAAAGTTCTTAAAATTATTTTACATGAAAATTTTCAAAAATATATATTTTCGCTAGTAGCTGGGTTTGGGCAGTCTCACTTAGGCCGTCCGTGATACTCTTTTTGTCTAATTTTTAAAACTATTTTCGTTTAAGTCCAAATTCGCACAGTAGGTATATTTTAACATTCTAAACATGTTTATCTTTTATGACATACTCAAATTATACTTTTAAACATGACTTATACCTAAATGATACAAATGTTGTGCCCTACTGACAAATAGTGCACGAATAGTACCCTACCGACAAAACTGAAAAATTTATCCTCACTTGTCAAATCTCTACATCCTTGGTTTGGGTAAGTTGTTTGGGATTGAATTTTTGTTGGTTTTGAAAAAATTGGCCGTATGTTTTGAAGCAAAGAATCTCATCTACAGGTGATTCAACAATCCTTTCTGCTGTGAAGGATTGTTGAATTGTGAAGTAGGACTAAATAACTAAAATTTAAAATACCCTCTACAGTAAAAATTGTAGGGTTTTTATCTTCATTCCCCTCCACAGAAAAATCCCTTCTACTCGAGCTTGTTGCTAAGAATCGAGTCTGATTCTTCAATGGAAGTAGCAGATTTGGGGTCCAGGCTCCACTGCTCAAATTTGCACATTGTTGTCCATGGAAGGGGTCGATCTGCTAATGGATAACTGGTGTTTGGATCACCATGTTTATTACCTTGAACCACATACCCATTTGTTCTCTCTCTCTTTGTCTCGCCCTTTCTCCGTCTGGAGGCTTAGCCGAATGAGTGGGTCTGTCTCTCCACCGATATAGAGAGAGGGTTCCTAATTGTTTAATGAACAACTTGTGTGCTATTAATTAAATAGTGGATTTGGGTTATAAAAAAGCTGATATGGACTGCTTTTAATATAATTGTAAAAAATAGATTTGGGGGTTAGTAATTGTTTAATTAACAAGATTTGGTCTATGAATTAATGAGAGGATTTAGGCTACAAATCTCTGTTTTGGGCTTATTGTTACAAATTTGTTAAAAATAGATTTGGGCTATTAATTGATGAAAGGGTTTTTAACCAACTTAAAATCCAGTTTATACGATCTTTGGTTCGGTAATTTTGCATTTTACCCCTTATGTTCAGAAATTAGCACATAACTCTCTTATACTTTTGAACTAAATTGATACTGTTAGAAATTCTCACCCAATTGACAGTATGTAGCATGCAAGCACTTGATTTGAGAGTAAGTGTGTGAAAATGTTTGGTTTAAGTCAACTTTGAATCAAAGAATTTGGGTTTCATTAAAAAATCACATTTGTTCTGTGGTGTTGATCTTATTACATCTTAAATTTTTAAGATCTTAATAATTTTATGTTCATTCATCTGTTTTCTTATAGATGAAATCTACAAAAAAATTAATTTTTGTATTAAAACAACATATTTTAAATTGACATTATTTGTGCTATTAACTCATGCAATAATATTAAAATGCCCTAAATTTCATGGACAATAAAATGCATTTCGGTCATTGAAAAAATATAATATTGTTCAGATTAATTTTGCTATTTATTGAAAAAAACAATTAAGTTTTTATTTTGCTTTTGTGTTTGTTTAAGTGCTAAATGTGTGTTGTCATTAATCTCCCAATTGGTGGTGTTGTTGTAGTCCGTGACTTAAAGGAGGCAATAACTATGTTTGTCCGTGCAATTAGTATTGATGTTGCAATCTGTAACTTAAAGAAAAAAATTTTTGAAGAGTTGTTAAAAGAAGCTTGACCTTTCCATAAGTGATAAGCGAATATGTTGGTTCATGACTTGGATTTTACTAACCTTTTTGGCGCCATGCATGAGGCCGAGAAGACATAATTTGCTAGAGGAATATTAAACAGTGTTATTTGAATACATCTACTTGGATGGAGAATTAATTTGTATTATGTAGAAAGTTGTAAGAATATACATGCGTATGATAATGAAATTTACGCATTTTAACTTTTTTTATTTGTTTATCAATTTTAAATATTTTTTTGGTGAATTTTTTGTGATTATGTGTGTTAGTTAATTGTGCACTTAATCTTACATGTCAAGTTCTAAAATTAATAGGAGTATTTATCATAAGGTAGTATGTTAAATTAAGTTAGAAATTCCATGATAAAAAAAAAAAAATTATATTTTGGCCAAATTTCATTCTATTCCGGCATCAATAATTTAATCCAAACATTGGAATGGAATGCACATTCCATTCCAAGACTTAATCCAAAGTTAATTGCCAAATATAGGAATGGTAATGTTTATTCCATTGCATTCTCAATGTTATTCCATTCTCATGTCGATTCCATTCCTATTTAAAGGTAGGGTTAATTGTACTAGAGGTCTCTAAAGTATGAGGTTTGTCTCATTTTGGTCCCCAATATTTCAATTGCATCATTTTAGTTCCTGAAGTATTGAATATATTTTTATATAGTGTTTCAAGCAGACAACGTCCAGATTGTTAACGATTTTTTTATCATAAACTTGTCACGTAATAGTTAAATATAGACAAAAAATAATTTTGATAGCTCTTAAACAAAATTTGGATAACTCTTGACAAATAAATGTGTAATATAAGTAATTTTTGACCAAAATTTAGATAACTCATAATCAAAAATGTGTAATTTAAGTAGGTATTTAACCAAAATTTGAGTAGAAATTTAGTCAAGAATTGTCTAAATTATTTTTTTGTCCACATTTAAATATCATGTGACAAGTTTGCGATAAAAAATTATTAATAATCTGGACAATGTCTGCTTAAGGAACCATATAGAAGCATATTCAATACTTCAAGGATCAAAATGATGCAATTGAAACATTGGGGACTAAAATAAGACAAATTTCATAATTAGGGACCTTCAGTGCAATTAACCCTTAAAGATATTTCTGCAAACCAAACGCAACGTAAGGATTTGGAAGTCTCAGTTGCATTGGCTGGTACTTAGCTGCTTCCCTTTTGCTGTCATTCATCTTTGAAATTGAAGAAAGACATGAACGAAGCTGTGCAAATAGGTCTCACATTTGAAATGTGAGCACCATTATGCTTAATGTTACTGGAGCACATCCTATGAAAAGGAGCTACATCAAACCAATCAAATTACACTTGTCTATCAGGAACCGAATAAACCGCTGATTTGTTGTGTTTGTGGCGGTTTTTTTTTTTTTTGGGTGTTTGGGGGTGGGGGGGAGAGAAAATAAAACCTAGCAGGATACCCAATTAACCCACCTCATCAATTTCAAAACCCGTACCATGACATTCTAAGCAAAAAATCATATTGAGACATTATATACAAATAGGATATAATACATTATCAGTCAAATTCATCGTCAAAATGAAGCATATAGGATTGAAAAGACCAGGTCTGCACTATTTTCTGAATGGCAATAAGGCTCAAGTCTGTATCTGACCTACGTTTCCATACTAAACATTCATTTTCAGTGCAAGAAAGCGAAAAAAGCACACAATTTCTTTTTCAGCTCGGTATAGGCTTTTGTCCCATTATGTAGCTATATCAACTCAAGGAACTAGTCAAGTACACAAATTCTAGAATATAAAGAAATTAGGAATGTGATTTTTAGCCTAATTCCAATAGAAGACTGGACTAAGATCCTTTAAAAGTCAAACTTGAACTCCCAATTCAAACCATGCATGGACAAATTTTTCAACGTTTATCCTCTAAAAGTTCCCTCAGCTGTGGCTCATGCAAAATTTCAAGCCAACTTTGTTATTGCAAATGTTGAAATGCATAATGTACTGCACTGATACAAACATGGTTAATTATAATTCCAAACATACAATCGTCACAGATTTAGGCAGCAGGGTGGAGAGAGGAAGAAAGAGAAAACTAGCAGGATACCCAATTAATCCACCTCATCAATTTCAAAAGCCTTACCATGACATTTGAAGCGAAAAACTAATAAATCACATTGAGACATTATATTCATAGGATACAATTCATTATCGGTCAAATTCGTCATTCAAATGAACCACATAGGTTTGGAAGGAGCAGCTCCGCACTATTTTTCGAATGGCAATAAGGCTCAAGTCTGTATCTAACTGACGTTACCTGCCTAAACATCCATTTTCAGTGCAAGAAAGGAAAATGAACACAATTTCTTTTTCAGCTCACTCTAGGCTTTTGTCCCATATTGCGACAACTAGTCAAGTACACACAAATTCTAGAAAATAAAAAAATTAGAAATGTAAATTTAGTATAATTCCAATAGCAGACTGGACCAAGGTCCTTTACATGTCAAACATGAACTCCCAATTCAAAACATGCATGGACACATTTGTCGATGTTTAACCTCTAAAACTTTCCACAGCTCATGCAAAAATTCAAGCCAACTTTGTTATTGAAAATGTTGAAATGTGTATGAAACAAGGACTAATGTATGGTAGTGATGCAGACATGGATATAAACATCGACAATTATAATTCCAAACCTACAATCATCACAGACTTTCTTGGCTTGGAATTTGGTCTTCCCACTCAAAAATCTGTCAGAAGTGTAGGACACAGAAGTCTTGTGAAGGCATCCACTTACCTCTTCAAGAATTTCTCAATGCTAGCAGTTAGAGTAGTTTTAGGGACAGCACCGATTACTGCATCTTTTTTCTCGCCATTGACGAATATCATGATTGTGGGGATACTTCTTATTCCATATTGGGTTGCAATTGAAAAACTATCATCAGTATTCATTTTAAAGCACTTGAGCTTTCCAGCATATTGCTTTGACAGTTCACCTATTACTGGATGAAGCATACAACATGGCCCACACCAAGGAGCCCAGAACTCTACTAGTACAGGACCATCTGCCTGGAGCACTAGAGATTGCCAAGTCTCATCAGTGACCATGGGAACTGCATTTTTGAAAGCCAAGAAAACAGTCATTTCCGTTTCATTTGTAGAATAGAGATGTGTGATTGTCCAATTAATTTAAGACCAAAAAGAAGCCTTATTGTTTTAAAGTAGAATTCTATGCATAATTCTCGATCATGTTCGACTAAGTCAGACTAAATTCATCACCCAATCATTAGGATACCAAAAAAATGAAAAATATTTCAGCATCAAATAAATGATGTCATGGATATTTTGTACCTGCAGTAAATTCCAATATAAGCTTATTAGTGGTTTCCTTATATGGTTTCTGATAAAATTAAGTACCTTCAGAATCCAAGAATGGCTTTTTACCCTCCCAGTTCTGTCATTCTCCGTTCAACACCCTCTGGTCCAGAGATGGCATTGCAAGCTCAATCAGCAGAAATTGAAAATGATTATTTTTAATGAAACTTATTTAATTTTTACTGAAACTTAACATAAAAAAGAAAGAAAATTATACAGGAGGATGAAATGAATTATTGTATTTCAGAAAGCTTACTACACTATCTATGGAAAATGATGATTACTCACCACTATGGCAGTCTAAAAATTCATATTATATTATTAATGATTATATATTTTCCTTGTCATACAGTAATGCTTAAAGAGAGTTATAAACAATTTGATATAAGATATAGATATTTGAAGTGTGTCCTAATTGTGGTCATATCCTACTTTTTTTAGAATTTCATGTGTCTACGAGTTTGTATCATGTCGCATCCTTATTCTGCGCCTACCAAAAGATCAAGGGTTAGTTACAAAATGCCCCCTCCAAGTTTTGGTCATGTTGCAATCAACTCCTCTGGTTTTAATTTCGACAATGTACCCCCTTAACATTTGAATAATTTTCAATTAATTCCTACAATTAGTTGGCTACCATTAAAAATGATGGAAATTTACCATAAAAAACTTACGTGATCTAAAATTAATCAAAAGCTCACAACCGCCTTTATCTCAAAATTTGTTGTTAGAATAAAATTCAAAAACAAAAACCCTAATTCTCCATACAAAAAACTGGTGAGTTCCTCCGGTGAAAACAACTCCTCCTCCTCTGGTCACCCCCAAGTAACTAAAATTCCTCCTCTCTCTCTGGTTAAACCCAACCTTCCTCAACTGGTGATACTCAACTCCCTCCCCCTCTAGCAAAAACGAAATCCACCCATACCCCACCTCGAATAAATGTACTCCCCTCTTTCCTCCGGTGAAACCTAAACCAACCCCCAAGCCTACCTCCAGCAGTAGCCCCAAACAACCCAACCCCCATAGAAATCTATCCTCTACAAGGCAACACCCATCTGGAGAGAGAGAGAAAAAAATGAAAGAGGAAATGAAGAGAAATTGTTGGTGATTGTAGTCGATTCAAATCATTGCACACCCCACAGTTCACTCGCAATCTACTGGGCACAGAACGACGTTGCTTCGTGATTCTCACCCGGTTCCTGAAGATGTGCTCTGAATTGGGTCCTGATTCTTGTAAAGAATTA
This sequence comes from Ilex paraguariensis, assembly GCA_963454935.2. Taxonomy (NCBI): domain Eukaryota; kingdom Viridiplantae; phylum Streptophyta; class Magnoliopsida; order Aquifoliales; family Aquifoliaceae; genus Ilex; species Ilex paraguariensis. The sequence continues at coordinate 140,253 of CAUOFW020007091.1, read as the reverse complement.
ACCAATACTTCTCATTGTTTCACACCTCTTCTGCAAAAAACTAGGGTTTGAGACCCCCCCCTAATTGACTGCTAATTTTTATGGTAAAGGTTTTTGTTTAGCTTGACCAGGCAATTGGGTCCACTTCTATGGAGCTTTTCAAATGGTGGGTTTTCTTTAATGGGGGGACATCTCCGAAGCAGTGTTGGGGTCACTGCTGCAACTACAAAATTATATTTCACCAAAGTTGGAGAATTGTGTTTGATTGATTTGCCAAAGTTGGGATGAGGATGGGTACAAAGAGTATAAAAAATATAATTAGATGTTGGGGGCATTTTGGGAACTTTATATTTTTCACCTACTCAATTAATTAATTTGGTCTTAAAAAAATTTTAAGGGGATAAAATGTTGAAATTGAAACTAGAGAGAGTTGATTGCAACATGACCCAAACTTGGAGGGGCATTTTTGTAATTAACCCAAATATCAATGTATCTGAATTGTATTATGCTCCTTTATTATTTGAACTAAGGCTTGCTCACCGAGGTACAGAATCAATTAATCTCGATTCTCTGATCTATTATGGTCCTCCACTTAATTGCACTCACGCTCAATGGCTCATCACTCAAATGGGAGAACTTCATCCATCACCAAGTTGCCTCCTATATCCTGAGAGGGCTTACAATTTTAAATCAATTATCCACTATTTGTTGTTGGTGATTTCTCATGTACATCTTCCCCCGGCTTGTTAAGGCCTTCACATCGTCATTCTTAACTTCTTGCCATCTCATGGTCTTATGAACTTGTTTTCTCCAATACAGTCCAGTGGCAACAAACATTAACCCAAAGTCCTTCGTTGATTCTACTTCAAACTAAAGAGACTGAGAATCTTTAAATTAATCCCATCCATAGAAAACACCCATTTTATTCTCCTTTTTTATTACCAACCAATAGTCAACTTTATCTCAAAGCAAACTTAACTCATATTCTCTAACATATCATAATTTCTTTTCGTCCGCATTTTAGTTAATGCGGCTTATTTATGTAAGCTTATATAAAGTAGAAAAAAACTATTGATGTCGGAAATAACACTTAATACCCAAAAACAGTCGGAAATAGCACTTAATACCCAAAAACAAACATATTTTATCGATATAAAAAGAAGAAAATGTGTTAATATTTCATTCATTTGAGAAATATATTAATTCAACTATATTTGATGTAGATTCATGATTTTCAGTCAATAGATTTCAGTCAACATGGACTCCTTAGAGCACCAACTAGAAACCATTTTGCAATGGGTAGAGTGCTCCACAACCCCTACATGCTAGTTAGGGAGACCCTATTTTACTGATGGTGGAATAAGATCTTTTCACTCTACCAATAACAATAATCATTAAAAATCATAAAGTTACACTATCATGTAATATATATGCAATATATCAATTGTACAAGTAGCAAACAATCACTAGAACCCATAAATGAACAAAATAAGGGAAAAGAATGTCCGAGTATTCTAAATGTTGCTGGTTCAAATGGTTAGAGAACATACTAGTCCAAACAACTGAAAAGAACACATACCAATTGAATGTGTTGCTTCTTACTAGTCCAACATTAGGTACTATAAAACATGACTAGTCTTAATGGCTTTCCAATTGGACCTATTTTTTAGCTTAAGAGATACGTATCAATCGTACAATACACTAAATGTACTACTCCACTTAGTTCATCCTATTGAAATAAGAACAAAAACAACCCAATACACGAAACTCCTGTCACTGCAAGGTATGGGGAAGGTCAGACGTACAGCCTTACCCTGCATATGGAGAGGTTGTTTCTGTAACTCGAAACCTTGACACCTAAATCAAAATAGAGTAACCTTACTGCTACGCCAAAGCACACCCGCAACACATCTTATTTTAATTCTATGAGTAAATTGTCTCCTTAAAGTTAATCTCACTAAAGTCAAGCTATCCTAGTATATGAAGTTGATCTTATCAATCCACATATTTCTCCTTACAGTTAATCTCACTAGACTACAATGTGCATTTAGTGGCATTTGGTCCAAAGAAAATGTGAAACTACATACCACAAAGAGAGATATGCTTTGAAAACCAATTAATCTTTAAAACTATATTTCATGTAAAAGTTATTTCCAGTCTTTAGCCCAGTCCGTTTGATTTGGCACAGCACAAATCAAAAGAGTTTGACTGGATTCATAAGCATGAACAATTACCTCTCTTTTCTTTTGTAATTCATAATCACATAGATCAATCACTTGCAAATTGTTACATCTTCCAAAGACATTTCTGATAGATTCTGTGCAGAGGTTTGAGAACACACGGAGGAGAAGAAGAATAAGAACAGAAGAATCATGTTTAGAAAATGTATTTGAGATTCATGTCTCTTCAACCCCATTCGTACAGATTACAAGTATATATAGAGGACAATTTATACCTCATCATACACCTGTGTAGCTGAGGACTAGCTCAGCATTTCTTATTTCTAACTGACTGAACCTAACAGACTGCCTAACAAACTATTTAACTGCTCAATTAACTTCTAAACTATTACATGTGTTATGAATTTTACAATGCTCTCAAGCATTCATTTCCATCAATCATGCTCATGTTATATAGCAATGAAACTCTTCAAGCTAAGAAAGCAACAAGTCTCATGACAATAAGTAATAACAGCATTGAAACTTCACCATTGCAAGCCAAAATTAAAGAAGAATACACCAAAATGAGAACTAAATCAAACCCCGTTTGGTTAGCTGTAAAAGTTTATGTTTAACACAAACGGACACACTCACACACACATACATACTCACAACGTATACCTCGGGTCAAATTAAAAGGAATAAGTAGAAATAGCAGCAATCTAACCGTCAACGACTGTCTCGGAAGCTTCACACACAATGTTCCCTCTCCGGCGAAGAACTCTAGAAGTCCTTGAATTTAACGAAGCTGAGAATCGCTTTGAAGAAAATTGGATCTTTAAGCCCGATGATTTTGGGAAAGAATGGTACCGGGAGATAGCGGAGATGGATAATAATGGCACCGCTGGCGGCAGCCATGGAGGCATTCGAAGGTTAGACGAACAGCAAAAGCTGAGGAAATCAAGAGTGGCGGCCATTGAATTGGGTGGATTTGTGAGAGAGAGAGAGAGAGAGAGGGGGTCAGCTAAGGGATGGAGTGTAGAACAGCGAAGACGAAGATACCGATGAGACTGACAACCGATGATAAGGTGACAACTTGTAGCCATGGTAAAATGGGGTGGTCCCATCAAAATTTTTATTATGATACTAATTTCATTTTTTTATAGGGAAAGTATATGGTGGACCGGAAGTTACCATTTTGACGATAAAGTTATAATTCAAAAGCAAGGTACAATTGCTCCGGAAAAATTTATGATTGATCAAGGTTCATAATTAATTATAAATATGTGTGATCGATTATGAACTTTTTTTGAGCAGTTGTTGATAGGTCATACCCAAGAGCTCAGTTCAAATTATAAGTCCGGCTCGAGTTCATAGCCCAATTCTATGAGGTCCAACAAACCAAGTCTAAAGTGTTCCACGCTCAGTCAAGATCATCAAGTTCGAGGAATTACGACAGTGAAGAGTATGCAGGGTCATCCAAGAGTTTTATCCTCTTCTTCTTTGAAAGAGTCAACATTCATGTCATCATTTGACCGAATTTCATGAAAAACACCACAATTGCCTCGCCTGTTGAGAAGAGGACGTCGGCTCCAATAGACTAACCACTTAAATACTAATATCTCACCCAAATCTGTTAGGAGACGTTTATAAATTGTAAACTCCACCAACACTTGGGGGCATCATCACATTCTCACTTGAGCACAACTTTCCTCTCTCTTTTGAAACTTGTACTCTCTGCTCTCCAAGCACTCCTGAATTAATAAAGTATCAGGCGACACTAGCCATTAAGAGAGTGGACGTAGGTCACATTGACCAAACCACTATAATTCTCGTTTTCTTTCTACTTTAATTACTGCATTTATTTACTCATATTTGACAGGTGGTACACAAATCCAATTTGTGCATCATCAGTTTGACACCGTCTGTGGGAAAGACAAAACATTTCTCACTTCTAAACATTATTTTTGTTGAATTTATGGTGATCACCACCAGATCCATAAATCATCTTGAAGATAAACCACCATGAGAGAAGGAGGTTGCTCCTCTAGCAACCAATCCTGCCCCAAATGCGCAGTAGATGCTGGAGATCATGCAGCAACTTGTGGCCCAGAACTAGTAGATCTTGCAACTGATGCTCGTTGGGCAAGGAAGAGCACAACCTGGACCTCAAGTCAGAGAAGCTTCACGCTCTGGGCATTAAGGAGCTCCCCACATGGGTGTTCCTCATCTGGATGGCCCCCTTTGGAGCCCCCTTGAGCGCCCCGCACAGGGGAGCTCCCCACGAGGGACCTCCACCTCCTCCTCCAGCTCCCCCTTCTTACGGTGGAGACCCTCTTTTCCAAGAGGACGAGGGTGAGAAGTAGAGCATGGAACATGGAATTCCAAAGGAGCTCCCAACCACTAGGGACGACAAAAAAAAGAAGTGCAAAATCAATTGGGTGACATTTTCAACGCTATGAAGGCACAAGGACTCAAGACAATGGACTACCTTGTTTGGCGAACCGACACACCCTTTGTACCTGACGTGGCGAACTATACACTTCCCTAGAAGTTCAAAATGTCATTTGTTAAAATTTTTGACAGTATGAAGGACCCACTTGATCACCTCGAAACCTATAAGAGCTTAATCCAGCTGCACAGCGTTCCCGACGAAATTATGTGTTGGGCATTCTCAACTACCTTGAAGGGATTAGCGCGACAATGGTTCGTCAAACTCACCCCGGCCTCCATAGGCTCCTTCGCCGAACTGAGCAGATTCTTTGTGACATAGTTCATTGGTGAGCACCGCTAGTAGAAGCTTATCACCAATTTGCTCAGCATAAAACACGATCGAGATGAAAGTCTAAGAAGTTACCTCACTCGTTTTAATGAGGACGTCCTCCAAATTGAGGAGCCCAATGACAACGTCACCATGACCGCTTTCCTGAAAGGCCTCTGCTCATCGAGTTTCCTTTTTTGAGTAATGAAGCGACCACCAAAGAGCATGTCAGAACTATTGTTAAAAGCTCAAAAATATATGAATGCTGAGGAAATCAACAGGTTTAAGCGAGGTGAATCATCTCGCAGATTGCCAAAAGCTTGACTTGCTTCTGCACTGTTCTCAAACAGGTAGTCTATCTCCAACTTAGCAACTCTCTCGTGGGTCGCCAAAAAAACTTGGTCTCTGCACTGTTCTCAACACAGGCAGCTTATCTCCAGTTTAGCGGCTCTCTCGTGGGTCACCAAAAAGCTTGGCCTCTGCACTATTCTCAAACAAGTAGTTTATGTTCAGCTTAGCGGCTCTCTCACAGGTCGCCAAAAAATCTTGGTCTCTGCACTGTTCTCAAACAGACAGCCTATATTTCAAGCTTAAAGACTATCTCATGGGTAGCCAAAAGTTCGGTCTCAAAAAGTGTAGATCTCTCACGAGCAGTCCTTAAACTCTATATTTGCTCTCGCGCAAGCAACCTATCTCTCTCTCTCTCTCTCTCCAGGTAACTATGTTAGATATTTAATGTTTGGAATAACATTATTTTTGTCATCTCTAGCCAAACTCTTGAAACTCAGGTCATCTGCAACCCGAGGGACTACATTAAAATTGAATGTCAACATTCAAGCCTCATCCTTTTATGTTCATCTTAGCTTGACGGCATAGCACAGTCAAAGGAAAATAGTATGCAGAGACAACCCGCAAAATATTGGTGTCATATTTAAATTGCTAGAGGTAGTACCTACTTTGGACCCATCATCATCGGAAGCTACCTTTCCTCAGTTCTTTTTGGCGCGAGGACGTGGAACTTTGTCCAAGCAACTGCTAGGGAGGTCTTGAGGAATTTGATTTTGAGAAGTTATACTTGGTGGAGTTGGATCATCACCACCAAAAGTGTTCGGCATGCTCTGCCTTTTGACTCCAGAACCAAACTCGGGCATGACAGCCTCAAGCTCTCCCAAGGCAGCCCCAAGCTCGCCCAAAATGCCCAAGGCATCCCCAGGCTCTCTCAAGGCAACCCCAGGCTCTCCCAAGGCACCCAAGGTAGCCCCAAGCTTGCCCAAAGCACCCAAGGCATCCCCAGGTTGCCCAAGGCAGCCCCAAGCTTGTCCAGAACACTGTCTGCTCGCCTAAAATGCGTGTCCAGCTGCCTGCTCAAAATTTTGACTGTAACTTTTGCTCCGTTATTCTAAATGGAGCCCATAATATATCAAATCGAATTTTTCGGCGAGCCCTACAATATATATAGCTTTTAGTTGTGATTGACGCTGTAAAAAGTCCAAAAAAGGCCCAGAAAAAGATGTTTTGGCATCCCAAAGTTAAAAAAAAAAAAAATATCAACTGCTGCTCACCCAAGAGGCCCTCTGCCTGAAATTTTGACAGTAACGTTTGCTCTGTTACTCCAAATGAACCTTATAATATATCAAATTGAAACTCTCGATGAGTCATACAAGACTCATAGCCTTTGGCTTTGATTGATACTGTTAAAAGTCCAAAAAAGTCCTAAAAGCACAGGTTTTGGCCTCCCGAAGTTTTTTCAGTTATGCTGGTCAACCGAAAATTCAAACTCAAACTAAATGCCCTCCTTTTCATGCTCCGTTGAACGCAGGGCATTGGGGGTAAATGATGGACCATGCCCAGCTCAAATTATAAGCCCGACCCGAGTTTATAGCCCAATTCCAAGAGGTCCAGCAAGTCAAGTCTAAAGTGCTCCACGCCCGGTCAAGATCATCAAGTTCAAGGAGCTACGACAACGGAGAACATGCAGGGTCATCCAAGAGTCTTATCCTCTTCCCCTTGGAAAGAGTCAACACCCACGTCAACATTTAACCGAATCTCATGGAGAGCACCGCAATTGCCTTGCCTGTTAAGAAGAGGACGTCGACTCCAACAGACTAGCCACTTAAATACTAATATCTTGCTCAAATCTATTAGGGGCGCCTATAAATTATAAACCCCACCAACACTTGGAGGCATCATCACACTCTCACTTGAGCACAACTCTCTTCTCTCTCTCAAAGCTTGTACTCTCTACTCTCCAAGCACTCCTGAATTAATAAAGTACCAAGCGACCTTAGCCATTAAGAGAGTGGACATAGGTCACATTGACCAAACCACTAGAATTTTTGTCTTCTTTCTACTTTAATTACTGCATTTATTTACTCATACGATAGGTGGTGCGCAAACCCAATTTGTGCATTATCAGTTGTAACTTCTCTCTTTTGAGTTATAATTTAACCTTTAAAAGTTGTAATTTACACTTCAAGGAGAAGTTATAACTGCTTATGGGAAGTCTATGATCGATCAAGGGTCTATGATCGATCACAGATGCACATGATCGATCATAGACTTCCTCTAAACAGTTGTAACTTCTCTCTTTTGAGCTGTAACTTCACCTTTAAAAGTTGTAACTTACACCTCAAAAAAATTGGAACTTACACATCAAAAAAATTATAACTTAACCTGAAATTGTTGTAATTTTCGATACAGTACCTCCTTCAGTACCGTAGCTTTTCCCTTTTTTATATCCATTATTACCCCCATTTTCTAGCGAACTTAACTCACTTCATTGACAATTAAATTTATCTTTATTAACATGTTAATATATCATTCAATTTGTAATTATCATCCAATCAATAAAAAACAAATATTTTTAATTATAAATTATTTTCACCTTCATATTTTTTCATCATATATATGATAGAGAGTAATACTATAAAAATCTAAAAAATTAACTTAATTTAATGATATAATTATATTATTTTCATAGGAATCATTGGATCAACACTTTAAAGACAAAGGCAAACCAATACCTTTTATTTTTGTCCCACATTGGAAAATGAGGGGAGATGAGGAGGGTTGAGTTGCCTATAAAAAGCAATGGTCTATTGTTTTTTTTTTAAGCATTTAAGTCTTATTTTTTTGAAATTTAGTTAAAAATTCCTCTTTTTTGAGGTAACTGCAATTGACAATAAAAAGTGGAGTACTAAAATTTGTTAATATCATTTTTTTAAAAATTAAACGGGTTAAACAAATCGTGTCATGTTACCCGTTTATTAAACAGGTCATATTCGTGTTGAGATTTTTTACCCGTTTATTAAATGTGTCGTGTACAGGTTTATATATTTTTCACCCGTCACTTGTTTAACCCGACACGTAACCGTTTAACCCGACACATTTGACACCCATACGTGTAACATATAACCCCCAGTCGTCAATATTCGTTAATATAACCGCTAAAAAACATAATGTCATCCTAATAAATAAATAAATATAATTTTCATATATACCCTTTATATGTTGGTCCGTTATACTCTGAAGTTTAAAATCAAGCTTATTATTTGAATGCCTGATATAATGCAGATATTATAGAATGTTCAAAAGCACTAACATTGTATAATGTTCTTTATATCTAATGCAATACATCACTAAACATAATTATTTGGATATCCAATTGGAGGAACATTTTTGGCCATATTTAGATTCTCAGGGAGTGTAAGTATAATATTTCAAATGTTAGAGAGTCGAGATGATTAAATGACAAATATGAGTGAGTCCAAGTCTAATTTACCAATTTAGTTTTAGACAGTCATATATTTATACAAATTTATATCTTTGAGGATATAAATTAAAACTTTTAATCTTTGAATGTATAAATTGAGATTTGAGAGATCTTTCAAGGTGTAACTTGCGATTAACCCAAAATTCAATTAAAAATACAAAATTACTCCCATCTCATTTTTGTTTAACAAAAAAATCCAACAAGTGCCCACAAAAACCCTCCTTCGATGAAAACCCAACCCATACCTCTTTCTAGTAAAGCCCCCCGACCAAGCGTACTCCAATATTTTGGCAAAACTCAGCCCCACCAATAAACAAGTGAATTCCCTCACTTCACCAGTAAAACCCACCTCCACCACCACTAGTAAACCCCCCCCCCCCAACCCAGCCCAAAATAAAAAAAAAATCCCAAGTGGTGAAGAGAAATCTACTCTCAACTAGGTAAGACCATATGTAGAGAGACACATACTTACATACACAAAGAGAATTTGTATATACAAACACACATACGGATTAATTTGGTAGTTGTTGTGGTTCTACCCCTCACCCCAATAATTTACTCTCAATTGGATTTTGTTTCAATTTATTTTTGACTTTCCTGTTTGATGAGGGTGCCAAAGGTGGGTAAAGAGGTTAGGGTTGGGTATAGGTGGGTTAGGGAACCTACATCGTTGGGGAACGCTGGAGTTGGAAAAGAGAAAGTGTTTTTGGGGTGTTGGGGGGGGGGGGGGGTGATGGGGTGCGCTAGAGTTTGGAAGGATTTGGGGCAGCAACTGGAGTTGGGGAACGGGTTTGGGGCCATAGAGACTACTTATCGAAAAGACAAGTTAGGTAGGAAGAAAAATAACTCATTTTGTACATCAGTTCTCTATCTCCCTTAAAAAACACATAACCCTTTTATGATTTGTGGACTAAATGGAACAGTCAAGTATAATAATAGGAAAGTCAAAATAATCTTAATGCCCAATTTTCTTCTTCTCTCTAGACCCATGCTTCTTCGACCTTCTTCTCTGATAGACACGTTGATGGGACATTTTCACAAATTGATGGGGAGATGACATGTGGCCTCGACATGATAAACGTGGAGCCTCCATGAATCGACATGTGTCTTCGGTTCAACAAGACTCGAACCCTCCATGAAGCGACATGTGTCCTTGGCGTGAGTCTCCTTGGAGCTCTCTGGGATTGACATGTGTCCTCGGTGTGAGTCCCTCTCAGAGCTATCATTACTTGACACTTGTCCTCGGTATCTCAAGTCCCCTGAGGAGCTCTCCATCTGGCACATCTCCTCGACGTTGAGCCCTCCACGCCGACAATGGACATTGTTTTGACGTTTTATCGTGACTTGAGAGCGAATTTGGCTGTCAATGATCAGTTCTCCTTTCCTAGGTTGTCAAAAGTGACAGGGAAGATAGTTTAATAACTAATGGTGAGGGTGTACGAAATGTACAAAGCCCAGATGACATGATCTCTTGGAGGGCAATGGATGAAAGTGCTCCTGCGCATGTATAGCCATAATGGGAAACATTAAATTATCCCGTAGAGGGATGAGACATACTTATTGCTCGGTGAGCCCAGAGATGGGAACATTTAATGCAAAAGCTTCTTCCACGTGAAAAGGAGGGCACTCTGCTCGAGGACTGTGCACCACATGTTGCCTTGCAAATGGGCCAATGAGGAGTCTTCTCCCCAAAAGACCCCGACTGTCCGCAATGATTAACTTCATTAAGGTATAAATAACTCTCACAAACTCAAGTCTAAGGTACACAAAATCTCACCCAAAAAATATAATAATATTTTTCCACCCCTTTCTCATATACTAACGTGATCATCGAAAAGGTAACAACGAAAAAATATTTCGATACCCTTTTAACCTTTCTTTTTGAGTGACATGATCCAACTTAATCACTTGAAAGTGAGCAGAGAATTTGTAAAGAGTCTTGTCACCCTTTATTACAATTTCTCTTCATTCATTTATTATGGAATCTTTGACTTTCGGGGTAAAATTCGAGTTCATCAAAGAAAAGATATTTCAATTCATTTATTGTACTAAAATCATTGCGCACACACATCATTTTCACAATTGAACCAAAGTCCCATAACAAAATAAGAATAAACTAAAATTGAAATTAAAAACATAACAAACCCGAGATTCAATCAAAAATCAATCCACAGAACTAAAATTTGCTTCACCCAAAATGAATCAAAATCACAAACAAAAACTAGAAACGAATCAAAATCATCCAAGTCGAATAAAAATAGAACCCAAATTTGGAATCAAACCAAAATCTGGAGAAAACAAAAATTTAATTGAAGTTGGAAATTGGAAAATCAGAATTGAATAGGAATCGAATATCCACCTTTGTTTCTTCGTTTTTCCATTCTTCTTCCCGGCATAATGAATGCAGTGGGCTTTTTTTTGACCCAGACCAAAGTATTCTACACAGTGAAAGAGAGAGAGGAGAGAGGTCTGGGTTGTGTGGGTTTGCACAGAAACATGAGAGAAGCATAGTACTGAGAGAGAGGTTTGAAAGGGACAGAGAGAGTTTGATGGATTTTGTTTGTCTTTTAAACATGTTTTTTGTATGCCAAACCGCTGAACATGCGCGTGATACATACGTGCCGTTAATTTGGACGAAAAATGTAAATGTTACATTTTAGTCCATAAATTACAAAGGGATTATGTGCTATTTTAGAAGAACTAGAGCGGTGATGTGCAAAACGGGTTAACCACAGGGAGGTGAAGTAAAAATTGCCCAAAAATAATCCAAGGTTGGGAGTATTTTAAAAATTTTATATTTTTCACCCATTTATGTCGGTCAATTTAGTAAGGCAAAAATATTGAGGAGACAAATTATTGAAATTGAAACTTGAGGGATTTGATTAGAATGTAACCCAAGCTTGGAAGGGACATTTTGTAATTAATCCAATTTAAAAATAAATCTACTTCTCATTGGGAAAAATCATTAAATCCTATTATATTTTTAAATTATTAAATTACACTCTAAATCAAATAAAACAATTAACACTGTCGTCTTTATGATTAAATTGAGCATTGAATTTTCATGTAGAACAGTTGAAATTGGGTAATATATGGATAATTGAGTATAGAAATAACTTTTTTTAAAGACTTCAACACAAAAAATTGTCAAATGAACTAACATATTTGTTGTTTTGGATCATATTGTTACTTTTTTATTTGATTGAATGTGCAATCTAAACATTTGAATCTTTTAGGGTGTCAATTAGAAATCTGAATATCTTTTAAGGGGTAAAGTGTTATTCAATAATAAAATTATATTTGTTTTAATTTAAATTTTATTTTATAATATAAAAAAAAAACATTTTAGTACATTAGTATGTAGTTGTACAATTCCAATAGGATTGGATGGGGGATGGGGGATGGGTGTAGGGGTGGCGGGAGAAATTATAAATCTAATAACTAACAACTGAAAGCTAAGAGAGGACGTAACGGTTTAAGTCCATGTAATGTAGCGACACGTTGAAGGTTCAATAGCTCTCCCTGGTTTTCTTCCTCGTTGCTATCAAAAAAAAAAAAAACAAATGGAACTGAAAGCTGAGAGGCTAAAACGGTTCTTGTATTTCTGCCAGTCTCTCTCCGCGTCTCTCTCTCTCTCTCACATCTCCGATTTCCGTTATTTTTAGACATCTCTTTACTACACAAAACAACCCAAGAAATTAAAGGGTCCGCTCCATGTTTACGAATAAGGCTGCCAATTGATTCCTCAAAGAAGAAGAGAACAATGGCGTCCAATCGATTCTTCCATTTGGTTCTCTTCTTCCTTCTGGCTGGCTTGGCCTCTTCAACCTCTATTTCAAGTAATTCTTTCTTATTGATTATTGTTCGTTTTTATTTGCATTTGTATATATAGGATTGTTTTTGGATTTGTGAATTAATAATTACGAATAACAAAGTTTTATAGTTGTTTACGTGCAGATGATACGTGTGAATCTCGTGGATTGACGGGTCGTAACCTTCTTCAGCAAAAAGCGGGTAGATGTTCCTTCCTGCCCTCTTTAAGAACTTCTCTGTTTGGCTCCCGAGAATATGTAGGAAAAGAAATGAGGTTTGCAATATTATGTCATGGATAGTTTTAAGTTATAAGGAAGCTGAGAAGACGAAGCCCTTAATTCATCTGAACCTAATACAAGCATTTGGCCCGGAGAGAGCGTTTTGGTTGTCGGAAAACTACAATGTGATGTGCTGCACTAAATTTATGTTTTTATGTCGACCCCAAATAATTGGTAGAAGGATTTGTTGAGTGGAGTCGATTTCAAAACCGCATTACTAAATTTTAAGGCCAATGGATTCTGCTTTTTTTCTTGATATTGTTTTTGCAACAACAGTGATTACAAACATTAAATGTAGTATTATGTCTAATCAGGGGTTTGTTATATTACCTTTGATGTTATTGTTCATTCATGTGGAGAAAGGAGGAGAGGGTAACAAGGGGTGGACATCTAGTGCCAACCCTCTACTTATGAATACATAAAATAAGCTTAGAAGGACTAGATTGGCTTAACACGATATGAAATGAGGCATAGTTAGTTGAATATACACATAGTTTTGCTGTTTCTAATTTTGGTGCGAAAATTTTCCCCCTCTATGTCATTAAAATCAGAGCGACTATTTTGTAGGAGATGAAGCAATTAGTTTGAACGAGGAGACAAGTATTTACAGTATGTTTATAAGTAATGACCACGCCCATGGTATAACACTTTTGTCATACCCGTAAATATTTGAAGATAGCAATACAGAGTTGCCACAATCTTGGGTAAAAAGCAGATTTGTGGATTGATGCCAAGCTGATCATGTTTTGCATTGTGCTTGGCCAAGGATAGGGGATGACAGTGTAGAAATGAGTCATACATAGCAAGTCTTACATGGCATATGGAGCAAACCTACCATTTGGCAATATCTCCACAAAGTGGTTACACTTGGACTCGGACCCCCATTGTTTCAGGAAAATGGGGGCTAGTGTTCAATGAAGATTAGGCATGTTAGGCCTAGTGAACTTCAGTACATCTCTAAAGCGTTTGGATCAGTTGAAGTTGGAACAAAGAGCAAGTACTTTTAACTTTGAATATTTTTAGCATGCATTTACCAAGGCCAAATTAGTTGCAGCCTGATTACTGCAGATGTAGAAGATGGTTGGCGGCTTCTTCTGTACTGTGGCTAACAGGCAAGTTCAACAGATAAGTCATGATGGTTCTCAAACCTGGCTTTGTAATTGTAAGTTTTGGGGATGGCTACTAGGACTGATTTGTCCACTCTTTAAAAATTCAGAAGGAAAGATAAAAAAAAAAGCTGGTTGGTTATAAAGGGCATTTTACTATTCACTTGTTCTAGGACCAGGAGGATCATGATGGAGGGAGTGGATTGAGCTGAAAAGCTTGTGCAGCTTTATTTTTCGATTATTTCAATCTACAAAATGTTGTTGGTCGTAGAAGATGGTTGGACTTGTCGACATCGATCCGCATGGAATGCAATACCATGCCTTGTCACAAAAGCCTATTCCATCCTCATTAATGATCATGCCTTCTATTCAATGGCTTCTATGCATAGCCTACCTTGAAAAACTATTAACTTCTTTGTGCCATATATCCTAACTAAATTGGAGAAACACTATGTTGCTAGATTCCTTGATCTACACAATGGGAAGTTGGCTAGAATGGCAGCCCTGATTTGAATTCTTTTCACTTTTCCTGGTGATATATATCTCCTCACCCTTTCCACTCTCTTACTTTATGTAGAATCTAGTTTTTGGTATAGTTTTTCTTTTGTTGTGTTTTTTCTTCTTTTGTAATAAAAGTGCAACCATTAGACGTTTGGCCACAACATGCCATCCCCTTAAATTTTATCATGCCGACTATCATTATTTCTAGCATAAGTGTCTAGTAGATGCAGAATTACAAAAAACTATCATTTCTTCAGTTACTATCATCACCATGGCATCTAACCACAATAATTCTGTCCTTGAACCCTACCTGTTATCAGCTATGCCATCTTAAGCAGAGCCTCTGTAATACGACTCTCATATGGCTCTATCACTGTCATCACCACCAGTGCTCTGCTTCGACCTGACATTCCAATCAGCAACCATCTGCATGCTTCTCCTTCCTGTAATTTCAAGAAACATTTATTCAGCTTTCTAGATGTTGTTAGGGAATTTTCAGACATTTGAAATCGAGCATATGTCTGCAAGCTTTTCAATCAAACCATGTAACGCCTATGATGAAGTTAGAAAGGTACAAATGTAATGCCAAGCAAAATACATAAAAGGTAGATGACAATAAAATTGAAATCCTTAGTTTCGAGAACCTTAAGAGCACACATTTTTATCTGTTATCTCATTTTTCTCAATTTAAGGTCATCACTTTTTTCTGAATGTATCCGGGACAATAAAGGAAGTTGGCATTTGAAGCACTAAAATGTTCCTGGGATGCTGTTCAAATTTCTACATGTAACTAAGATTTTTTATCGAACTTTTTTGTCTGGCAATCTAGTTCATGTATTTTTGATATGGCATTTCTATTTCGCCATGTCAAGTGAAAGGTCATTGTTACAGAACAAAGAAAAGGTTAAGTTTATCATATACACTTAGTATTGGGCATAAAGTTTAATTGCTGCTGATAGAAGCTTGAGTCACCTCTAAAATAGTATTGCAATGAACTTTTATGCTACTTATTCTGCAGGTTGCCCTGTGAACTTTGAGAATCAGAACTACACAATAATTACAAGCCAATGCAAAGGACCCCAATACAATGCCAAAGTCTGTTGCGACGCCTTTAAGCAATTATCTTGCCCTTATTCAGAGCAGATAAATGACCTTAAAACTGATTGTGCTTCAACCCTGTTCAGCTACATAAACCTCTATGGAAAATATCCACCGGGACTGTTTTCCAGTTTGTGCCGTGATGGCAAAGATGGTCTCGATTGTGAAGAAACTCTGAAAACCCAAGCCAAAGCTTCTGTGGAGAAAAGTGGGGCTTCAGCAAAATATACTCAACCCCTAATGCTGATGCCCACATCTACCTTCCTGATGCTACTATTTAAGTTGTTCTGAGGGATGGTTCTTAACAGATACACCACCTATACCGCCTTTTATATATATTTTTTTGTGCATATTGTGGAATTGTGATTTGCTCAAAGGTTAATCGTATGGGTGGTATTCTCTCAACTTGAAGCTTATTGTTCCGTGTATGTCTCTTTGGTGCAAAAAAGCGTTTTAAAGAAAGTTCAGTTAAGTATAATTTATGTTACAGAAAAAAGAGAATTCTTGAGTTTTTCCCTCCTCCTAAAAAGCAAGCATTCATTCTTTAGTTCATTTTTATTTCTCAAAATACTTCAATTGGGACACGGAAGGAATATGTTAATTTAGGAGTTTTTTGTTCAATTTCTAGTAGAGTAAAATTCTTATTGGTACGAGTCAAGGAGATGACCCCCCTAGCCTCTGATGTCCATTTAAATCATATAAATTTAATTTGATTCATCAATTTGTTTGTGCTTCCTTACATTCATGGCCATCAGTTTGATCAAACGATTTGCTCAACCTCCTATTTTTATTTTTATTTTGTTCTATTTTTTTTGACTGATATGAGAGCCTGACAATGGTGTATTTAATGGAACACGAAGAAAATCAGGTTCATTAGCTTAGTAACTAACCTCATTTGAAGTAAGAGAAGGAATGAGGTGTTGACATGAAGCTACTTTTGAGCATGTAAAAAATAGAATGTCTATAATCAGCAAAGGGCAAAAAATCTAGACTGTATACTAGTCTCAGATTTGTATACAGAACCACTAGGGCGGTAATCGTGTCGTGTTGACCTATTTATTTTCGTGTTTTATTCGTGTTAAACTATATAACTTGTGAATAAAAAATTTAACGCTCAATTTTGTGTCCAAAATTTCATTATCACTTAATTGAGCCTATGCTTATATTTTTTTTATAAACTAAAAATTAACTTAATAAATATAATAATAAAAATGAATAAAAATATTTTTTTATACAAGAATTAAGTCACTATTTGATAAAATATAATAAAAAATTCGCATTTTACTCTTATTATACCACTTAAATGGGTTAATCGTATAAATTTTGTATTGTTCGGATTTGACATTAACCCAATCTATTTATTTTCCGTGTTAACTGATTTGTGTCGAGAAATGAACTACCCTAACCAACTAATTTCGTATCAATTTTGAGTCGTATTTTCACGTTTTATCAAAAGCTAAGAGCCCCGATTCTATCCTCGTGACAAAGTAAAACTTGTGACGTTGGATGACCCGGTCAAAAATCTATGTCCCCTTCATTGTACATTTCAATGAAAAAGAAAGATTTGCATGCAAAAATGAGAGTTTCAGTCTCTGATTGCCTCATCAAACATTATAACATCTTGTATTATCCTGCAATCCACCAGCAGAAATATATATTGACCAAAACAAAGCAATTGCTTCTTCCTCTTCTTTTGCTTTTTGTGTTTGCTGGGTGTTGGTAGATGTGTGTGTTGGTGGGTGGGTGCGTGGGTTGGGGGGGGGGGGGGGGGGGGAGTGTTCACGTTAGGACTACAGAATTTATGAGGGATAAATCACTCATCAAATGATATTTCAAGATTTGAACTCAAAATGTTCGAATTTGTAATTCATTCTTGTCCCCACTAGACTACCAATTAAGGTTAACAAAATTTGTTTTTTCATGGAGCAATAGCTCATAATTTACAACATAAATTCACAGGAATATAATTACCCAAAGACCACATAATTAAAGTAATTTAGAATTTTCTTGTGAGACTTGAATAAACAATCACGTCTACCTTTGAACAATCACGTCTACTATTAACTTCTCAAATCCCATCCAAAATGTCAAATGAATAATGCCATAAGTTGTCAGTATTGGTAGAGAAATTTTGTAGCTTACTCAATTCAGCACATGCAATTGACACTAAGTTTTCCAATTTGGCTGCCTGGACTAACATGCATAAACTATTGTAAAAGGCAAGACCTTTTCAACATGGCCATGCTAAAATGTTAGCGGAGGACTTTAGTTTCAGATTATTTTGTGAAACAAATTTACTAACCGAATTTCTTCACCAAATCTTATGATACGTTAAATAATGAATTTGATCAGTAAATTTTAATCTAGATAACAATATTCCAAAGAAAACATTATTGCATTAGTATTATATAAATCGTTTTTTTTTTCCTTCCTTTCATTTAAAAAAAAAAAAATCAATAATGAGCTTTTATTTCAAAAAATAAGACAAACATGAATGCACCATTGGGTGGAAGTAAAATTTCAAAAATAGATAGTAGACATAATAAATACCACTTGTTGCTTAATAATGTATTTTTTCTTCATCGATAATGAGTTATACATATATATGTATGTATGTATGCATATAATCGTTTTAATTTGCACATAAAATCACCCAATCATATTTTCTGCATCTATTTAGAAAAATGTAAAAATGGTATGCACTTGTTTTCTAATAAATTGGACGAAAAATGTTAATAGACCGATAGACTTGAACGTTGTTCCTATATAACCCGATTAACCCGCGTATTATAAATGAACAGCTGAGCTTCACCATATCGGTCCATACGTTTAATCAAGGTCCCAAAGAACTAGGATAGAGTATTAATAATTCACAAGCCTCCCCAAAAAAAAAAAAATTCAAGTTCATATATATATATATATATATATATATATTTCTCCTCAGCTATTAACCTACCCAAAACTTGTAGCTTCTAAATAAAATTAAACTTAAAAGAAAGAAAGAAAGAAAGGAAGGAACGAAGGAATAGGCCACCAATGTTGGGCCCATAAAAATCAAGCTTATCTGTGAGCAGTGACGAGGGTCTCAATAAACCTTAATCCATCGAACCTCGGCGCAAATTTATCCGAAGAAGCCGAAATATGTGATGAAGAATTTTCACTATTTTTCCTCGAATCAGAATCCTTTAAAAAAAAAAAAAATCAAACAGAAAAATAAACGTTTCAGCAGATGAAACAAAAAATTATAAAAATAAGTAATATTCACGAATTTGTTCAGAAAAAGTGAAGGCTTTTGCATCACTAATATAAGGTGAATAAGAAAGAGGAAGAATTGTTAATTGGTTTATATGATAGTGTGCCTGTTTGGTTGCCAAGAAAGTATATGAAAAGGGGATCAAAGACACAGAATTTCACAAGGGTGGTCATCTTGGTAAGCAACTACGATTTCAATTCATAGGACCCAGTTTTTTCCCCTTGTTTTCTAGGGAGCCAAACAGGCATCATGGGAAAGAAAACAAAACAAAGGAAAATCAATTCGCAACAAAGGAAGAAACGGAATAAAATTTTACCTCTCTAGAAATTTGATTCTTGGATGAGGTTGAGGAAGAAGAGATGGCAGTGGCAGAAGCTGCGGCCACGGACGCGGTGAAGAGCCCTGGTTTCTTCATGCTGTTTGGTATCGTAATTCTGATTCCTGAAAATTTTGTACAACGCCCTGGAAAAGGTTTTCCAGAGGAAAATACGGAGAAATTACAATTCCCTGGAAAAGGTATTCTAGAAGGAAAGAAAATATGTGGAAATGTTTTGGAAATTGCAATGCATTGGACAGCGATTTATTCAAATAGGGGTCTCCTTAGTGTTCGAATATTTACGCGGCATCCATTTTCTGCACCTCCTAATTTTCAATTACAGTCTTACCCTTTCGTGTACTTTGATTCTCGTCTAGCTTTTGGGTGGGACTATTTCCGCTATCCACAAATTTCAGTTCTCGTCCGATTAAATTCTAAATTAAAAAATAATAATACTACGTGAACCTAAAAAGTAGACTTAAAAATTAGATTTGATAGTTTTAACTATTGAATTTACTGTGAGTCACAACATTTATTGGGTTCCACTACCTATTCAATAATTGAGAATATCAAGCCTAATTTTTAAGTCTAGTTTTTAAGTCTATCTAGCATTACTCATTAAAAAAATCAGTAAGCTCACTCCTTTTATAGCTATTTCATTAGATTAAGCCCATCTTATTTTATACCTACTACACTAATTATTAAACTAATCTCAATATTTAACTTTAGGGTTTTTTTGCATACCCTATCTTGCATAACTTATTAAAAAAAAAACGCAACTTAATTATTTGATATAAATTTCTCAAGTGGTATTCAATTTAGTATTGATTTAATCTTTACGGATATTTTAATAACTCAAATGTTTTAGGTTCAATTTCTTCTCATATCCTCTAAAGGCTAATCACTCTTGTCCATTTAGGGACATACTCTAACTTACTTCAAATCACAATGATCAACCGTTATGTTCGAGAAAATAGTCGATGTAAATTTAAATACCCTGTAACAAAAAAGAAGAAGAAGTTGGTATTGGTTACAAGTTTACTCTTTTTTTTTTTTTGGTATGTATTTTTTTATCAATGTCAGTAAGTTCATTTAAGATTTGTATATATATATATATATATATATATATATATATATATATATATAAACTCAACTTACTATTTTTTGTAGATAAAAATTCACATGGAATGATTAGAATATAAAAAGTATTTGAATGAAAGTTTATCTTTCTTTTTTTTTTTGGGGTTAACATTCAAACAATTTTTTTTTTGTATATTTTATTTATAATCTAGTTATTAATATCTTGACAAATCAACACTAAACTAAGAAAAAAAAATTAAAAAATTTTATATTTTAATTAAACATTATATAAAGTGGGTTTTTGTCATTAATAGGGTGAGTATAAAATACGAGGAACTTAATCATTAGTGGGATGTATATAGTAGGGGTGAGTTTAATAACTTTATAATTAGGAGTTTAAATGTGGTGAAAAATGATATTTGTGGAATGAAAAAGAATATTCATGTTAATGAGAATAACTTCATTCTAACTTTTTCTAACGCTGTGTTTGGTACACGGTAATATTTTTTAGCAGGAATGAAATGAGTTTAGAAATTGAATAAACTAAGGAATGGAATGGAATGCACATTACTATTCCAATATTTGACAATTGTTTGGGATTTAATGTTGTAATGGAATGCACATTCCATTCTTATGTTTGGATAAAATAATTTTTTCATTGGAATGAAATGAACTTTGACCAAAATATCTCCGGTGACTAAAAATAATAAATAGAAATTTTTTATGAAATAAAAACTCTATTGTTATATTGAATATGGAACTTAATTTTGGAAACATAGTCCTCTTAAACAAATACACCTATTAAGTTTGCAATTTTTTAATACAATCATAAATAATCATGTACCAACAAATTTATCAAAATATATATCTAAATTTAGTGGCAAACATCAACTAATAAAATAAACACAGTAAAAATAAGTTTAGTCACCATCTACCATCTTACATAGTACAATTATTATTTTTTATCTAATATTTCTACCACAACAATAGTTGGCGTTCTCTTCTCTTTTTAATTCTTTCATCACATCAACTGAAGATGTATCTTTACCAATAGCTTGGTTCTTTCCAAATCTGATATATAAGTCCTCGTTCGTTCATCAACTTTAACTACAAGTTTTCTTTTGCCTTCTGATAGGAGCTTTTGACCAAAACCATCCACCCCAAAATTTTTTAGATTTTGACCAAAATTTGTTGGTTGTAAAAACGTCAATTAGAATAACATTTTCCAAAATTATTTAAATCTATTTTGTAATAATGCAACTATAAGAGTTTGTTAATTATTTTGATTATATTAAATTTTTTGTTCCACGTTGTTTTATTTTAACTAAAAAATAAATTATTAGAGCATGTTTCGCACAGAAATTTATAAATTTTGAAAGCTACTAAAAAATCAAGTTATAAATTTAAAAAATCCTTTGCAGTACATTACCAAAAAGTGCTTAAAATACTGTTTGTGTGTACATGAATTTTGTGACTAATTTTGAGAAATTTATTTTGTTATATTAAAAAATTGTCTATTTCAATTTTATGTTTTAATTTTATCAAATAATGAGATTTGACCTACAAAAGTGTACAAAATATGCAAATATGAAAAAAGATACTTATACATTAAACAAAACAAAGTTATTACATGAGATTGTAAGAAACAGAGTGTGTCAATATTATGGTTGATGTAGAAAACAACAAAGAGAGTTATTGAATACACATAAATTCGATGGAATAAAAGTGTCAGATGCATCATCACTTAAATCAACATAATTAAAAAGTTCAGGATCAGAAACAAGTAACAAATCTTGTAAAATTTGAATCTCAGCATAGTTAGAATTTAAATGCTCAATTTTTGCATGCTCGATTGCATGCAAAATATCAAGTCAACATTGCATCTGATCATTTTCACGTTCGAGTCTTGCTATCATCTTGGTATGGTTGGTAGAGTTTTGTAGATCATATATATCAGTCGAACGTGTCATCGATACTATTAGTCCATGTCAACGACAATATACTTCAAGCTCACAATTTTTGTTATATAATTGTTGCCATGTTGGTGTGGGTTTGATTCGAATACTAGGAGGCAGATAGTCGGTTGCAGGCCTAATAAATACGTGTCAAATTTGACCGAATGAGTGATAAAGGTCGATGGGCTCATTGCGGAACTCACGATTTTGTCCATACCAAGTTACATCAATGGAATTTGTGTAGAATTCAATAAAACGAACTACGTTTGATAATGCTGATCGGCCAGTGGAGCGTTGACGTTTATTGGATGAAAATGAAATTTGTTGTTCATTGCGTGATGAAAAATCTTGGGTGGTATGATTGGATTGCCTATTTGATGTGTGCTTAGACATTGTTTGAGTTATGATATACATAATTGAGAAGAATAGTTTATATAGATATAGAATGTAATTATAAACAAATTTGATAAGACATGCATTGTGTACGACTAACATGGCTTGACACTGATAAAACAATTCTATGACTTCACAGTAAAAAAGTAATAACATAACAATTCAATGACAAATAGGCAACCATGGCTTAACAACACACTGATAAAATAATGATATGATTTCACAGTGATAAAGTAATGACATAACAATTCAATTATAAAAGACTGACATGACTTGACACTATGCTGATTACACTGGCTTTCTATCTCATAAATGAACAACGATTACCACTATTTAATATATGACATTGGAAAAAAAATTGCACACTTAGTACATTTTGTTAAACTTCATCGACATATAATCATCTGACAAGTATTGTGCATTAGACAAAACATTGTTTTGCTCAACTGGTGTCAACTCTCGTCCATATGTAGTTCTCACCATGTCTTTTGCTTGTTGGAGCATATAATAGCAACACTTACGCATCAGTATTCTATTATTCTCTCTTCGAACATGTTTTACTGCTGATTCGTAGTCCTCTCTATTTCGGCATTGCATTGTTAGTGATCGTCTACGAGACACTAGTATGTCAAGTTCTCTTTGTGAATAGTTCTGATTCTTTAGCACAAAAAATTTACTCTCGTTGTACTCCCGCATAATACTCTTTTGGATCAAAAAATATCTCATTCTTGTAATCATTGTTTCGCTTTTGTAACAACCAAACCCGTTCATATCTGCAATTATTAAATCTCATAGAGAAATTTGATGCAAATATAATTTTGTATTTGTCATATCAATCACAAATAAGGTGTTTAAATAGTAATGTCCAAACCCTAGTGTGCTAGGCATGTCAAATCAATCAACAGTAAAATAGTATAGTCATGTGAGGCCATTTAGGGTTTAGTCATGCTTCAAACTTATGTAAGGTCATTTCACTCTTTGACTTTATCAACTGTGTGTTGTCACTTCAGCACATGGTCTATAGAAACCCATTTAGGGTTTAGTCACTTCAGCACATGGTATGCTAAAACCCATTTAGAGTTTAGTCACTTCATCACACGGTCTACTGAAACCCATTCAGGGTTTAGTCACTTCAACACATGACATTATGTAGTCCTGAGCAGTCATTTTTTCTTTTTCAGCTTGATCAAAGGGCAGTTATTTGTTACTTTAGCACATTGTTTGCATTGATATGCTCAGTAGTTGGGAGATATGTGTATTCATTACAACACATGGTTAATCAACAATTGCAGGATTTTGTCATTTCATCAACAATTTTATTGATTTAATGGGTTGTCAATCATGGGTAATAGAAAAATAATCAGTGTATTGTCAAGTCATGCACTCATTTCTCAGTGAATTGATATGTCCATCCAAACCTAGATTCTTCAGGACTATATATTCATCGTGTGTAAGCAACTAATTGAAGAAAACTCATTTCTAACATGATTATAGTGTGAGAACATTATATGAAAATATGGGTTATCATTGGGCATTAGAGGATGAGTTCTTCTATCCAATGAATCCTCATTTACGTTATTCAAGTAGAACCATGAGGGCTGAATTGCAATATCGTTTGACGTAGCGAGAAAATCTTAGTGGAGATATGCAAACTGGCAATTTACGACGGCCTCGACAAATTGCCATCCATAAGCAATTGAGACACCTCAACAACTGGAACGAGCATTGCATTATTTTCGAATTGAGAACAATCGCATGACAATCTGTCTAAATCATTACAACCTTCGTCGCATCGCACGATAACGTGCTGAATAAGAGTTAATGGAAGAAGCACTTATTAGTTTCCTCGTAAGTGGAGATGTTAGATATATTTTTGATGTTGAGATGTCAGACAAAGATGTTGACCCATGAAACATGTTGTGTGGAGAAGTGTTTTATTAGTGTTGTGTGGAGAACTATTATGTTATTGTTGTGTGGAGAACTGTTATGTTAGTATTGTTCGGACAAATATTAGGTCAGTGTTGCATGGACAAGTGTTAAGGCTAGTGTTGTGGGAACAAGTGTTATGTTAGTATTCGTATGGCGAAATGCTATATTAGTGTTGTGTGAAGAAGTGTTATATTAGTTTTGTTGTCTCCAGATTATGTTATTGTTGTGTCGAGATTTACATATGAAATGTTATGTAAGTGTAATATTGAAGTGACTTAAATGCGTTGTGTACAATATTGATTGTGTATGTGCCAACTTGATTATAGACTGCAATAAAAAAATTTGATTGTGTATGTTACAACACATTTACAAAAGAAAAACTTTGTACAATTCAAAAAAAAAAAAACGAACAAATACATCAAAATCATGTCACACATAGAGGTGATCGCCTACGTCGCTTCGGCTGATTGTGAACCTCCTGCTCAGCATCATGTGGTGCAACATGTGTCATCCGTGACACACCAACGTCATCGTGATGATGTGCACGACCTCGCCCCCATCCCTGAACTTGTGGTTTGGCTCGCATATGACCTATACAAATAAGTTTAGCATCATGTGTCACTTCCTCCTCATCTAACAATGGATCTGGTAAGGGAGGATGCAGAAGGGTAGGAGGGAATATGTGCGATGACCCACTGGTAACACCTACTGACACTACTAGTGGAGTTGAAATGAGAACATTCACATGTATAGGACAAGGTGTTACTATAAATGTAGGGGTCTATACTCCTAAGATGACTAGTGATTGTGTCAGTGTTTGAGTCCGTGTCATTACTGGAGTCGGTGTCGGGGTGGGTGCTAGTGTCTGTGCAGATGCAACTGTTAGTGTGGGTGCTGGTGTTGATGTGGATGCCGATGTCAATGTGGGTGCCAGTGTCGATGTGGATGTTGGGATCGGTGTCGGCGCAAGTGCAGGTGCCAATGCTAATACTGGTGCCGAGGTGGGTACTAGTGATGATGAACGGCCTAGTGATGACAGTACAAATGTGGATGACGATGGTGAAGAGAAATGAGTAGTCCAATCACCAGAAGGAGGTGGTTGCATAGATGTAAACGAAACATCAGTTGCCAAGACTAAAGCGTCGACAAGTCATTGCTGCTCTCAGATGGATGTCAAATATGAGGAGCTCAAATCAGTGATACGCCCAAGAGTGACCATGCAAAGTGTCAAAACTGGGCTGCCCTCATATGTAGAACGTGAAGTGTGATATATCCGTGAAAGCGTCTGTTCCTATAAAAACATTACATGATATTATTAATTATAGTAAACAATTTCACTTTTTTGCCTTCCAAATTAATAGTAAATCATTTAATAACATTTTACCAGCAGCTCTATGATGCTCCCAACCAACTAAAAACCAACAATAGGCCTAGCGATGGGTAGACCAACAAGCCGCCGAGTGATGTGACGATACCATTGCATGTATGCGTCAGTCAGATCCATCGGTGCAATAGCCAGGTCTTCGGTGACAATGGAATCTTGACAATGTGCCCACATCTCCATGTACAATTGACGAATGACAGTCCAATCTCGACTCGATCTACATCAATGGTTGACCGCATGCAAGACCCTACCAGCATTGCATGACTGTGATATATGCTGAATAAAACTAAACTGTCGAGTAACTCGATATGGAAAATGCCACTCTACAACATCGAAGCAAATTATACGCCATATATCTTGCCCAATAAGACAATAATTTGGTAGAAGACTCATTACCTTAGCAGTATACAACTTCCATATTATCTGCAATACAAATTGTGAGCACTCATTAATAAATGTAAAAGTATTTTTAAAAAAAAATTGGGCATAATTTCCCTTTTAAATTGGACCTTTCCAAAATTTTTCAACCTGTATACAATACAACCAACTCAGTGATAGACATAAAGTAATATACATAAAGATCCCACCATCTTAACATTCACTAATTCCACCCAACTCAATGCAATCAACTCAACACACTATAACAAACTTTAAAAATGAACTTCTGGGTAAGTAAGATATGGTCAAGCTGAAATACATGATCGTCTTGTATTTGGTCAAGCTGGTCCCGATAGTGACGTAATACATGGGTAGGAGTGTGCTGCTTCGAAAATGTTACATCCCATCTATAAATTTCAACAAATTTATAAGGATATAACAATACGTAAAATATCTATTTAACGTATGATATTTTTTATGCACCTACAGCCAAGGGGACCATTATTTACTACGTGCGCATCAACATCGTCCTGTGCAGTGCCCACATCTATACCGACTTTGTCTGCTTATGCATCAACCCCATCATGCGCAGGCGAAACATTCTCTTGTCCATGAAATACAGGTGCACCATGGGCCACGTGCTGTCATGGAAGTACACATTGTTGAACTATGTGAGACAGACGCTTCCATGCTCACAACTACATACACAATATGTTGATTTTATATATATATATACAGTTACAAGAACATATGTAAGCATCATGAAGAATGCAAGCCATTACATAAATCATAATGAGTTGACCGCTAATATCCTTCGCGTCCTGCATAGTAGAGAGT
Source organism: Ilex paraguariensis (assembly GCA_963454935.2). Taxonomy (NCBI): domain Eukaryota; kingdom Viridiplantae; phylum Streptophyta; class Magnoliopsida; order Aquifoliales; family Aquifoliaceae; genus Ilex; species Ilex paraguariensis. Next base: position 113,261 of record CAUOFW020007091.1, on the reverse strand, counting down.
GACACATCTCTCGATACAAATATGAAAGGGTCGCATGCCCCAACTAAAAGTGTTGGCTGCATCAAGGTTTGCGAGCACTAGTAAGAACATAAGTTTAACCCAACTTGACGTCTTGTTTTCGAACAAACCCCCCCCTCCAATCAACAATATCATGTATTATCGGGCGTAACATGTTACAAACTGCTCAGTTGCATCAGCTAGAATCACGTGACCCAAATGCTCAAATAGTGCACTAAGTCGTAGTGTGGACTTATCTATTGCTTCATCTGCTGGTGTGAACCCGAGTAACTCAGTGCACATGAGACTCCACTGTTGTACATCACGCACAGTGTCCCCACACATCTAGGAATCCCATCAACTAACAGAACGAGTAATACAACTATATCTTGAAGTGTGATGGTGACCTTACCAAGTGGTAGATGAAATGTATATGTCTCAATGCGCCAACTCTTAACAAGTGCGGTAATAAGATTTCAGTCCAGCTGAATGTACCTAAGGTGATATGCCCTATAAAATCCAATTGTGCATAGATGCTGAATAACCCGTTCGTCAGTGATGGTAACTCGAAGAAATGGAGCCTCAGATCATCTACAATGCAATGGTGGTATCTCAATGCCCTCCCAAATAGCAATCGTGTGATGGTCACATTGCAATAATAGTATGGATGCATTATCAAGACTTGGATCTAGTAATGAACGAGGATCACGATCCATGTCTACAACCTACATAATCTTACAATATACAAACATGATTTAACATATACAAATAACATCGTTAATATTTATATGTACCAACGTTAATACATCCTACATAGAAACATTTTTGGTAACGTCAATTATTATCATATGAATGAATAATGCGCTTGAACAATAAATAATGCAATATAGCTTACACACAACATTAGAATGCATTGTTAACACATAACTAACATCACAACATACAAAGTTTGGAATTCACTTATACATTACATAACGCAATAAGTCAAAGTAAAATAACAACATCGACATAACATATTTATAGTGGATGACCCATTGCAAAAGCTAACTGGTTCTTTGTTGGACATATTCGACGATCATGCCCTGCTTGCAAACAAATACTGCAGTGGTTTATTTTGCACCCTTCTCTTGGGAAATCCATTTCATTGCGTATGCGTGATGTCTGTGGACGTCTTATAATTTCTCGAGGCAAAGACCTATCAGGGTATAATGTAGGGCCATCGATATCATCCCAATAATCTTGGTGGTGCTGAGGATGAAGTTCAGGTGCCCAAGTCGACTCAAGTGCCTGGATGTTGAATACTAAATCGATTAAATTTCTGGAACTAACATGAAAATGCGAGCAAGCGGTCATAACATGAGAACAAAGCATTTTATAAATTGTAAATTTTTCACAAGTGCATGTTTGGTCATTAATACACACAACATGTGTATTACCATTATTAGTGACCACCTCTACTACTTCTCATCACATGTGAAAATGGTGTAATATTATACAATCCTACTTTGATCTGGTTAGGTTGCATAAATTCGATTGTATCGGGGGAGTACTCCATACTATTGTCTATGCAGCATTGTGCTGCTCACAACGCTCACAAAAAGTATTTTATGAGCCAATAAAATATGAATTTCACACATGCAATGATGAGAAGCATCCTTGCACCTTTCAGTGGACCATTGAACACCTCAGAAACATTGGTTATGGTTGTTCTTTATCTCCGGCCACCATCATGGGCAATTGTCCACTGTTGTGCTGCAATCTTATCTAACCACTCCCACACCATTGAGGCTACATTTTTAATTTCTTCCATTATCAAATTAAACTTACGAATCTGATATGCTGCCCTAGTCTTTCACACTTGATTTTTTAAATACGTGTTCTTGAAAGTGGTGTTGAAATTGCTTTGTACATGTCTAAGACAGAAACGACAATAGGTGTATGACTCATTCAACCTCGAACCAGCTTACTTAATTGCTGAGATTATACCTTTATGTTGATCTGATCTTAAGTATATACCAGCTCTATTCGACACAATAGAGTGGCGTAGATAATATAGGAACCAAACCCAACTTTCACGAGTCTCCTCATGAACAAAGACAAATGCTAGAGAAAAAATCTGCTTCTGAGCGTCAATCTCAGTAGTAATCAGAAGCATATGCTTATATTTGCCATTTAACTTCCCAAATATGTCGAATGTGGGAGCACGAACTTCTTACTTCCACCTTGCATTCGTCCCAAGGTTGTATTTCTCAAGAGCAACCATAAATTTGGGCAAGATGTTGTAAGAACTATCCCAGTCCCTAAAAACCTTTGTTATAGTCTTATTCTTTTCATTCCACTCCTTCTTGTACGTTATCAAATATTAATACTATTTTTTCACAGTTTCTATGATGATAAGAATTGTTACATCTGGTGTAACTCGAACCAAACCCTCAGTCCATCAAAAAATAAAGCTCACATCAAGCTAACAGTGGTCTTGGTTCAACCTTGGGTAGAAACAATTGTGAAATCCCTCATATTTTGTGATCTCAAAAATTTTGTGCTTCGCCTTCAAACCTGCCCTTAACCTCAAGGTCTTTTTTTCATCTACGACTAGATAAATCTAATCACTAGACCATCTTGAGTTATAGTATCTCTCTCCACCACAACCGTAACTCTGTTTTTTTTTTTTTGGTCCAGTTGGGCTGGTTGGAATTTGCTGTAATTGGAGAAGCCATGAATACAATGAAACCTATGTCAAAGCTACAGGGGCTACAGCTATTGCGTGGAACTTTTTAAGAAGAGACAACTGGCTAGCACAATTTTAATACTTTTTATTTTTAATATCTCTAGCTTTTAAATTCAGAAATCAGAATCCAACTAACCAACCAAACAATAATTATTTATTTTTTTATTATTTTATATATAATATATATATATATATATATATATATATATACTAGTAATTACCCGTGCCTAAAAACACTACGTTACCCATAAAAAATTGTAAATATTTTTGTATAAATAAAGGCAATGTACAATACAATTTCAACAATACAACGATTAAATTGATATTATTTAATCTGCATGATGTATGCAATACATATATAATCAAATCTTTATATAATGAAAGTCATGTTGCAACTATTATAACATATTAATTTAAAAATCTGAAAAATATAATTATTACTGATCAAATATTCACAATTTTAACATTTTTAATAAATTTTTATCTCAAATTTCAAAAAAATATAACTATTTATTTTTCAATAGGTTTCTACCTAAAGTTCGTAACATTATCTCTGCATCATTTTTTCAATGTGAGTTCTTGTAACTTTTGTGAGGAAAATTTCCAAAAGTTTTTCGTGAATTCTTGTAAATGTAAAATTTTTTTTTGAAAAAGTAAAATCAGTTTCCATTTGAGTTCAACTAAAAAAATCGTAAAATTCAATAAAATTTAAATTTGGGTGGAGCTATTCGCATCCCACAAATCTCTATTCCCACTCCATTTAATTTCTTATTATTAAACTACTAAGTCCACGTCTTTTATACCTACCCCATTAACAACTAAGTCTACCACATGCTACATACACCCCGTTTAATATGTAAACTCACTTTATATTTTGTCATAATTGGAGTTTCAATCTCTATTTCATCTCATGAACTCATAAAAATATTTTTGTAATATGAATTTTTTTATTGAGATACAAGTTAGTATTACTTTCTCAATTTAATTCTATTTTTGATTCCTTGTTTGTTGTTTGAATTTTCATTATTTTTGGTATGTTTTGATATCTCTGTCAAGTTTAATAATTTTTTATTTAGAATTTATGTGTGTGTGTGTGTGTGTGTATATATTTATATATATGCTTTCAGATTATTTATTATTATTTTTTATCTTGTTTAGGTTTCGCATCTATATTTGTTTTTTTTTTTCTTGTTCAATTTTGTGGTTGTGCTTGATACTACTTTTTTTTTCATTTTCGGTTTTGCTTTTTTTTTTTTTAATTTTGCTTGTTCCTTTAATCCTTACTTGATTTTTTTTTTCCTTCTTGTTTTGGTTTTCTTATTTCTTTTTTTTTTTTTCGTTCTTTTCTTTTTAAAATAGGTGTACTGTAACATGAGGTGGATATAGAAATGGTGAACTTAGTAATTTGATAATAAGAAATTAAATGTGGTTGGAATGGAGATTTTGGAGTGAGAATAACCCCCACCCCTTTAAGTTAAAGTAAGAATTTATACTTTATACTCGACAGTCAAATTCAATTCAATTCGAGTCTTAATCATAATTATGTTAAACTAAGAATTGAATTTAATTTTGACTCAAATTAACACTTCTATCTTAAATCTACAAACTAATTCTTATTTCTTTCCATTCACTGTAATGCTAAAACTTTTTTTTTTTTAATTTGCTTATTCTTTATTACTTTTACAATCAATTTCAATTTGAGTTCAACTTGAATATTCGTAAAATTCAAGCAAAGTTAAGTTTAAGTAAGAATATATACTTTATACTCGACAATTAAATGCAGATCAATTCGAATGCTAATCATAATCACTTCGAACTGATAATCGAGTAGAATGAAATTTGGAGGATGAATTTCGATCATTTGATCAATAATCTTAAAAAAAATCTGAGCCGTGAAAAGTTCAAGACAAATAATGCTAGCTTTCTTAGTATATAGGTATATCCCATTACATATATATTATCGTCTCTTATACAATTCGAATATTATAATATTTTTATTTCAATACAAAATATGATCTATATTATAGTCATTCGACTTGTTTTGACGCGAATAATTTGTATTTAAGGTCCATTTGTTTATTTAAATTTTTTAAAAATAATTTTTAATTAGAATTATAATTAATGACATAATTAATGTAGAGTATGATATAGATAGAGATAGAGAGTTATACGAGAGATAGGAGTCTTAGAATTGTCAAAAGAATGAAAGTCTTGTTCAAAAAATTGGGTGGGTGGGTGGTGGGAGGGAGAGGAAATTTTGTATTAGGACCGTCAGATCAATATTTCTTCAAGTAATCTGAGTTGCGAAAAGTTAAAGACAAAGCAATCTAACTACTTTATTTTATACTAGTAATTACCCGTGCCTGAAGACACTACATTAATCGTAAAAAATTGTAAATATTTTTTTCATAAATAAAGACAATGTATAATACAATTTCAACAATGTAACGATCAAATTGATATAATTCAACATGTATGCAGAGCATATATAATCAAACATTTATATAATGAAAGTCACGCTACAACTACTGCAACATATTAATTCAAAAATTTGAGAAAATATAATTATTATTGGTTAAACATCCACAATTTTAACATTTTTAATAAATTTTATCTCAAATTTCAAAAAAATATAACTATTTGTTTATCTGTAAGTTTCTATCTAAAGTTCATAATATTATCTTTGCACCATTTTTCTAATGTGAGTTCATGTTACTTTTGTGAGGAAAACATCCAAAAGTTTCATATGAATTCTCGTAGATGTAAAAAATTTTGTTGATAAATTAAAATCAGTTTTCATTTGAGTTTAAATCTCTATTCCCACCCTACAAATCTCTATTTTTGCCCCCTATTTAATTTCTTATTATCAAACTACTAAGTTCACCCCTTCTATACTCACCTCATTAGTAATTAAATCCACCTCATACTACATACACCCCGCTTAATAAGTAAACTCACCTTATATTTTGTTATAATTAGGGTTTCATTATCTATTTTATCTGATGTACTCACAAAAATATTTTTTTTAATATGAATTTTTTCAGTGAGATACATATTAGTATTACTTTTCAATTTAATTCTATATTTGATTTTTTGTTTGTTGTATGAATTTTTATTATTTTCAGTATGTTTTGGTATCTCTGTCAAGTTTAAAAATCTTTTCTTTAGAATGTATATGTGTGTATATATATGTATACTTTTCAGATTATTTATTGTTTTTTTTATTCTTGTTTAGGTTTTGTATCTATGTTTCTTATTTTTTTTTCTTGTTTGATTTTGCGTTTGTGCTTGATACTTTTTTTTTCCATGTCCGATTTTGCGTCTTATGGTTTCGCGTTTTGTAGTTTTACTTGTTCCTTTAATCTTTGCTCGATTTTTTTTATTCCTTCTTATTTCGGTTTGCTTCTTTCTTTTTATTTTTTTTCCATATTTTGTTCATTTTTTTTAAAAGGGGTGTATGTAGTATAAGGTGGATATAGAAAGGATAGACTTAACAGTTTAATAATGAGAAATTAAATGAAGTGGGAATAGAGATTTCAAGGTGGGAATAACCCCACCTTTTAAGTTTTAGTAAGAATTTATACTTTATACACGACAGTTAAATTCAGTTCAATTCGAGTCTTAATTATAATTACGTCAAATCGAAAATTGAATTTAAGTTCGACTCAATTAACACTTCTATTTTAAACCTACAAACTAATTCTATCTATTTCTGTTTACTGTGATGTCATAACTTCTTTTTTTTTTTTAATTTAGTTATTTTTTATTATTTTTACATTCAACTTCACTTGAATACTCGTAAAATTCAGGTAAAGTTAAGGTTAAAGAAGAATATATATTTTATACTTGACAATTAAATTCAGCTAAATTCGAATACTAGTCATAATCATTTCGAATCGATAAGCGAGTAAAATGAAATTTGGAGGAGGAATTTCAATTATTTGATCAATAATTTGAGCCACGAAAAACTTAAGACAAATAATGATAGCCCCTTAATATATAGATATATCACATTATATATATATATATATATATATATATATATATATATATATATATATATTATTCACCTATTATACGATTTGAATATAATAGTATTTTTATTTCAATACAAAATATGATCCATATTATAGTCATTCGACTCGTTTTGACACAAAGAGTATTTATTTAAGGTCCATTTGTTTATTTAAATTTTTAAAAGTAATCTTTAATTAGAATCATAATTAACGACCTAATTAATGTATAGTATGAGATAGAGTGATAGAGTCATAAGAGATATAAGAGTCTTAGAATCGTAGAACGAATGAAATTCTTACTCAAAACATTGGGGGAGAGAGGACTTTTCGTATTAGGACTGTCGGATCAATATTTTTTCAAGTGATCTGAGCCGCGAAAAGGTAAAAACATAGAAATTCAGCTATTTTATTATATATACTAGTCATTACTCGTACCTGAAGACACTCTTAACACAGAAAATTTGCCAAGCAAACGGGGCATCCAGGAATGCCTTAAATAAAAGAAGTCCAAGCATTGAAATGAAAAAAAAAATTATATTATATTAATACAATTCGAAAATCCCTATAAACTTAAATCAACACCATTACAAAATTATCCAGTCATATATTTCTTCATGGCTGCTCTTCTTTCCGATGAGTTTTCATTTTTTCAGCCTCTTGCTAAATATAATGAATAGGTTTTCTAGTTCATATTGAATTACAAATCAAATTTTTAAAAAATAGAAAAAATACCCAGCTCAACAATATTGTCCAGCGAATCTGCTTGTAGGTGCAAAGATAATTGATTTAAATTATCCACTACTATGACTTCTTGGATGCCACAGAAATATTCTCACGCCACAATTAAACCAAAATAACAAAATCAAATTTTCATTACTTAAAAAAAAATTGATTTAACTGACATTTTTATCGTTTTGGTATCTATTTTAAACTATTCAAGTATTTAAAAAATATGAACAGTAACAAGGGAAAAGCGATGCAAATAAGAAAAAAAAATTGATAGTTGGTTTAGAATATTATTTTTTTTTTGTGCAATTGATATCGTTTGTTATTTTTTTTATTAGTGATTAGATTAATTTTGAATTTTTTATTTTTTTGGTTTAATTTAACACTTGCTATTTTTTATTGGTGATTAGCTTGACTTTTAATTTTTTTTTATTTTTTTGGTGCAATTGGTAACACTTGTTTTTTTTTTTTATTAGTGATTAGGTTGACTTTTAATTCTTTTTATTGGTAATTATTTTGGCTTTTAAATATCTACAACTTGAGAATTTTTTTTAATATTTAAATATTTTTTCATCTATAAAATCATACAAATGTTTTGAGCAAATAAGTCCAATTAAGATCGTTAAGCCAAACAAATAATATTAAAAGAAAAAGTGTGAGATAACATTGTTTGTCTTCACCATCTTAATTTGACTTTCATTCTATCTCATATATATATAAAGAGAGAGAGAGAGAGAGTATAAAAGATGGGAGAATGTGTGTTTAAAATATCTGTGAGAGAGAACGAGAAAGTTATATACGTGTGAGAGTTGTTGTATAAGATAGAGAGAGAAAGAGAGTTATATTAGAGATGAGAGTGTTAGAGTTTAAAAGGAATAAAAGTCTAATTAGAATCGTTGGATTAATAATTCTCAAACGATCTGAGCCACAAAAATTTCAAAACAAATAAATCTAGCTACTTTATTATATAGGTTTTAAACTACGTGTTTAAACAGCTTATTATATAGATTGAATTATAGATATAGATATAGATATCAGTATCAGTATAGATATATATAGATAAATATATAGGACAATATATGTTAATGAACCTATATTTTATTAGAGATAATCATTTTTATTAGAGTTTTAATAGATATTAGAATATGTTTTGTTATTATATATATATGTCCAAGCTAATCTCTTGAATGGGGATAATGAGAGATCAAAAGAATATAGCAGAATCTTGTAGAAATGTAGATATCTCTCCAATGGTTTAAACGGGGATAAGAAGAGATAAAAAGAATGTAGTAGAGTCCTGTAGAAATGTAAATTAATTATAATCGTCGGATCAATAATACCAAATCAATATAAGCCGCGAAAAGTTCAAGACAAATCAAGCTAGCTACTTTATTATATATATATAACTACTAATTATGTTTTGGTATATAACAATCACAAGTTTACAAAATATGTAGTTGAAATAAGTACAAATACTACAATTAGTACTTAAATTTTGTCTTTTATTTTAAAATAGTCCTTAAATTTTTAGCTATTTTAAATTATTCCCCCAACTTGTGTCAATTAAATACTTTGGTCAATTTCACCTATTAGAACAAATAAAAGCAAGTCACATGTTTATCATATGACCCTCTACGCTTTCAATTGATGGAAAGACTTTATTAACATGAAATTGATAGTTGATGAGTAATTAAATTGAGACAATTGAAAATTTATGCACCATTTGAAATCAACAAATAAATTTTAAAAGAAATTATGATATTTATCCTTGAAATAATTCTTAATTTTTTTAAAAAATAATTCCAAAAATGAAGACCATGATACTTGTCGTTGTTTCTAGCTTTTTAGATCCACTCGATGACAGTTGTGGTGGAGCTGGCTGATATTCCCATTGAAATTTCCATGGAACCAACATTGTGTGGCCACATTTAGGCCAAGAGAAAAAAGACAACTTATTTGGAATTTTCTACTTGACTACTTGTATGCATATTGAAGTTTTTTTTAGAATATTTTTTATTTCCTCCTCTCTTTTTTTATTAAGCATATTGAAGTTTTGAATGCACTAGAAGAGGGTTCTACTACGGTATCAAAAATCACTTTTTTAGTATTGTATTTTTATTTTTTTTAAAATTAAAATTCAATATGTGCATAATTTTTTATTTTATGATTACAAATCATCTAATTTAAAATCGATGATCGAAATTAGTGGGGCAAGGTACCAATTTCGATGTCATAACCTTTCCTTTTTTTAATTCAATAATTAAGGGTGTCTAAATTAGTTTATGCGATATCGAATAATCTCTTCCTTGACTCAATCAAAAGCAGGTCATCTACGCTAAAACTAAAGTATGAGATAAATCCTCGTGTCATAGCCTTACCGCCTTGAACAAGGGGATGATATTTGATCCTAGGTGGATATTCCTTGTTATGAAATGTGTAACCACAGTGTCTTACTTGCGTATTTTAAACAATGAGCAGGTGGCGGTATCTTTCAAGGACACCCTCTATCCCCTTGTCTCTTCATGATTTGTGGAAAAGGTTGGGAGAATTAATGGAGTATCAGTTGGTAGAGGTTGTCCAAAGATCTCCCACTTGTCCTTCGCAGATGACAACCTACTTTTTTTGAGTGCTAAACCTCAAGAAGTTAGAGCAGTACAACAAATCCTCCAAGTTGCTTTGGGCCAAAAAATCAACATTGAGAATTGGACTATGGTTTACAGCAAAAATACCGACGCAGCACTTACAGGAGAACTTCAAGAAATTTTGGGAGTTCAGCTGATCCAGTAGCACGACAAATACTTGGGGTTACCTACAATTGTGGGGCAGTCGAAGAAGAATATATTCAGTAACATTAGGGAAAGGGTATGGGGCAAAATGCAAGGGTGGAAGGAGCAATTTCTTTCATTTGTAGGAAAATAAGTGTTAATTAAAGCGCTATCACAGTCAATTCCTACATATGTGATGGGGGCGCTTTAGGTTTCTAGACTACCTGTGCAATGAGTTGGAATCAATGACAGCAAATTTCTGGTGGGGGCAGAAAAATGGAGAGAGAAAGGTCCATTGGGTAAGCTGGAAAAACATGGGTAAGAGCAAATCCAGAGGTGAAATGGGATTTTGAGACCTTAGAGCATTTAAAGCATGGTGCATAATCCATGAAAGGCATACCCTTTTACATAAGGTTATGAAAGCAAGATACTTTCCCTCAACCACCTTTATGGAGTCTAGGTTGGGTAATAGGCCCTCTTATTCATGGCGTAGCATTTTTGAAGCCCGAAAGGTGATTGAAGCAGGTTCTCGGTGGAGAATAGGGAATGGGCGGAAGACTAAGATTGTTGGGAGCGGGGGTGGGATAGATGGCTTCCTATACCTGTAGTCACGCCCCTGAACACTCTCACAAAGGAGTCTATTGTGTGTGAATTAATTGATGCACAAACTTATCGATTGAGGGAGCACTTGGTAGATAGCATTTTCTTACCTCATGAAGCAAATGCCATTAAATTCATCCCACTTTAGCAGGTGGAAGACGTATTGATGTGGCACTATAACAGGAATGGAAGATATTCAGTAAGTAGTGCCTATTTTGTTACCATGGAGCAAAATTTGACAGCCTCAGAAGCAAATGCGCAGTAGCCCTCTAGCGCTACAGGTAATGTGATTTGGCATTTTTTATGGAATCAAAATGTCCCAAATAAGGTGAAAAATTTTATGTGGCACTTTTGTTTGAATGCTCTGAGTACGAATGAGAACCTTTGGCAGAGGGGAATAATGATGTATAACTTATGTCATGTGTCCTGAAGAGATGCCAAGTTGGGTATGCACATCCTACAAGACTACTATTGGGCCAAGTTTTCGTGGAAGCTGAGTTCAATTCGTAAGATTATACATAAGTTAGGGATATACCCAGAGCAGTGGGTAATGGGCTTACATAATTTCTTGGATACAAATGAGTTTTCCTTATTCCTTCTTCATTGCTGGATGATTTGGAAGCACCGAAATGACGGGGTCCACTCATGCTGTTCAACAAATCCTGCAGCTATAGATCGAAATGCAGCAAAATAAGTAAAATTACAAGAAACAAAATGCGTTTCTCAGACAAAGAATGAGTGAAATATAATGCTTATCTCTAACAAAGAATGAGTGAAATATGTCCATTCCATTGTAGAAAGGTTTTCATTCACATTCGTCTCTATTAATCTTAATTTCGAACACTAACATTAGTTCTTTGTGGATTCAACTTCGGACTTAATTGGATTAAAATTATAACTTGACCTCCTGTACTTGGGTTTACATATTTCAGATCAAGCCAAGTTTTTGCATTGTTCTCATTGGTGATTGAAACAAAAGTAGGAGGAGGTACAAACTCAATCGAATAAGAAAAACTGCATCATCCCAGGCCGGTGTATTGAAAAGGTTTCTCCATGAATAACTTCATTCTAGCCCTTTATTTGCTTTGGCTGTTGATTTTTGCATATAAGACCATCATAAGTTAGGATTTAAACGAATACCATGTCTTTGCATCTGATATGCAGATTTTAAACATTAAAAAAAAGAAGCATATACCTCTGCCATATACATAAAACTATATTGAAATGTATCTGCACGTGTTGCTGTATCTAAAATGTATGTTGAAAAAAATTATTTAATCAACGGATGCGTATCCATATTCGATGCGTAGCGGATACGGATCAGAAAGATTTTTCAATGTATCTCTGGTTTCCAGCTAAATTCATTAAATGTTGTTTATGCTTTTATTTTGTGTGTGTAATATTTAGATTCATTAAATGTTGTTTATGATTATATGTTTAGTAAGTATGTGTTTACCAATGTATTCTAGAATGCCTTTATGGACTTCTATGAGCATAGAACGAAAATGCTTTAGAAGAGCTTTTATCACGGAGGAACGTTAATTTGATTCTATCTATGGCAAGGAAATGAAAAACTTGCTTTTTTTTTTTTTTGCTTGGGTTGATTTTGTTTATTATGTTTAGTAAGTATGAGGGTAGGTCTCTTATGGTAAATGATGGAAATCTAGTCAATGTATGGAGTCTGTCATTAAGGTACACCGCGATGGATAGTAAAACATACAGGGGGTTTATGTCATTGAGATATTTTCTGATAGTTTATTGAAATTCAGCTGTTTATTCTTGTGACAAATATTAGCCATTGATGACAGTTACAGCATAACACTTCCTGAGTTTTGCACATGCACTTCTCAAGTGTTCTTTTAACATAGACACTGTTTTTTACTTGTTTAAAGTTTCTATTCATGAGAATTATAAGGGCAGTGTTTGTTTTCTTATCTGATTAAGTCGTTTTTGAAGTTATGGGTCTTTCTGTTGCACTTCTATGACCAATGTTGGAACTCTATTAATTTTAATTCACAAGTATTGGTTTATTTGTGGTCTTATTTTCTTTGTCATAAGTGAAGGATTCCCTTAAAAACTGCCACAGGTTACAAAGGGTGGACACAAATATGAAATGTCATGGTCACGCATATATGGTGAATCTTAAGCAATAGGACATGGGCACAGTGAGAACATGGCAACAACCACCTGCCCTCTTGTTTCCTTTTACGAACTTTTCCCTTATGTTCTACATGGGACCTGTATTTAGAAACCCGGATTAAGACCCTTTAACTTAAAAAATTTAATCTTACATTAGACATGGATATTTCATATCATACCTTTTCGGTTTCCTAAGCAAAACAAATTTTCAATGGGCCAAAATGCTGTCGAATTCTGGTGTATTTATCATACACTAATTGGTTTTGAATGATTAACATAGCTATCTGGAACTTTGTTGTAGTTGAAAACATTTACATATTTGTGGACTGCAATGATATCATCTTCATGTGAATATATTGTATAGGTGAAGTTGAAGTCTAACAGTCGTATGAGCTTAATATAACGTTTCTTGCATGTGACTTCGAATTATGTTCAACAAAACTATGAAGGTTTTGTTTGCCTGGGAGATGTTCTTATGTTTCAGGAATTTTCATTTGCTCACAATATCAAGGTTTCCTGTGATGCAGGATTCTTGCAGTTGGCATTTCTTTAGATGTGTAAATTATTTTCCACTGCATATGACTATTCTTGTGCTATATACTTACTATTGAAGGTGTTGCTGATTCAGGGAACGACCTAGGGCATTGTTGGAAGGGTCAGAGGAGAGGAGGTTTTATTTTGTTTCTGAATATTTTGATTCCAATGAATAACTATTTGTTTTTCACTTGCTATTCTTAAAGTATTAGAAGAGCTAAAACAAATGTTCAGGTTCCTGTTTGTTTGCTCGTGGATGATATGAGAAATTTATTGCATGTTAGGATGTGTATATCTCTACGTACACATGTGGATGTTGAGTTCACTTTTATTCTCTTTGAAGCTGTGACGTGTTTGAGGATAATCTTATGAAATTGAAATTGTGATAAGAAACAAACTCCCTTTTTGTGATCGGGATAAGAAACGAACTTAATGATCTCTGTTTGTGCATTATTTTTCGAGGTTTTGAATGTTAGGGAGAGATTAGTATTGTTTGTTGAATTCCTGAAATCTGATTAGTATCTGTATATGCTATACTTATATTGTATATACTTTCTGTTTATTCGTAAATTTCTGTGAGTTGGTTGTTTTTTTCATCCATGTGGCATAGTTTTTTGGATGGTCTCACGCATATATGGTGAATCTTAAGCAATAGGACATGGGCACAGTGAGAACATGGCAACAACCAACTTCCCTGTTGTTTCCTTTTACAAACTTTTCTCTTATGTTCTACATGGGACCTGTATTTAGAAACTCGAATTAAGACCCTTTAACTTAAAAAATTTAATCTTTCATTAGATATGGATATTTCATATCAAACCTTTTCGGTTTCCTTAGCAAAACAAATTTTCAGTGGGCCAAAATGCTGTCGAATTCTGGTATATTTATCATACACTAATTGGTTTTGAATAATTAACATAGCTATCTGGAACTTTGTTGTAGTTGAAAACATTTACATATTTGTGGACTGCAATGATATCATCTTCATGTGAATATATTGTAGGTAAAGTTAAAGTCTAACAGCCGTATGAGCTTAATATAAAGTTGCTTGCATGTGACTTCGAATTATGTTCAACAAAACTATGAATGTTTTGTTTGCCTGGGAGATGTTCATATGTATCTGGAATTCTCATTTGCTCACAATCCCAAGTTTCCAGAAATGCGGGATTCTTGCAGTTGGCATTTCTTTAGATGTGTAAATTATTTTCCACTGCATATGACTATTCTTGTGCTATACTTACTATTGAAGGTGTTGTTGATACAGGGAACGACACAGGGCATTGTTGGAAGAGTTGGAGGAGTTAAGGTTTTATTTTGTTTCTGAATATTTTGGTTCCGATGAATAACTATTTGTTTTTCACTTGCTATTCTTAAAAGGATAAGTATTAGAAGAGCTGAAACAAATGTTTAGTCAAAATTTCAGGTTCCTGTTTGTTTGCGTGTGGATGATATGAGAAATTTATTGCATGTTAGGATGTGTATATCTCTACGTACACATATAGATGTTGTGTTCACTTGTATTCTCTTTGAAGCTGTGACGTGTTTGAGGATAATCTTATAAAACTGAAATTGTGATAAGAAACAAACTCTTTTTTTTTATCGGGATTAGAAATGAACTGAATGATCACTGTTTGTGCATTATTTTTTAGGTTTTTGAATGTTAGGGAGAGATCAGTATTGTTTGTTGAATTCCTGAAATCTGATTATTATCTGTATATGTTATATTGTATATACTTTCTATTTATTCGTAAATTTCTGTGAGTTGGTAGTTTTTTTCTTCCATGTGGCATAGCTTTTTGGATGCACATTGTGGACCATGGATACTAGGATATACTAAGATTTATCACGACTCCATAGCAGACCACCCTGTTATATCGTTGATCATAGGATTTGGTACCTCTTCTAGACTCAACTAAGGAGTAATTTTTTAATGATGCCTCCTCACTAGAGTAGAATGTGTCCTATTTTGGGCTGCAGGACGGGTAATATTCTGTCATGAATGGGCAAGCGTTGGACCAGTCACCCTCTTTCAAGCATGCTTTAATGGAGAAGCTAGTGTCTTAAGTGCTGTCAACATGATATTGCTCAGGATATTAATGGCAAGGTAATGAAGATGTGTGGTTTTGTACGTGACCTAGGAAAAATTCAAAAAATTCTTAGTAGGACCGCCTTGAAAGCGATATACTATAGACACATAAAGATATTTACAATAAATTACATACACAAAGAGATAATATAATAAATTATTTAAATTTTGTTGTTATTGATTTGACTTTTAAATCCCACATGGAAACAAACCATTGGAAAGCATTTCTGCCTTGAGGACTCGTCCCACATCGGAAAAGCTTCAAGAAGTGAAACCTCATCATGCCTATAAAATGGGTCAGTGGGACACACAGTGATAAATAGTACTTGAATCCAACATCGGTAGTATATGGGTAAGTGAAATAAGAAAGACAGGTATAAGTAGGAGCATAACTGTCCAATTTTCCGTTAAGTACTTGGGCCTCATCTAGAGGGGAGGGCCCAATGCATATTAATATAGACAAATTTTGCTTGGGCCAAGTTTCAACTCAATAATTAGTCTAACGTTTTGTGAAATTGTGGAGTGGATCCCAAAAATTGCTAATTTGCCAAGCGTAATAATGGAATTTGTGGGTTGGATTTTGTGATTACACGTATTTGTGCCGAATCCGAACCGAGCGCAGTTAAGGTATAGGGGCACATTTTGTGATCCTAGGGTGATAGCATTAGAAGATATGACATTGGAAGTAATGGACCAATCTTAAATATCTAGGATTATATTTGAGTAGTTGGCGTCAATTTAGTTTGCTTTGCAGATCAACAAAAAAAAAGAGGTTGAGTATGCTCTGGAATATTTATGTACTACTATGACCAAAAGTACACAGATGAATTATCTTAATGCATGTCTTTGAATGGACGTTATATAAATTGATATGGTTGAGAGTCAAACCTTGCATGTAGGAGCATTGGTTGTGTATCCCCATTTTGGCTTTTCCGTTAGGATTGTGTCACTAAGCTAGCTCATAAGAGTTTTGAAAGGCAAATGTAAACATTGAGCAAAACTTCATAAGTTCATATTAGATGAGGTCCTAAAGTCTTACCTTGATGAGCTTGATGGTGACTTCTGTGGGTCGTGATACATCATCAGCATTGCGGATATTCACTTGACAGAGATACAGAACCGATTATATCTGGAGTTGAATGCCACTTTTACAGGCACAAAGTCTTGAATAGCTGGAGTGTTAATGAATAGTTTAATCATATTTGTTCTTTCTGTTTTCTTTACTTAAAAAGTGGTTACACAAATGGAATTACTTGAAGAGAAGTAAGTGAATAGTTATTGAAATAATGTATCACACAATTGTATACCTAGGATCATGAGCAAATAGACACAATTGTGTGCTTGAGATAATGAGCAGGTATATAATTTTGCTAGGGCAAGTAATTCAATAAAAATGCCTATAAAAAACCAACTTTGGGTCAGCCTATGCTCTTCAATTGAACAGGAACTACCAATGTGTTGAGCTCCAAAAGTTTTGAGAAGTGTTTTGCTTATGAATCACCGGGTAATGTCATTAAATTCCTGCTATGATTTAAATAAATGATTTTTTAACCCCCATAGAATGCAAGATGTGGATTTCAGAAGAGATGGAGGGCAACACAAATAACAGTTTAATACCCTGGCACATTTGCCTAAAGATTTCTTGTTTATATTTGATTTAGGGCCTTGCTCATTGTTGGGGTACTTTGAACAGTCGGTGATTTTGGACTGTATTCCATAGTAGAGTTCTCATGTCTAGTTGTTTCTGTATATATTTTGGTTTTTTTTTTTGGCTGTGGTTGATACATGACAATTTCAGAAATTAAGTTATGTTTGTCAATATGGATATGAAAGTGTAGGATGAGAAATATGAGGAAGCAAATGAAAGATTTGGACACTTATTCCTCCCTCATGTAATTCCGGATATGACTTGCAGAGTTGTTCAGGTCATGTCATATTCTTTGTCTGTAACCGAGTAAGCCTATGCAATTTGTTCTGTGCATTTCATCTGGTTTGTTGTGCCTTTGGATTGGGGCTAGTTTCTTTGGCTTATGACTGAGTATGTTTCTGCTGTGTGTTTCCAGGCATTTCATCAGGCTTGTTGTCCCTTTAGATTGGGGCTGCTTTTGAACTTGAGTTGTTATATGCTCTTCGAAATTATTGTTCACCTGTTGTATTGCTTTGCCAAATCAATGCATTTTGCTTTGAGAAATTGTTTTGTTCTTTTGTTTTCCCCCCTTATCTCTCTTACCAATACTCTGGTTGCTTCAAAAATTTTCAGGCGTCGGTGAAGATGCTTAGTGAATGAGAGGCAGAGCGGAGTATTGCAGTTTGCTGCGTTTATGATTCAGAAGTTGGTATTTACATTCTCTATGGTCCTTGCGCTTGCAAAAGGCAATGGCAAGGATAATACCTGTAGATAAACACTACTAACTTGTTCCAGCTTTCTTAATTACTGTGTATTTGTTATATAAATCATGAACGGTAATTGCCTATGACCATTAGTTTTCCAGCTTCTTAATTGTTATGAATTTCCTCAATGGTACATATCGTATGAGTATGTGAACTGCGTCTTGCTTGAGATTTACCAATGATTGTGCGATTATATCTTCACATGGTTGCTTTGACAACGGAATGAGTTTTTAGGAATTTGTTGATAGTCAAGTGTCAATTTTAATTTGAAAGTCATCTTCATTGAAATATATTTTTGGAGGTACAAGTTTGGTGAGAATTTAATGTTGGGACGGGTGGCCAGGTTTGGTGCATGAAGGTTGGTGGTGGGTCTCTTCAGTCCAACACAACTAGGGTTTAAAGGAACGCACATCCAATATACGTGCTGATGCTTTGTCAAGTAAATTTTTTTTTTTTTTTTTTTTTGGGGGGGGGGGGGGGGAGAATCTTTTAAAAAAAATATTGAGATTCAATTGTCAAGTAATGGAAGTTGTTCTTCACCAAAAAAGAAAAATTAAATAAAAGAAATCATCCAAAGGAAAAATATTGTGTGACAACCACATTGGGGTTTGCATGTTTGTATCATGTTCTTCATCTTCAAAAATGACAGATATTAAGGATCAAAATTTTGTTTTGGTATATTGTTTTGATCATTTAGGAAATAGAAACGTTTCGATGTGTTTTGGAAATGTTTTGATTCGTTTTAGAAATACAAAAAAAATAATGAATTTAAAAATTATTTTTTTAAAACGTTGGTTAAAATATAACAAAATATCTTAAAACATTTTGAAACAATTGTGCGAATGTATTGAAACATAACAAAATGTCTTGAAACATTATACAATATTTTAAAGTATTAGAATTTTGATTTAATCACGGATTCATTTTGATCTTTTTAAAAACAAAACATATTTCGACTGTTTTAAAATAAAATTTTGATCGACTGCGAACCTGCGATGGCTGCAGCAGAGTTAGTTGCCTCAGCTTTCCTACACCTTCCTAGTCCATCTTCATGTGTTCCATTTTATAGCTCACACATACAGGAGTGTCACATGTTATGCACGTGACAGCACTCTTGTTAATTCTGTAATGGAGATTACGGCTTTGCCCATTGTTATTGGTTATGATTACTGAGTTCATGGCCTTAATCTCAACCGAGTCTGAGAGGTGATTCGTGTCAATTCATATGGATTACCTTTTTGTATCAATTATCTGAATTTCGGATTCTATTGATTTCATGAATTTAGATATAGAGATATAATATCCAATTTATTATGATCTGGTCAGAATCATACATGAAGTTTGAATATCGTTGATAGATTAGAAGACTCACAATAAGTTTTTGAGTGGGACTATTTCAATCCCTTAAATCTTTTTTATTATCTCATTTAATCATGTGAAAATTAGGGTTGTGTTCTCTTTAATGGACTTATAAAGAGTTTAGTCCGCCAAGAAAAATTATTTGAGGGGTGTGTTACTATTACTACTTCGTTTCCGAGTCACACCAGTTACTATGACCCAAGTGCTGCACTTGGAGATGTTGAGAGAAATAAATAAGGTCATGGTAAACATTCTATTTCAGTACGACATTTTGTGACCGATGGTGCAATTGAATTGAATTGTTTTTCAATGTTAATATTAAATGTTACTATTTTTTGTGACATATGTAACTGTTTTCTGGTTTTGAATGTTACTAGTAGTCTGTGTGTATTTGAACAAGTAATGCTTATCAAGATTGAATTATTGGTACTGATTATATGTTAATATGTTTTTTAAATATTATTATTTTTTGGGTTAGAATTTCTATGTTACCATTTTTTTTTACCATGTTACTGTTTATATAATTGTTTTTGTGAGCATATTACTATTTTTGTTGAGGATGTTATTACTGTCATTTTTTCAAATATTAATATTCAATATCACTATTTTTGTTTGTGTTTTTGAATATTACCATTTAGTTGTTTTTAAATGTTACTTTTTTTTTTGTGTGTGTTTAAATGATACTATTTTTTATATTTGAATGTTACAATATATGAATTACTCAAAACACTAAATAAGGGTCTGGGAAGGCCAAAGAAGAGGAGATGAGAAACCAAGGAGGAGGGGAGATTAAGAAAGTTTTGCCCAATCATGAAAGTGGCACTTGTTGATAGGCTCCACAAAAATCAAAATCTTGATCCATCTTAGGATGTTAGTCGTACACGACAAATTTGGATGGAACCATGAGTGAATTGTGTGATTCATTCGATTCGAATCGAATGGTATATAATTCTTGTGATTTAAATATAGTATATCATATTCTAGAATACGAGACAAATTGAATAGGGACTAAATCGAATCGAATTGTACCATTTTAATAACAATAATTGTGAGTCTTTTTTCTTCGTCTCACACTTAATCGTCTCCCCCATCTAACTTTTGTGGTTTGTGTGGGGATCCCCTCTCCCTCTCTCTCCGCTGGTTACACCATTATCGACGGCTCCACAACATTTCAAACCTTCCCGGCCACAGCACGGTTGCACCTTGCCTTGGCGCATCATTCTCTTACTCCTCTCTATGTCTCTTTCATTTATGTTTTTGGTGGTGGCTCTCCAAATCTTCTTACTTCTCCATTGTTCCAAATATACCATTGTTCTAATAGTGTGCAATGGAATTCGAATGAATAATTCAAATAGTAATAAAGACGAATTATAAATATAAAATTTTTTAGTTTGAATTGTGATAATTCTTTAGGTCAAGTCATAAGAGATTTATCTTTCATAAATATACTGATTTGGACATGAATAAATTGTCTTTGATTGAATTGGAGAGATAATTAGTCAATAATGACTTAAATTAGTTCAAACATCTTTTACCGTTGAACCAAAAGAAAAGTTGTGCAGGGCATCCATGGACTGCAGCGAAAGTGCCATGAGGTTGCCAGTGCATCTGCAGATGTGGAAGCCGCGTTTGTCATATCTAATCCGCCTCAAGCGATAGTGAAGTATTCAATTTTTAGGACTTGTCTACAATACCGCAAAAATAAATTATCACTGTAGTGGGATTGAAAACAATAATAAATATAGCTACCATAACAGTGGTAAAAATATTCACAAATATAATTAATTACTCATAAAAGTGATAATTTTTTTTTGTACCGGAAAAAGTGATAAAAATAATTATCACATAAATAATAAAAAAAACATTAACAAATGTGATAAATCACTCACAAAAGTAAAAATAATTTTGGTTATAAAATGACCTACAAAAATTATAAAAACACCCATTAAAATAATAAAATTTGAAGGAAGAATACAAATTTTTTCTTCGATACCATAGTCAAGTTGATGTTTCTATTATATTGGTGTCAGGCTTTGGACTTTAATAAAGCGATTGTGTCAAGAAAAAATGTGATGCAAGTTGTACTGATGACTTTTTATGCTGTGTTATTGTTTGGTTATGCATTTTGAGGATGAATTACGATAATAATTTTATGTTTGAATCATTTTTATATGCTTATAGGCCAATGGTCGAGAGGTGCATGACTGAAATTGTTATTTTGAGTCTGCATTCAAGCTTACTATAGCTGTCTCAGTCTGTTTTCTCTTGCCTTGGTCCCTACTGGACAAGAATTCTCCTATAAGACTCTGAATCTTGAATACGACAGTCAGTGTGAGCACAACATTTCTCATGCATGGAATCATCCCATGAACTTCTTATGTATAATTTTCCAAACAAATTTAAGCTGTTAGCAGGAAAATAGGAGCTTGGTATTGGAATTGGACAAATTTTCTATACACTTCTTATGTATCATCAGAGGGCTACGGCCTACGGATTTTGTTTTTCTTTCCGTATTATCCTGGCCGGACGCTCACGTGGGTGTCACGTGAGCGGTATAAATTGTGATTAATTAACGAATTATCTAAACATAAATTTAAAATTTAGGGTCAAAAAATAAAATTGAAATATCAGAGATCCAATTGACAAAGAACGGAACTCAATTCAGAGAGATATCACTAATATATTTAATATATTTTTTTGATTATTTTCTCTAGTGTTATCTCTTAGGGTCTGTCTGATTAGAAAAAAAATAATGATAAAAAGTAAAAGTGGTGGAAAGTGAACTGAAAAAAAATAATATATATTCATATATTTTGTTAGCATGAAATATGTACAAGAAAATTTTTAAAAATTTTCTTTTTATAGTTTGAAAAATAGGAAAGTTACAAGAAAATTTGTTTGAATATTAATATCACTCTTATCTATGTTGGAGAGACTTTATATCCGATAGATAATGACCAATATGGGAGAAAAAAAGACTTTTGAAAACTCCCTATTGGTCTCCTCTTAAATAGTCATGGTCAGCTTATCTGAAGCTTAGAGAAATGCATCACAATGGACCAAGTAAAATTCTCTTCATTGCATTCACTCTCCTCTCCTTTCAAATGTGGACTTGACTACGATACCCAAAAAAAAAAAAAATTGGTATTGGATCAACAACCATGTCATGTAGTACAACAAACACTTACGATCTTCAAGAGTCATATGATTGACTTTTTTCTATAAGTTTTAATTTTGTTTGGATCGAGTTGGTTTTCGCATGCTTATTTCTTATAATCTCTTATTAATATCGTGTAATTTTCCTCACGGTTGTTACAACATAAGAGGTCTTGCTCTCCACGCCTGACATCGGTCACACAAGAGTTGCAACTGGTTGAACAAGATCATAGACCCCTCCCAAAAATAAGATAAAACATACAAAAAGATGTCAACTTTATCTTGATATATCAAATTGTGGCATATGATTTGACATTCCACTTTCAACCTCAACTCTGATGAAGTTCATAGAAAGTAAGGAAGAATTTCCCAGTTCTAAAATCGTAGTTATATCACACAAGTCATGTTCTTAGAATTTTTGCGATCAACCAATTAGAATATATTGATTGTACATAAGCCTCATGTCGAAGTGCTTGACTGGTTAATTACATGGTTCAAAGTAAAATAATTTTTTATATAATTGACTAGATTTAACATTTCTATGTAAATTTCTAAGCAGGTTCATGCATGCATGGCTTTTGTACATGCCTTGTGAATATAAGTATGCATGTATGTGCCAACAACTACATTGATTTTCTTGATCCTATAAATACCATAAAGAGAAAAAAGTGTTCCATCATCGTCGGGATTATGCTTAGAACCAAAATGCCTTTCCTAGTCACTTTTGGTAATACAGTTGCAAAACCAACATTTTTCTTCCCAACTGTACTCATTTATCTTCTACTCATTTTCTCCAACCATTGGACCTTCACATCTGCAATGACCGAAACCACGGGCATCGGGGCAATCATCGACGATAGTACCCGTATCGGCAAAGAAGTGAAAACAGCCATGAAAGTAGCTGCTCAGAACTTCAACAACTCCTCCGTGTATCGCAAGGTATCTCTTCATTTTCACAATCCTGAGGGAAATCCCATCCGAGCTCTTTATGCAGGTAGGTTATTTTACTGTCTTTCCAGATGATACGCTTTATCTTTGTGTAATTATTTTTTGACCCCGTAAATAGAGTTGATTTTTATTCCATGTTTACAATTCCTAGATACTATTACACTGATGTAACATATTAGGCTTTTCATTAGCAAATGAAAATATGATTTTCCAACCCACCTACGTATATACGTTTGTTCTTTGTTTTTTCTCATTAGGGAGAATTTCACTATCTCCTAAAGTTTGTGACTTAATCACTCAAGTCCCTTGATATTTAAAATATTACATACATACCCTTTGATATTTGTATGCATGTAACATTTAGACCCCTATCATCAATGTCCGTTAAGTAAATTATATTCAGACCTCCTAAAGTTTATAGGTATGTAATACTTAAACCCCTTAAGTTTAAAATGTTATACTTAAACAAAAAATACTCCAATTAAAGATAGATATCAAATATTTTAAATTTTACAACAAAAATTCATGTTTTATTATGACATTTATTGAAATAAAATTTAAAAAAAACTCTAATTTTTTTCTTTAAAAATCATAATTAATATACAATTACACTATCTATTAGAATTTAATTTGGTCGTTTAAACGACCAAATTACCCCCAATTAAAATTAGAATATATTGTGTCTATTACAGTTTGACCCCTTGTTTAATTTTCTAGTTTTATTCCAATAGATAATATAATTGTATACTAATTATGATTTTATAAGAAAAATTAAATTTTGATTTTTAATTTTATTTCAATAAATGACATAATAAAACATGAATTTTGATAGTAAAATTGTTTAATTTTTTAGTTTTATTACAATAGATAGTATAATTATATACTAATTACGTTTTTTAAAGAAAAAATTGGTTTTCTATTTTTGATTTTATTTCCATAAATGATACACTAGAACATGAATTTTAATTTTAAAATTTAAAATTTAAAATATTTGATATTCTATAGTTAATTGGAGTATTTTTGGTCTATGTACAATATTTTAAACTTGGGGGTCTAAGTATTAAATGCTTATAAACTTCATAGAGTTTGATTATAATTTACTAATAGATATTTGAAGGCAGGAGTCTAAGTATTACGCGTGTACAAATCTCAAGAATTTTGTATATAATATTTTAAATGTCAAGAAACTTGAGTGATTAAATGAAAAATCTAAAGAGGTCTAGGTGTAAGTCTTCCTTCTCTTTATTATCTTTGAACTCTATCTCCTAACGTTAAGTATAAGAATAATTGTAAGCAAAATAATTACCACCTCATATTTTCCAGCTACGATACACAACAGCATGTACACGCCAACACGCATGTCATATATATGATTGTCGTATTCATGCACGTAGACGCTAGAATTCAACACAAAAAATTAGAACAAAGAAATTACTGAAGTCATTGGTTTGAAATAACGTGGAAGTTTTAAAGAGATGATTTTTTTAATAACTATTTTATTGAAATGGCAAAAGGCCCAAGGATGGATACTAATGAAATCAACAAGCTAGCTATTAGCTAATCACCCCTCCATGCCTTTGAGAAAAGAAATTATCTATTTTACAAGACATTGGTTTGGTCTTGCATTTCACATTACCTTCCTTCGTTACGTGATAATAATTATTCAATTTTCTGCATATTATGTAATGCTATTCATATTAGAAGCAAGATTTTCGATTGCTCATTTGATTTTTTTTGCTCTTTCTCTCTTTTGTTTGCTCGAGGACTTGACATGCCCCTTAACTTGTTATTAAGTGGAGATATACCTCAAAAGAAAGCGGGAATAAATTAGAACAAACTTCTTTTAACCCTCCATTTGGTTTGTCATCTAAGCACATTACTTTCATGTTGTTTCAAAATAAGCACATAACCCTTTTCTATTTTTAGACTAAAGTGCTATCCCTACATATTTCAACAATTTGGAGGGAATTTGTGATCGGCACCTAATTAGAAAGTGGGTCTGAAATTTGGAGTTTCGTTTCAGATTTTGTTTTGGGTTGGTGGGTTGAGATTGATTTTGTTCATTTTTTATTGAAGAGAATAATAGTTGTTTTATAGTCTTCCTTTGGTTTGTTAGCTTTTTGTCATTGTCTGGGAATATTAATGTAATTTTTCTTGCTTAACAAGATCTGTGTGATATAGTAACAAATCTCAGGGAATGTAAATATAATTTATCCAATATTTTTAGTAGGTTGAGTGTAGACTCAATTAATAATGGAGTAATGATATATTGGATTAAATAAGTTAGACAATTCAAATATGATTAATAAACAAATCACCACCCAAATGATAATTGTACCCCTCTTTACTATTAATTGCCCACCCTTTTTCAAATAATAATAATATTTAGACCTAAATTATTTGCAATATGTTGAACTAATTCACTAAAATTATTAAATTGATAATGGAGAGTTTAATTACCCAAACACCACCTCCCCTGGGCCTTGGCGGTCCTAGCTCGCTCTCTCCCAACTTGGTTTTGGTTCTTCATCTTTCACCACCAAAATCCACGATCACATTCATGACCCTCTTTGAGTGTTCTTTCTTCTATCTATGTAATAAAGTACAATACAATTCAAATTTCAAAAGATAAATAAAATAACTTTTACTTTTCGTGGTTGAGATTTCTTTAAATTTTACTTTAAAGTTAATCTGACGACTAATATTAACACTCCAAATTTAATAGGGAAAATAGGCCCCTAAGTGTGTATTTGAGTTGATTTTTTAAAAGTGCTTCTAAAACTTATAACTTCTCATAAAACCTTTTAAAAAAATAGTGTTTGAAATCGTCTCACTACCACCACCACCGCTACCCTACCACCATGACTACACCCCCCCCACCCCCACCACCATCAACACCACCACCACTGCCACCACCTTTGCCACAACAATCACCACCACCATTACTGTCATCCCACCACCACCACCACACCCATCGGCCCCCACCACCATCACCATCACCACTACCACTACCATTACCGCCACTGCCACCCACATCGCCCCACTACCCCCACCACCATCACCAATATCACCACCACCACCACCCCCACAACCACTGCCACCACCCTACCACTACCACCATCACCGTTGCCGTCATCCTACCACCACTGCTATTGTCCTACCATCATCCCTACCACCGTCACTCCTACTGTCCACCCCAACCCCAACCCCACCCCCACCCCTACGACCATCACCACTAGTACCACCACCGCCGCCGCCATCGCCACCCCAACCACCACCCCCAACATCGCCACCCACTACCGATTGTTACTACCGTCATCCACCACCACCACCCATCACCCACCACTATCGTCATCTTTTATCTTATATTTATTACTATTACCACCATCATCCCATTACCACCGATGCCACCGTTAGCATCCACTCATCACCATTGTTGTCCACCACCATCTACTACCACCCATCGCCCACCATCGTCGCCAGCTACTATCACCCACCCCCACCATCCCTACCACCACCACTATCACAACAAACGTCATTCGCCACCACCCATCACATTGTCGCCCAAAAGCACTCGTCGTCGCTCATCACCGCCATCGTCACCGCTCATCACCACAACCCACTGCCCACACCACCACTATTATCACCCACCACCACTATTATCACCCCACCACCACCACAACCAACCATTATCACTGCTGTCACCCATGGCTGTCGCTACCACCATCGTCACCCAAAACCCACAATCATTATCACCGTTGCCACCCACAATTGCCACATTCACCACGATTTTCGTCACCCACCACAATCATTATAGTCTCCCACCACCACCACTGCCGCTCACCACCATTACCACTCACCACCACTATCACTGCTCACCTCCATTATAACCAATGCTTAAATTCTTTTCTCTCTTCTTTATGTTTGTTAATTTTGGGTGTGAATACAAATATTTTTATTATTGACAATTTGTTTTATTACTATGTGCTTTCAGGCATGAGCAATACTTAGTCCCTCTATATAAGTTCTCTCTATGTCCTTTTTGGATGTTTATTCTTCGAGACATAATGTCTAGATTGATTGTAATGTTGACATATTTATATTTATTTTGTTAAGATATAAAACTATTATTAAGGGTAAATTATATTCAAACTCCTTCAGGTTTGTCATTAATACACACAGACCCCACAAATATCGTAATTTACACTAACACCCACTCTCAAAAATAGTTTGCAAACAGCATAAACAAAAATATTGAAAAGACTTATAACCCTTTGTGCGAAATTATCCTTACACAATTGGCACTGGATAGAGTAGTAAGAAAGGCAACCGTGGAGGTTGCATGGAGGCTAAGTAACCTTGAAGGGCAACCTTAGAGGTCGTATGGAGGCCAAGTAGTCTAAAAGAAAATCGTGGAGGTTGTATGGAGGTGAAGTAGCTTGAAGGGCAACCGCAGAGGTTGTATGGAGGATAAGTAGCCTTGAGGTGCAATCATGAAGGTTGGTTTGAGGTGAAACCACAAAAGTGAGCTAGAAGCGAAGTAGTCTTGAGGTACAAACACGAAGGTTCGCTTGAGGTAAAACCATAGAGGTTGGCTTGAGGTATAACCATGGAGGTTGGCTTGAGGTGCAACAAAGGAGGTTGGTTGTAGGTGCAACCATAGAGTTTGCAATAATCACAAATAGAGGAACACTTAGAGTTGTGAAAAATAAACTTATCTTTACTAATCAATGAGAATGAGAAAAAATGACTTTGAAGACTTATTGAAATAATAAGATGTTATTGACTAAGCTAAAAGTAAAACTTATTTATCTAGTTAGTCAACTGATTGAATTCCTTGCTCTTCCTACTCCTTGGCATTATTTTCCTTTTCAATATACCAAGAGAGGTGGCCTTGCTTGACCAAATCTTCTAGGTGGAGCATGAGTGCCCAACAATTCTCCATTCTATGGCCTTTGTCCTTGTGATAAGAACAATGGAGGTTTTGGTTCCACTTTGATTGATCTCCTATGATCTTAGGTGGCCACCTAAAATATTCTTTATCTTTGATTTGGTATAGGACTTATTAGACAGGCTCCTTGAAGACAGTGTTTGCTCCTTGGTAGGAGTCTCTCGTTCCCTTAGATGACCCGTATTTCTATGATGGGTTAGAAGTGTTGTCTTCCTCCATTTGGTTCTTCTTTGGTAGCCAGTCGACTAGTCCCTTGTTATTCTCCACCTTCATGTACCTCTTGATAAGCTCCTACAAGTATGACATACTTTGGGCCACCATATTGTGAGGTATTTCCTCAATTCATTTTCCTTGGGGAGGCTCAAACTAAAAGAAACAACGGCGGTCTTCTCATCGCACTCTTTTATGTCAGTATAGGTTTCGAAGTACCTCATGGCATACTCATAGAGAGACTCTCCATGTTTCTGGCATAGCACTAAGATTGTGTAAATGGTCATTGACTCCCAACTATTGGCTATGAATTGAGAAATGAACTCCCCTACAAGCTGTTCCCAAGAGAAGACCAAATTTATGGGTATCCCATAGAGCCACTTAAGAGTAGACCTCTCCAAACTAGAGGAGAAAATCATACACATCAATGCATCGTTGCTCATCTACCGGGCCATCTTATTAGCAAAGGCCCTAATATGGATGACTGGATCATACTTTCCATCATACAACTCAAAGGATGAAGGACAAAACTTACATGGGGGCTCAACTTCTCGTATGGACCGAAATAAAGGAGTAGTGGTCATTTTTACAAGGGTCTTTCTTGCTTTCTCCTTCCCTGAATATATGAGGTCATCTTGAGCAAAGTTGTGTTGCAACCGGGTGGCCATTTCATGGGCTGGTTTAGAGCGCTTACACTTTGTTCTTCTATAATCATTGCACCAATCATCTTGTGTAGAGTGACGGTTTGAACTCCTGTGCATTTCTATAGGTTGTGATGGGGTGAGAGTTGCTCTTCTGAGTGTCTTTGTAACGCCCCAAAACCCACCTTCGACGGCATTACAATCTAAAAATCATTCACAACACGAGAACAACTAATAATATCCATAATTAAGATAATTTCATTCATCATTCATAATATCTACAACGTTATCCCAAAAGAATATGCTGAACTATGACATCTACATCCCAAAATAATATATATATAAACTATGACAATTACATCCCAAAAGAATCAAGCTTAATCTTGCAATGGAATGAACAAAATTACATCTATTAGTGTGCCAAAATATCCCTTAATCTAAACCATGGAGAGATCAATTTTAGACGTCCCCCTCGGGATCCACGCTTCCATCCATCGGCGCTTCCCAAGCTACCTGTTCATCACCTCCGAGTTCTTCCTGCATACCGAAATCTGAGAATAAATATTGTTTGTAGGGGGTGAGCACTAAGCTTTGTAGTAACATTCTCCCAAACTCGAACAAGGTCTAGAAACATATAAAACAAGTCGGTCCCATTTCGCAAATATCATATATTAATTTTTGAAAGAAAATAGGACATTTCAATAGATCTCAAGTTTACACAATAACAATAAATTAAGTGAAGTAATAATGCCAAATTTCAATTAACAAATCATTTACAACCATAAAATCATTTTCAACCATAAACCATTTCCCACAAGCTCTTGTAGAGTCCCATACCTCGACAAACTCTTGTAGAAAATCGTTTCTAGTACAATAAAATCATTTACAACCATAAACCATTTTCACAAGCTCTTGTAAAGTCTCATACCTCCACAAGCTCTTGTAGGAAACCAATTCCACATAATAATAATAATCGTTCAATAGTGTCATCCCATATTCTCATGTATGTTGGTTGTTTTCCATGAATCTACACAACAACTCTACCTCGATCACCCAATCATAACCACACAAACCACTTTAGGAAGGGCGTATACCGTCTCCTACGGCATTGTCGAATCCTTCCCAGGAAAAGTATATTATCCCTAAGCCTTGAACTTATGTGAACAATAGTGGTTGCTCTTATAAACAACAAACCACTACAAGTGTTAGGAAACCATCTCACCCCCACTAGAATAGACTAACCTCTAACACTTTACGATAGTACTCGAATGCAATTCAAGTTCATCATAACAACCATACAGGGGATGCAATTCCAACCAAATTCTCAAATCATAAGTAAATCATAAATCCCCAATTTCATCGGTATTTTTCCAATAGAACAATTTAAGAAATTAAGCAAGAGATCATCACAAATACAATTTATTACTCAACACAAAGCACTAGGGTTTCAAAATCAAAAACAAGGAAGAATCAAGAAGAAAATTCATCTCTTTTAAAAATTAGGATTTTATGACAAGAAAAAAAATCTCATGGTTATATAACCATAGCTTTGTTTAAAACATGGTAATGATTGCAAAAATATCAAGGAATCATGATTTCATAGCATATACCTATGATTAAGAGTAGAAACATACATATACATACATGTCCTAGCCTCAATGAACAAGAATGGAAGGAATCCCTACCTTGGTGTTCTTGAAAAAATCTAGGGTTTTGATTCAATCCAAGGCGCAAATCCTCTTTGATCTTGTGTTTTTCTATTCCTTTCTTCCTCTCTAAGGTTTTCTAGGGTTTGAGGTGTTGAAATGGGGCTTATAGAGGCGTCATTATGTATTTATAGGGTGAAAAGTGGACCACAGATCGCAACTTAAAATTTTTGGAACTTACAGAGCGTACCAGTACTGAGTACCGGTACGGTCTGTTCAGTTTTGCTTGTTTCCTTTATTTTTCATTTGCAATTCATTCCAAACCCTTTCAAAACCAACCCAAACTTAAACAACATACATTTGGACATCAAACATTGTTGGTACAAGTTCGATTACAAAAACAATTTCATATATTTACTTGCCACATATTAAAATAAAAGTGTGGGGGTTTACAATCCACTTCCCTTAAAGAAAGTTTCGTCCTCAAAACTTAATCGTCGAGTTAGTCTATCTAATTCTCATTTGGCCATAATGTCTCCACTTCTATTCATCCTTTAAACATCAAAGCCAAAATTAAAATAGAACATCATATCCTAATTTTAAGTCCATCCCTTCAACTTATACCGTCACTACAATTAGTGAAGTCCCTAAGTTTACCTTCATTCACTACTTTTGATTATTCTTTATACTCAATAATTTCATGTGATTGTCTAAACTAATCTCATATCATGCATAATTGCTAGATCTTCAACTTATTTCCTATTCATCGGATATCACTTCTCTTTTGAATGTGTCAATCATTTTAAAAGTCTCCCGTTTGCTTTTTACATATAGTTTATCCATAAATATTTCGCAACAACCAAATTCAATTTCACTAATGGGTTACTCATCATTCCTATAACCCAAATTACGTTATAATCGAAAACTTAGTAATGTCATTTCGACAAGATCTACAAAGATTCCTTAAATAGATGTATCATTCTTTATGACTTTGTTTCTCCCTAGACTAGAGAAACTCACAATATTTAAAATCTAATAATACTTCACATCGTATGGACACTTATCAATTTCAGTAGTTCGGTGGACATCGCAAGATTCCCAACAATTATAACCATCAAACCATACACCAAGTTTTTTAAGAAATTGAATCTCACTCTTCAAGCTAATACTCTCTGCATTCACCACCGTAACCGTAACTAATGGTTAATTCCACTAATATTGAATCTATCCAATGGCTCACTGCGCGCTCTAATATAAATTAACATCCATCAAGTCCCAGATCAAACTAGCCACAAGATAAGAATTCCCATTGGTTTGAAAGTTTTGAGAAGATATGTCAAATTTTTACCAAAGTGTACAATTGAAACCTAACCATATTTATCCTCTAATTATAGCTTCCAAATTGTATACACTAACGATCCATCTAATCCATTTGAAGGAAATTTTAGTCATTAACTAACTATTATAAGTAGGCTAAGTGTCAAGTTATATCTCTAAGATATTTGCTTTCAGTCCCCAATCTAGAGCTCAAATCAATAAGCCTTACAATTCCCTTCATTACTCATTTGTATCCGGATTCATGCTTTTAGATCAATCTTAATATCTCTACATGTTCACCAACTCGATTAAGGCCAATTATTTTCTATCTCCCAAGTATTCATTCTCAACCTCTAACTTTATGCTAGAGTTAATAACCATGAAATCAATTCATAGTGGCTTTCATTAACATCACAATTCTTTTCACAATACCTATACTTTCGAATCCCTATGACACAATCCAGTACAATATATATCTAGCAATATATCAAAATGTAAAAACATACTGTCAAGGATCCCAAAATTTCTCTCAATTAACTACTACCAAATTTCTGGTGATATAATTAAAACCAAAAATTAGAATCCCAGTGATTAACCAATGTTCCTCAATTTACCCACATTAGTTATCATAGTCTTAATCATTATTAGTAATCTCCAAGATATTAACGATCTGCTAGTTACTAGGATATCCATAGTTATTTATCCCAAAAATTACACATGGTTTCTACATCCATGTCAAAGTCAACCTTTATAGGTATCATCATTGATTCTTCAAATTACATCTTTCCAATTATCATCACTCACCATTAAGTTCAAATCTTCCATACTCATACTAACAATCCTCAAGTATAACTAATCATACCTATCTTAACAAAGTACTAAAAGAGACAAGAGAAAGAACTTCATATACCTCCAACACGACCCAATAACATTAAAAGATTTCACGGAACAATAGAGGTTTATGTCAAACTTTGGATATTATTCGTATTTTAATACTTATTTGATATCTCTAACCTCGATCTTTTTAAATCTCTATAGTCTTTAATTCTACAATATGTAGGGTCAAATGTAACTACTATAATTTAGTTAGGCCTTCTAGATTTCCTTTTTACATGTTTATGAGTTCGTTTCCATATCTCAACCT
Source organism: Ilex paraguariensis (assembly GCA_963454935.2). Lineage (NCBI taxonomy): Eukaryota > Viridiplantae > Streptophyta > Magnoliopsida > Aquifoliales > Aquifoliaceae > Ilex > Ilex paraguariensis. The sequence continues at coordinate 79,907 of CAUOFW020007091.1, read as the reverse complement.
CAAATTTCCAATCAAAATTTGTAAATACAAATGAACTATTAACTCCCCCCTCAATCAAGGGATTTATTGTTAAGACTTTAAAGAGTATAAGTGTAGTGAACCAAGCCCACCGCGAAATGAGATTACCTAAGTATATCTTCCTCAATGACTATCCAACTTATGACCCTTCTAACCCATTAATAGTTCCAAAATAGATTCAATCAATACTCTGTAATATTTTCAGAATAATATTGGGTACCTCAAGTACGTGGTTATGAAACAACCTCTGATATATTTAAGACCTATAACGACAATTCTAATCATTACTCCAAAAATATGCTCCCATTCGAGGTTACTTCACCATATTCCTTCAATTGATCGTATTTGAGAATTATACTATCTCATACCATCGTACTCACCCTAGAGGAACACATAATACTCCTACGGTTCATATCATAAAAACAAAACTATAATCATTCCTAATTTCTATGAAGTTTAAATAACACACATAACCTTCCATAACTTTATTATTCAAAACCTAGTCCATCTTAAAAACATCTAAGTAAACCTTACCTCCACACATTCAAATTGGTTATCACATCTCCTTATCTTCCAAAAATATAAGAAATAATAATAGTAGAAGAGAATACTTAGAGTCGACAAGGCACCAAATCATAGTCAAATTTTATATTGTTATCCATCAAAATACTTAAACCAACATGGGAGTGTCTCCAAATCAAAACCTAAATAGTGATGGAAGCGTGCTTAAGGATAAGTCCTTCAGAGTCTAAGAATAAAGCACGACATTTTGCTATCCAAGGAATACCACAATGCAGCTTTTTGATCAAATTTAAAGAATAAACTGATTTAACTCAGATATTTCTAGCATGTGTGACCTATATGGTTGGAAAGATATATGAGTTAGGATTCTAAAAAAAAGATGATGCACCATTTGGACTTTTTAACAAAGAGTTATGATCAAATTGGTGAAAGGGAGTCGGCTTAACTGATGATTCTTCTACACTTGTCCAACTTGAGTTTGCGTGTCTTTTTTCACCAATCCTATCTCATACCCCTCTCCAATATAGATAGTATGACTTGCATAAAGATTCATGCTTAGCATTATTTACTAACCAAAAGCAAAATTACCATTCGTCTCTAAGAATAGTCCATGACGACAGGATATAAAACTAGCATATCCATCTCAAAATTTTTTGTCAACATCACTAAACTAGGTAATCCAAGAATTCAAACAAATAATCAATCCATAACCTTACTAAACAACCAATCACACTTATCTTATAAACATATCACTTCAATCTAAATTATAAGGCTTATATAAAATTTTAAATCCATAATTTCGTTCAACCTAGTCCTATCTCTCTAGTGGTAATCCATAACCTATCGCTCCCATGCAAGACCTAAAGCCTAGGTTCTGATACCAAAATTTGTAACGCCCCAAAACCCACATTGGATGACATTATAATCTAAAAACCATTCACAACACGAGATCAACTAATAATATCCATAATTAAGATAATTTCATTCATCATTCATAATATCTACAACGTTATCCCAAAAGAATATGCCGAACTATGACATCTACATCCCAAAATAATATATATATATATATATATATATATATATATATATATATATATATATATATATATATATATATATAATATAAGCTTAATCTTGCAGCGAAATGAACAAAATTACATCTATTAGTGTACCAAAATGTATCCTCTAATCTAAATCATGGAGAGATCAATTCTAGGCGTCCCCCTCGGGATCCACGCTTCCATCCATCGGCGCTTCCCAAGCTACCTGTTCTTCACCTCCGAGTTCTTCCTCCATACCAAAATCTGAGAATAATATTGTTTGTAGGGGGTGAGCACTAAGCTCTGTAGCAACATTCTCCTAAACTTGAACAAGATTTAGAAAACATGTAAAACAAGTCGGTCTCATTTCACAAATATCATATATTAATTTTTGAAAGACAATAAGACATTTCAATAGATCTCAAGTTTACACAATAATAATAAATTAAGTGAAGTAATAACGCCAAATTTCAATTAACAAATTATTTATAGCCATAAAATCATTTTCAACCATAAACCATTTTCCACAAGTTCTTGTAGAGTCCCATACCTCCACAAGCTCTTGTAGAAAATTGTTTCTGGTACAATAAAATTATTTACAATCATAAATCATTTCTCACAAGCTCTTGCAGAGTCCCATACCCCTACAAGCTTTTGTAGGAAATCAATTCCACACAATAACAATAATCGTTCAATAGTGTCATCCCATATTCCCATGTATGTTGGTTGCTTCCCATGAATCTACACAACGACTCTATCTCGTTCAACCAATCATAACCACACAAATCACTTTAGGAAGGATGTATATCATCTCCCACAGTATTGACAAATCCTTCCCAGGAAAATTATACCATCCCTAAGTCTCGAACTTACGTGAACAATAGTAGTTGCTCTCACAAACAACAAACCACTACAACTGTTAGAAAACTATCTCACCCTCACTAGGATAGACTAGCCTCTAACACTCTATGACAGTGCTCGAATGCAATTCAAATCCATCACAACAACTATACTAGAGATACAATTCCAACTAAATTCCCAAATCATAAGAAAATCATAAATTCCCAATTTTATTAGCATTTTTTCAATAGAACAATTAAGAAATTAAGCAAGAGATCATCACAAATACTATTTTATTACTCAACACAAAGCACTAGAGTTTTAAAATCAAGAATAAAGGAAGAATCAAGAGAAAAATTCATCTCTTTTGAAAACTAGGCTTTTATGACAAGAAAAGAAATCTCATGGTTATATAACCATAGCTTTGTTTAAAACATGGTAATGATTGTAAAAATCTCAAGAAATCATGATTTTATAGCATATATCTATGATTAAGACTGAAAACATACATATACATACATGCCCTAGCCTCAATGGACAAGAATGGAAGGAACCCCTACGTTGGTGTTTTTGAAAAAATCTAGGATTTTGATTCAATCCAAGGCGCAAATCCCCTTTGATCTTGTGTTTTCTCTTCCTTTCTTCCTCTCTAAGGTTTCTAGGATTTGAGGTGTTGAAATGAGGCTAATGGAGGCATCATTATGTATTTATAGGGTGAAAAGTGAACCAAAGATCACGACTTAAAATTTCTGGAACTTACAGAGCGTACTGGTATGCAGTATTGACATGGTAACTTCGAGCGTACCGGTACTGAGTACCGGTACGGTCTATTCAGCTTTGCCTGTTTATTTTTTTTTCATTTTCAATCCATTTCAAACCCTTCCAAAATCAACCCAAACTTATACAACATACATTTGGACATCAAACATAGTTGGTACAAGTTCGATTACAAAAAAAATTTCATATATTTACTTGATACATATTAAAATAAAAGTGTGGGTACTTATAGTTTCTGCCCGTTTTGAAGAAATGTGTCATCAGGCAATTGGAGGTCTTAATTTGAGGGATCTTAAAGGATTGAGGGTTATATAAATGCCAAGCAGCAAGTTAAAGGGTCATTGGTTCTATTGTTATACATGGTTCAAAGCTTCTAGTTTGCTAGAAAACTTTGTCATTTCCCTCAGATTATGCCAATCGTGTGGGATTAATTTTTCACTATGAGTCACCTACTCGTACGGATGGAGAGAACGGTGAGGAAGCCTTGAGTAACCTGCAAGACAAGGGAGCACCTTGGTGAACTGATGGTTGAAGATGGCCAAAGAGACTCTGATGTTTAAGTCAGAAAGTAAGTCGAAGATAGTATATAGTGAATAGGCTAGGATTAAATGTCTGACCTGGTACCCAAAGGCCATTTATAGTAATAGGGAGATGTATCCCAAATGAACCTGAGTTCGAGGTTGATTAGCTCAACCTCGTCACCAAGTCCTAGATGTAGGAGCTAGAGTGAGATTAGGACTCTTGGTCTTAACTCCTTCTCACCAACTCATGGTTGCTCGAAGTAGTATTTTACTAAAACTCGAACTCATTGGTGCCTCATCACCACCTTCTAGGTATTCAAAGTGATATTAGACTAGGACTCTGCTAGGTTGTACCTTAGTCAAGTAAGACTTGCCTAGGCCAAGTAGGCACAATGTGGACTTGTAGTAGCTTGATCAAGAATAAGGCGGTTTGACTCTTGGAGGTTCCGAGAGAGGGGTACCGACAGGCATGCCCTTGTATCTTCAAATGTTGACCAACAAGGACCCTCGCCAAGGGTGTGTCGACTGATAGTAATGCCAAAGGCCTTACCCATTAACTTTATGTTTCACAATTACTCCATACCTCTTTTAATTAATAAATTAATCAAGGCATGTTTTTGAAGAGATTGGACTTTGTGAGTCTTTATTGCCTAAAGGATTAGGGCTTTAAGTTTCTTCTCTCTCTTCTCCTTTTTACTTACTTGCCTTTGTGTTCCTTCACTTCGTTCATAGTTTGGAGCTTACTTGATAGAAGGAAATAAGCATTCATTATTGTTTGTACAAGGGAATTACTTTGCTCATGAACTAGCGAAGTGATAAGAGTTACTCAAGAGTCAGGCTAAATCTGATAGGGTCAGGGTAGATATGCTTGAGAAGTAACTTAAGGATTCTAGAGTAGATAATGCCTTCTTGATGAAGAAGGCTATTAAGGTAGAGACTCGAGCTGACGAACTTCAAGAGGAACTTGCTAAGGCTAAAAGGGAGAATGCTGAGATAGAGAGTCAAGTGAAGAATGTTATCAGTGATCATTACTTTTGAATCTTGGACAAAGTTAAAAAAAATAAGCAAGAGAAAAGAACAAGTCATTTAGAGATGGTTTGGGAAGAGCTCTTAGGAAGCCAAGATTGATGGGTTATATCTAGTTTGGGAGGACATTCAATGGCTCGAGAGTAGAAGTTCCTTAGTGGTGGTGCTTCGACTCTTCTAACACTTGTGCCCCTTGCTCTGACTGAAGGAAGAGGGTCTTCTAAGGTTGAGGCGTTTGATGTTGCATAGACTTTGTTCTTCTTTTTAATGTAAGTAACTACTCGTTTGTGATTGAGTAATTTGTCTTTTAGTTTTCTTGAGAATTGGTTTGGTAGTTGCTGCCTAACCAGCTCTCTTTGCCTTTCAGAAAAGGGTTTTAAATGTGAGATCGTATACTTGATAGAGGTGGAATATTATCATGACAAGTTTCAATAGTCAGATGAGAAATCGTAGCCTACTTGAGATGTCTATTAAAAGTTGGGTAGCCCAAAGGATAACCGTAATGGTTGTAAGGTAATGAATGAAGGCTAAGTAGCCTAAAGGGCAACCGTGGAGGTGGTATGGAGGCCAAGTGACCTTGAAGGGCAAACTTAGAGGTCGCATGGAGGAAAAGTAGCCTGAAGAGTAACTGTGGAGGTTGTATAGAGGCCAAGAAGACTTGAAAGGAAACCTTAGAGGTCGCATGGAGGAGTAGTCTGAAGAACAACAATGGAGATTGTATAGAAGCCAAGTAGCCTTGAAGGGTAACCTTAGAGGTCGCATGGAGGCAAAGTAGCTTGAAGGAAAATTGTGGAGGTTGCATGGAGGCCAAGTAGCCTTGAAGGGCAACCTTAGAGGTCGCATGGGGGTGAAGTAGACTGAAGGGCAACCGTGGAGGTTGATTAGAGGTGACGTAGCTTGAAATGGAACCGTGGAGGTTGTATAGAGGCCAAGTAGCCTTGAGGTGAAACCACAGATGCAGGATGGGAGTGAAGTAGCCTTGAGGTTTAACTACGGAGGTTGGCTTGATGTGTAACCAAAGAAGTTGGCTTAAGGTGCAACCACGGAGGTTGGCTTAAAGGTACAACCACAGAGGCTGACTTAAGGTGCAACTAAGGAGGTTGGCTTAAAATGCAATTACGAAGGTTGGATTGAGATACAACCAACCTCCTTGGTTGGCTGTAGGTGCAACCATGGAGGTCGCTGGATGTGCAACCACAGAGATTGCAATAATCACAAATAGAGGAACACTTAGAGGGTTAAAAAACAAACTTCTCTTTACTAATCAATGAGAATGAGAAACAAATATCTTTGAAGACTTATTGAAATAATAAGATGTTGTTGACTAAGCTAAAAGTAAAACTTAGTTATCTGGTTGGCCATCTGATTAGATTTGTTGTTCTTCCTACTCTTTGGTTGTCTTTTTTTTATCAATGTACCAAGAAAGGTAGCCTTGCTTGACTAACTCTTCTATGTGGGGCTTGAGTGCCCAGCATTTCTTCGTCTGGTGTCCTTTGTCCTTGTGATAAGAACAATAGAGGTTTTGGTCCTACTTTGATGGATCTCCTATCATCTTTGGTGGCCACCAAAATACTCATTGTCTTTGATTTGGTTCAAGACTTGATGGAGAGGCACCTTGAAAATAGTGTTGGCTCCTTGGCAAGAGTCTCTCATTTGCTTGGATGGTCCATCTCTACTTGATGGGTTGGAAGTGTTGTCATCCTTCATTTGGTTCTTCTTTGGCAGCCGGTCGACTGGTCCCTTGTCATCCTATATCTTCACGTACCTCTTGATATGCTCCTACAAGTGTGACATACTACGAGGCGACCACATGGTGAGGTACTTCCTTAATTCACTTTCCTTGGGGAGGACCAAATGGAAAGAGACAACGATGGTCTTCTCATCGCACTCTTCTATGACAGTATATGTTTCCAAGTACCTCATGACATACTCAAGGAGAGTCTCTCCACGTTTCTAGCATAGCACCAAGAGTGGGTCAATAGTCATTTGAATCGAGAGATGAACTCCCCTGTGAGCTGTTCCCAAGAAAAGACCGAATTCATGGGTATCCCATGGAACCACTTAATAGATGACCTCCCCAAAACTAGAGGAAAACATCTTACACATCAATGCATCTTTGCTCAGCCAGAGGGCCATCTTATTAGTAAAGGCCTCAATGTAGATGACAAGATCAATGTGGGCCATCTTATCGGCATAAGGCTACCTAAGTGGGTGCCGACCTATACCTAAGTGGGTATTGCCTTTGCCTCACAATTGCCCCCTATACCTCTATTAACGAATGAAGTTAATTGAGGTATGTTTTCGGATGACCTAAGTTTTTTTTAGGCTTTTATTGCCTAAATGATTAGTGTTTTAAGTTTCTTCTCTCTCTTCTCCTTTTTACTTACTTATTTTTGTGTTCCTTCACTTGGTTCGTAGGTTGGAGCTTGGCTAAAATAAGGAAATGAGAAACATTCATTGTTGGTTGTACAATGGACTGACTTACTTTGCTTATGAGCTAGTTGAGCAATAAGAGTTGCTCAAGAGTCAAGCTAGGATGGATGAATCATATCTAGTTTGGGAGGATGTTTCATGGGTTGAGATTGAATTCCTGATTTCTGAGATCATGGAGAAGCCACTTGGTGGTGATGGTTCGAGTCTTCTAACACTTGTGCCCCTCATTCTGATAAAAGGGAGAGGGTTGCCATGAGTTGAGTTGTCTGATGCTTGGAGGTGACAAATCCTTAAGAAAGGCTAAGTAGCCTACTGAGCAATTGTAGAAGTAGTTGGTTATCCGTCGAAGGCTAAGTAACTTAGAGGGCAACCTTAGAGGTTGGATGGAGGTGAAGTATCGTAAAGGCCAATCGTGGAGGTTGCATGGAGGCCAAATAGCCTTCAAGGGCAACTTAAAGGTCACATGAAGGCCAAGTAGCCTTGAAGGGAAACTTAGAGGTTATATGAAGGCCAAATAGCCTTGAAGGGAACCTTAAAGGTCGCATGGAGGCAAAGTAGCCTTGAAGGGCAACCGTGGATATTTGCTTGAAGGCCAAGTAGCCCTGAGGGGCAACCATGGAGGTTGGCTAGGGGCAAAGGAGCCCTGAGGTGCAACCACGAAGGTTAGCTAGAGGTGAAGGAGCTTTGAGATGCAACAATGGAGGTTGGCTTGAGGTGCAACAATGAAAGTTGGTTGGAGATGTAACCATGGAGGATGGCTTGAGGTGCAACCATAAAGATTGGCATGAGGTACAACCATGAAGGTTGGCTTGAGGTGAAGGAGCCTTAAGAGGCAACCTCGTAGGCTGCAATAAGCACAAATAAAGGAATACATAGAGTTGTGAAAAATAAATTTCTCTTTACTAATCAACGAGAATGAGAAACAAATATCATTCAAGACTTATTGAAATAATAAGACAATTTTGACTAAGCTAAAAGTGAAACTTAGTTATCTGGTTGATCATCTGATTGGATTTGTTGGATTTGTTGTTCTCCCTGCCGACTAATAGTTTTTTCGTTATCAATGTATCGAGAGAGGTGTCTTCTTTGACTAATTCTTCTAGGTGACACTTGAGTGCCTAGCAATTCTCTGTTTGGTGGCCATTGTCCTTGTGATAAGAATAATGGAGCTTTTGCTTTCGCTTTGATAGATCTCATATCATCTTAAGTGGCCATCTAAAACACTCCTTGTCTTTGATGTGGTTCTGGACTTGATAGATACACTCCTTGAAGACAGTGTTGGCTTCTTGATAAGAGTCTCTCGTTCCCTTGGATGATCCAAATCTCATAGATAGGTTGGAAGTGTTGTCTTCCTCCATCTAGTTCTTCTTTGGAGAAGACGATAACCAATCGACTAGTCCCTTGTTGTCCTCCACCTTCACGTACCACTTGATATGCTCCTGCAAGTGTGACATACTCTAGGAAGCCACATGTTGAGATGTTTCCTCAATTTGATTTCCTGTGGGAGGCCCAAATAGAAAGAGACAACGACTGTCTTCTTATCACCCTTTTCTATGTCAGTATAGGTTTCCAAATACCTCGTGTCATACCCATGGTGAGTTTCTCCATGTTTCTAGCGTAATGCCAAGAGTGTGTCAATCGTTATCGACTCTCGACTATTTATTATGAATCGATAGATGAACTCCCTGGCAAGCTGTTCCTAAGAGAAGACCGAGTTCATGAGCATCCCATGAAAACACTTAAGCGCTGATCTCTCCAAGCTAGAAGAGAACATATTACACATCAACACCTCATTGCTCATCCAAAGGGTCATCTTATTAGTAAAACCCCCTATGTGGATGATAGGATCAGACTTTCCATCATACAACTCGAAGGAAAGAGGAGAGAATTTACGTGGAGGCTCAGATTCTCGTATGGATCGAACAAAAGGAGTTATGGTCATCTAAGCAACGTTTGCTTTGCCCTCTCTTTGGCTGAGTATACAAGGTCATCTTGGCCAACATTGCATGAAGGATGATCGGTGCCTTCACAAGCTGGATCAAAGCGCAGATGCTTTTGTCTTCCATAATCATCATACCAATCATCTCGTGTAGAGTAACAGGTTGAACTCCCATGCCTTTCTCTATATTCCCTATGGTGTTATTCTCTATGTGACTCAACCCTTTCTTCACATGACGAGGAGGATGTCGTCTAGGTGAAGGGTCTATAGGAAAGTGTTGAGAAGTAACGTGTCTTGGTGAATATTTGCTTTGACGCTGATCATGGGTTGAATAGATCTTTGCTAGTAACCTGCTTCTGTGACAGGTGGATTGAGCCTTATGTGAGTGATCATTGTGGTGGTCACTTTGATGAAATAGATGTATAGCCTAACTAGCAAGTTTATTTCCCCTTTAGAGAAGGATCCATTTCTTGAGGGGCCGGTTTGTTTCCTTCACCAAGGGCCAATAAGCTGTAATGGAGATGGTGTTGCCCTTCTGGGCACTTCTGCCCATCTCAAAGAAACGTGTCATTGGGAAATTGGAGGTCATAGTTTGAGGGATTTTCAAGGATTGGGGTAGTGTAAGTGCTAAGAGGCTAGTTGAAGGGTCCCTAGTTCTCTCGCCAGACAAGGTTCAAAGCTTCTAGGTTAACAAAAAAATTGTTTGATTTCCCAGAGACGACGCCAATTGTGCAGGGATAATTTCACACAAAAAATAACCACCTCGTACAGATGGGGAGGATGGTGAGGAAGCCTTGAGTAACTTGCAAGACAAGAGAACACCTAGGTGAACTGATGGTTGGAGGTTGCCAAAGGGACTCCATTGCTTAAGTAAGATTGCAAGTAGAAGAAGAGTGTGGAGTGAACAGACCAGGATTGAAAGATCTACCTAGTTCCCAGAGGCCTTTATTTATAGTGGTAGAAAGTTGTGTCCCAAAGGAACCCAAACTCTAGGTTGTGATAGGATGAACCTCATCACTAGCTCCTAGATTTTTAGTGTAGAGTTACATCAGGACTCTTACTCCTAGGTTCTTATCATTAGGTCCTATTTGTTCAAGTAGTATTGTACTAGAATTATAGGTCCTAGGTTGATCCTTACGCGAATAGGACTCGCCTAGTAAAGACAGGCTAGACAGAGCTCGTAGCAACTTAAGTGGAAACGAGGTGGTTGAGCCTTGGTGGATTCGGGTGTGAAGTGCCAACCAACAAGGACCTCCCTAGGAGGGTGCTGATCGGCAGGGTCTTGCCCTAAGCAATACGCCGACCGGCAGCGTCTTGCCCCAAGCAATATGCCTACTTGCATAGAGCTACCCTCGTTGGTGTCAACCGACAAGCTTTTTCCTTTGTCTCACAAAACTATTATTAAGGGTAAATTATATTCAAACCACTTGAGGTTTGTCACTAATACACACAGACCTCGTAGGTATGATAATTTACACTAACACCCCCTTTCAACAACAGTTTGCAAACTGTACAAACGAAATACTGAAAAGACTAATTAACCCTTACCAATAACCCAAACAAACTTAACCCTGGACAACTTATTCCTACTATAGAACTGCCACAAGCCATATCTAAATAGCCTCAAACCTTTAAATAATCCCACCACTTTCTCTATTCTTCATCTTCCTCAAAGCCACTGTCCCAACTCTGGCCGACCACCATGCCCACCCACCTGCCACTGACCACATTATTAACTCCCCCAGTGACATAACTCATTATCCTCCACCCTCTACCCCAAAGCCCCCCAATGCCTAGCCTAACCCCTACCTCGTTGCCAACACCCGAAGAAACCCACCCCTTCCCATCTTCTTCCTTTCATACGCCTCCTTTTTCTTGTGATCGTCACACACACTCAAACGCACACACACACACAATAGTCCACACACAAGCAACTCACATTCTCTTTTGAATTATCTCTTGATTTTGTTGTCTTGTCACAAACACACAAAGAGTTTCGGGTAATAAAATTTATTGAACTAAAATTGAAGGCAACAATATCGATTTGAATTTGAATGTTTATGTCATTGCTATTTGTGTATAACAATGATGGTGCTGCCAATTTGGTGGGTTGATGTTGTGTTTTTTATTGGTGGGTTGAGGTTGTAGCTTATGTTTACTAGTAGTTATTGGTGCGGTGATTTGGTGGGTGGGTGGGTGTGGTAGTGGTGATTCCATGGTTATGTGGGAAGGAAGGGTTGTGTTGTGCAACACATTGAAGAAGGGGGTATTTTCCAATAAATTAGTAGAATTCATGGGGCAATTGAGGAAATGCAAAATTTTGGGTTTTCTTGGGCCTTGGTAATTTAGTAATGGTTATTTAGGGATAGTTTAGGGATTTTATGATAAAACATTATCACGACATTAAGATTGGATAGTGATTTAGATAGACTTTAACGTCAAGGGGTTTTATCTTACAACATATCAAATCTCAAGGGTGATGATGTGATTTTTCATACATGAGGGGGTCTGGGTGTATTAGTGACAAATCTCATGGGGTTTGAATGTAATTTATCGAATACATTAATGTACACACACAAATTTTTTTTAAAAAAAATTAATTATGAAAAATTCTATTTGGACCTAATTTGGAGACTTAATTCAATACAACCATTGTATTGGTTGTGGACTCCATTTAACATTAGAACTCACAACTAATCCAATAGCTACATTGAAGCCACATCATTAGATTTCCAAATAAGGTCCCTGTAGCATTGCTCATTAATTATTGATGTTGTCGTGTCTTTAATGCTGCAAATGTTAATAGGAAACAACTGTAGTATAAATATGGATTAACTTTGAATTTTTGGTACAGCTAAAGAACTAACGGAAGCGATGAATGTGCAAGTCCTTATTGGCATGGAAACATGGGAAGAAACAACTTTAGTTGCTGACATTTCAAGCAAAACTCAAATGCCTGTTATTTCATTTGCATCAGCCGCCATTAAACAACCACTCATTCCTCAGCGATGGCCTTTCTTGGTACAGATGGCTAGCAACATCATTGAACAAATTAGGTGCATCACGGATATGGTTCGCTCATTCAATTGGCGAAGTGCCATAGTAATCTATGAGGTCGACTACTATGGTAGCGATTCTGGAATGTTTGCTGCCTTATCTGATTCACTGCAAGATGTTGGCGTGAAAATTGAATATCGTTTGATTCTTCCATCATTCTCCTCACTAGATGACCCAAAAGCCTTTGTTAGTGAAGCAGTAGCAGACCTATTGAGCAAAAAATCTAGGGTTTTTATTGTTCTCCAATTATCATCATCAATGATAGTTCATTTGTTTAGAGAAGTAAAACAAATGAGGCTTATTGGGAGAGATTCAGCATGGATAATTACCGACCGATTCGCAAGCCTCCTGGATTCTGCTAATACTTCTGTTATCTCCTCCATGGAAGGTGCTCTAGGAATCAAGACATATTATGCTGAAGGAAGTAGGTCATTTCTAGATATTAAGCAACATTTTCGGCGAGTTTTTCAATTGGATTACCCTGAGGAAGATAACTCGGAGATGGGTATTTATGCCCTTAGAGCCTACGATAGCATTATTGCCATTACAAATGCCATAAAGAGAATAGGTAATAGCAGTGATACTCCAAGTACATTACTCAAAAGCATTCTATCAAGCAACTTCACTGGTTTAAGTGGTGACATTCGTTTCCATGCTGGAGAGCTAGCAGGGTCCTCTCTATTTAGAATTGTAAACATTGTTGGAAAGAGATACAAAGAGCTTGGCTTCTGGTCATCGAGATTTGGTTTCTCAGAGAGTCTTGTTATTGAAGAAAGTGGACATGAAAATATCACTGATGGCATGGAAGCATTATCTAGTTTGGTGAATTGGCCAGGGGACCTAAAGCGAGTTCCGAAAGGATGGGCAATGCCTACTGATGCAAAGCCTATGAAGATTGGAGTTCCAACTACATTATATTTTCATAAATTTGTGAAGAATGACTGGGATGCAAGTTTGAATGAATGGAAATTTTCTGGTTTCTGCATTGATCTGTTCTATGAGGTGCTAAATATTTTGGAGCAAAGTTACCCCCTACCTTATGAATTAAAACTCTTCAAGGGCAACTACAATGATCTGGTTGATCAGGTGGCTAACAAGGTAATAAGTATATATCTCTAACAACATTCCTTAAAGTTTTCCAAATTCCTATAAATTACACATAATATAAGCAGATCCCATTGTATCTACCATTCCGTAAAGTATTCTCAATACATATGTGATTATATTATACACAAAACAAGCAGATATACCACCTCAATTTATATCTAGCTGTTTTAAAATTACTAGTTAGTCAAAGCCATACAAATATATCTTAACAGTGTCTATAAGATTTATGTTGGGAAATTTAAAATAGATGGACTAATTTAGTAGTAAATTACTTTCCGATCATTTAAAAGATGGCATCAAATCTTTTATTCTCTGTTCTTAAAATATAATATTGGGGATAGGAATTGTTGTTAAGAATATGTTGGTAAATCATTTTGTACAAGTCTATCTTTGTAACATATCTATGTATACATACAACTCAACTCATCAAAGCCTTGTCCCGACAATTTTGGGGTCGGCTATATGAATCTTTGTTCACCATTTGTTATATATATATGTATATATGGATATGTTTTGTGGCATTAATTACAAAGTTATTTGTTCCTTACAAAGATCTTGTGCTTTAACTCTGCATCGCAATCAATTGAAGATTTTCGATGCCGGCATCGGTGATATAACCATACTGGCCAATCGATCAAAATATGTGGACTTTACGAAGCCATACGCTGAGTCAAGCTTGTCAATGATAGTAACAGTGAAGCCCCAACGAGGGCAAGCATGGATTTTCGTGAAGCCTTTTACCAAGGAAATGTGGGCTGTGACTGGTGCCATCTTGATCTACACTGTGTTCATAGTTTGGCTTTTGGAGCGCCAATCAAATCCAGAATTTGAAGGTCCATGGCAGAATCAACTAGGCACAGCGCTTTGGTTCACTTCCTCCACGCTATTCTCAGCGCAGAGTAAGTGTCATCTTTTACAGTCATGGAGAATAACATTATGATGAGCTTAATATCAGCTTGGATATGAAAACCTATTACTCCCATTGATTATCAGCAAGCGCACACGCACACACAGAAGAAAACATGACAATATAATGGAAAACTCATACAATACATGTTCATATTGCAGGGGAAAAAGTTCATAATAGTTACACCTGTGTAGTGATCTGGGTGTGGCTCTTTGTGGTGTGGTTCTTGATTTATCAGCAAACGCGCGCGCGCGCACACACAGTAAAAAATGGAAAATAAAAAGGAAAACTCATAAAATACTTGCTCATATTGCAGGGGAACAGGTTCATAACAGTTATACTCGTATAGTGGTCTTGGTGTGGCTCTTTGTTGTGTTGGCCTTATCCTCGAGCTACACTGCCAATCTGTCTTCGATGCTCACCGTCCAACGCCTTCAACCGAATGTGACAGACATAGATTGGCTGAAGAAGAACAATGCAACAGTTGGTTGCGAAGGGACTTCGTTTATGAGATCGTATTTGGAGAATGTGCTTAAATTTGATCCTAGGAACATCAAGACAATTAGGAGCAAATATGACTACCCGGGGGAATTTCAGAGCGGCAACATCAGTGCAGCATTTTTTGAACTCCCTTATGCAAAGGAATTTTTGAATTACTACTGCAAGGGATACACTCTTGCCGAACACAGTGTAGGAGCTGAGCATAGATTTGGAGGCTTGGGCTTTGTGAGTAGTCACTGGCACTTTTTACACATTTGAATTTGTTTGCTTGTCTGTTTGCTTTGGAGGTTTGAGGATTACAGGAAACTTAAATGATAGAATTTAAACTAAACAAAAACACATAAAACAGATCCTCCCATAACATGAGATTATTAGTTAAGATTCTAGCTAGTTCCTTGTGGACAGAAAATTCCCAATTTGACTTTAGCTTCTTCAACATCTTCTTAGTATCATCCAGTGACTGAAAAGCTTATAGGCTTGGAATTGTGAGGCTATGCTCCTGTAGTCATCTCTGATGGCCTGCATTTCCAAATTTCCTGAATTCCTTTGAAGTAAGTTAGCCAACAATATAATCCTTGTCCATGGAAGCCCCATTGTTGTGCTAGTTGAAGTCAATTTTTCATTATTTAATTTCTGTCATTGAAGTTGTTATGCTAAATATTTTATCAAATTAATCAAATCCAATGCATAATCTTTAATAGTTGTTCCTCTAAAATAATAATTAAGGCTTTCTGAGGGATTGTTATTGCTAGAAAGCCAATTTGTACAGTTGCAAGTTTATTATCATTGGAAGGTGTATATATTTGTCAGGCTAAATTTTAGTTTTTTAGAAACTTGATGACTGCATGCATCACTCTCCAGGTCAGAGTTACAACAAATTGCACAACCTTAGACAACCCAAAATATGGGTGCAACGGCCCAAATGGCATGCTTTTGCGACCCAAATCACCAAAATTGTATAACTCAATTTGTTACCTATAATCAATTCACTTTGAAACTTCACAACTATAAAGAAATATTAATTGAATGGGTTTATAGATGTATAATTACATACAATTTCTAACAGTAAAGAAGATGTCAATATAAAATAAATATTAATTGATTATGGGGGTTATGTATAATTTGTACAATTGTGAAATTGATTCTCATAAGAATTCCAGAGCAAATCGCAACCCAAAACAGTTTAATGGCCAAGTCTACACTCACTGCATCACATACCCAAGAAAGTAACCAAATCAACCTATGATCTAAGTAACTTTACTATAAATTCTATCTTCAATTCACTCACTTTCCATGAAATTATTGATAACTATCACACTACACCAACTACTTGTAACTAATCAAACAGATTAATAAGTTGCATTTAAAACTAACTTACTAATCAATTGTAACTGAACAACTGCAATTGCAATATGTTAGAATCTGTTAGGAAGACTACTGGCTCTCCAATATTTTCCTATATATATATATATATATATATTGTAGATGCAGCTTGTATGTGGGTGGAACTGAGGAAAATCAATGAGATCATTACTTCCTCTATTTCATCACCTTTGTGTTTTCTCTATAATTGTAAATCAATTCAGTTATTTTTCTTTCCTTTTTTCCCTAGAGAATGATGAGAACCTCACATATGGAGAGTATTTGTTAGGTTTGAACTTCTTAAATTGGTTTTGTCATAGACATCAGGTTTCATAGGGTTGTATGGTCCTGAAGTTTTCTTCTCTGGAATGCATTTGATGATGCTATTTTTCTAAAACTCTCACATGCAGGTATTTCCAAAAGGATCTCCCATTGCTGTTGATTTCTCCCAAGCTATTCTAAATTTATTAGAGAATGGAAGGATAGAGCAATTGCAAACACAGTGGTTTACTCCTCCTCCCAAGTGTTTGAACTCTCAAACACCAGACGAGGTTGATAGCTTGAACTGGCGGAGTTTTTGGGGTCTCTTCCTCTTCTCAGCCCTCACTTCCACCATCTGTTATATTGTATTTGCAACTCACCAGTTGTATGGACGCCAACCCGAGGCATACGATGGGGTTTTAACTTGGAATTATAAGAACATGTTCAAAAAGCTGGTCAGGTCAGTACAAAATCTTCGTATCAGGGAGACAAAACTTTCAGGTATAACTCCAAACAATACTGTTCAAGCTTTAGAGGCATGCGCAAGTCCTTTAGAGATTCCAGAGCAATTTCAAGAATTGCATTCGATTGAAGTAGAAATTACCAATCCTAATGAGGAAGGTATAGTCTTGATTTCCACTGCGACTAGTTAGAGAAGTCACAAGACAAGTTGGCTGATACCCTCTTAATATAATAAGAATTCTTAGGGTCTCTTGTGCATTTAAAGGGGCAGCACTTGTTAGTCGGTTTACAAAAGGTTAAGATTGTTGGCTTTAGAAAAGTTAAAGGGGCAGCCATTAGAAGAGTCCAAAGTCATGAGGAATTTTGTTGGTTCACGGCAACATGGAAGCTGATTTCTGTTGTGTGAAGGAACAGACGAAGCCTGCTCAGCAAAGTCGGTTTACAGCGTGAAAATAGAGTATAAAAAGCAAAGAACTGCTGCACAAAATAGAGGGGATTCTGTCCAGAAAAATAGAGAAAAAAAAGAGATTTTGGTCGAAAAATCAGGGGAAAAATAGGGGAAAGAGATTTAAGCATGTAATCTTTTAAATTGTAATAGAACTTATATGGACTATTGTTAAACTAATCTTGCATGTTTTGATATAAATATGGATAATTGGACCCGGTGTGGCCAATGTTTAATTATAATTGAACCTGGTGTGGTCAAGTTTTACTTATAAATAGATCCTGTGTGATCATTGTGTTATATGGGGCATTGGACGGGTCATGTTAATGTATATTGCACAAGTTGTATTTTGGGTAGAGCTCCCCGTACAAAGGAGACTCTGTCCGAATTTTGTTAATTTAAGGACCTCGATAAATAGGGCATAACGGTGTGATATTGAGTTATTGGATATCCATGGGTATTCCACGGATTGATGGGTAATCAACGGACCCTCGGATTTTGAGGCGTCACAAATATTATCTGAGGTTAATCAGAAAGCTTCAGAATCTTTGGTTGATATCCTAATTTGTTTGAGGACTGGCAAGTCGCACTTGCAGTCAAATCAAAAGTTGCAGAGACAAGGTGTTGCCATTCAAGGTTGCAGAGACAAGGTATTGCCATTCAGGGCAACAATGATTTTTTGTGAGCACTCCAGAGATCTTGGAACGGGTGTATACCATAGAATCTGAGATCTTATAGATTGACGAAGCTATTGCCATTCAGGGCAACAATGATATAGAGCCAAGTGCTGTGAGCATCGTTTGTCAATATATTTATGTCCTGTATGTCATGAAGGATCATGTTTAGAGCAACAATAATATATTTCCTTCTTTTTTTGTGTGTGGTGGAGGTGCAACAGGGGAATATTTGAAGTGTGTTTTTTTTGGTTCATCCTATCTTGATGCAATGATTCCATAAAGATAGGCTTGTATTGTGCAGCATCAGAAGTTTAGTATACTATTTACTGATTTTGCTAGTTATGGTTAAAAATATTAACTTAGAATATTGGAGCATGTTGTAATCAAAAGGAAGACAAAAATAAGCAGTGACAATGGTTTTTGATGATGCATCAATCAAGTTTTAGAGTTTGCAGTGACTGCTTTCGTGCTTTATGGATGAGAATATTCCTTTAGTGTTTTATGAGCTTTGATTCCATTGTATTTGGATTACATTTAATCAGAGTCCAGCTTCTGAAAGTCTTGGAAACACGCAAAACTGTGCTGCAGAAGGAACAAGGCATGGCTTTTGCACGTGTTGTAGCTGCTAGGGGTAAAGTTCCTAGATCCTCTTGCAGGACTAGTTGTCTCAGGCATGATCCTTAAAGTTGGACTTCAAACTGGTTACCAGAGGTATGTATTTTTCTACAAGCTGAATTTACATTTTGATTGCTTTCTTTGGATCCTTGACTGACCTCTTCCAAAATGGACGATTATTTTTGTTCTTAAACTTGCTTAGCTTTGGCATAGGTCAAACTACCTATCTTAATAGTTGGATATATGCATTGTGATGGCAAGATGAATTCAAGTTGAACCTTGGCAATGGTCAGGCCTATATTTTCCTTCCTTACAAAAAATTATTTTCTAAAGCTTAAATGGAATTTGAAATGAAACAATCAACTGAGTTTTACTCCTGGGAAATTTTTTTCCTCAATTTTCTTGCAAAACGAACGGTGTGCTATGGTGTACTACTTGTTCCCTTTCCTGTTCTTCTGCATTGGATTCGTTTCAAATTCTACACTCCCATTCAAGTTGTCCCTCCTTTGCACTTCTCCACCCTCAGTATCCTCTTAGCTGTGATGCCATCTCAATTGGGTATATGACTTAATGTTTTTATATAGTGCAATACTTTATATTTGCCTTAGATTGTGTGGAAAGGTCTTACTGCTTTATTTCCAACTGAGGCACAATAATCAAGATAAACTTCTTTTTGGTCATTAATTTGAACCGTCATCATTGTCAGCCATAACAAGTTATTGGTCTTTGAAATTTGTCGTCTCCTTATTTGTTGTGGTTTGGTCTTCGTAATTAATCAATTTATTATTTTTTTTTGTTTTTCACTTCTTGTCATTGTAGAGCCTTCAACTTCACATTTTCCACCCACAGCTTCCTCGGAGCAAAATGGTATTGAAGATATAATGTCCAGTATTTTATCATCAGAGTTTAAGAGACATTAAATGTAATTAGAGATGATTTACATTCTCTTGAAGGATTAAAACCATTTTTTCTATTTTTAAAACTTCTTATTCTTTAATTCTTGTATTTCATTCGTATTGGAAATAAAATTTTATTTTTTTTAAAAAAGATGTGAAATGTATTAATTGTGTTAGTTTTTTTATTGAACACATGTATTATTGGTGTACAGGTAAAAATTTTATTAGAATATCATTTTTTATGAATTATTTTTTTTTAAAAAGAACTTTTTTGCGACGAAATTAAAATTATCGCACAAAATTGTAGGAACAATCAGTTTCGCGACGATTTTTATACATCGGAAATGTATTTATTCAATTATTTTTTATATTTTTTATTTATGTAAAAAATTATTCTCGACGATTTTTTTACGTCGTGAAAAATTAATTAAATTATTATTTTTTATATTTTTATTTATGGAAAAAATTATTCGCGACGATTTTTGTACGTCGCAAAAAATTAATTAAATTATTATTTTTAACATTTTTTATTTATGTAAAAAATTATTCGCGACGATTTTTTTACGTCGCGAAAAGTTAATTAAATTATTATTTTTTATTTATGTAAAAAATTATTTACGACAATTTATTTACGTCGCGAAAAGTTAATTAAATTATTATTTTTTATTTTCTTACATTGGTGGAATGAATTTTAGCTACGTTTTTTTCCTGTCGTGAATTTTTTTTTTTTGCGACGAAAAAAAATTTGTGTCGTAAAATACTTTTTGCGACGAGGATATTATGACGAACACGCAACGAAAACAAACGTTGCAAAAAATCATTGGCGATGATTTTTTTTAATTTATCAACGAAAAAAATCGTCGCAAAAAACAAATTTTGTTGTAGTGAATGTAGGGGTGTCCATGGGCGGGGTCGGGTTAGGCTCGCAAAATTTTTTTTCGGGCCGAGCTTCAGGTAGAGGTAAGCTACCCGCAGCCCAACCTATAAGCCTATTGGGCAAGCCTGCTTACAGATTTTTTTATAAACATCTTTATTTAAAAATAATGAATATTTTTGTAACTTAATATTTGTGTAAATTATATTTTTGAATCAAAAGTAAAGTCAAAATGGATAAAAATAAAATAATGAACTTCATCCAATAGAATGAATAGATCTCAACTAGGTTGACACCTACTAACTTACCTGTGATTTGTATTAATCTACCATTTAAAACTTATATGTTTAATACATGGAAAAAAAATAATACATTATTTATAATATCTAAATTTTTAAAACTTCAAATTTCGATATTGGAAAACTTATTTCAAAGTTTCAAATTTAATGGTCTAAAAGTATAATTTTTTTTCAAATGAAGGCTAGGTAGGTGGGTTGGGCTTGCGGACGGGCTTCAGGCCGGGTAATGGGTTTGAGAATAAACTCAAGCCCTCTTTTTAAGAATATTGGGCTCGGACTCGAGCGGGCCAATTATCGGGCCTATCGGGTTTCGGACCTATTATTTTTGGGCTGAATAATGGGATCTATGGGTAACCTAGCTCATGAACACCCCTACTTGGATGGTTCTCAATATTTTCTAACCATTGTAGATGATTTTTCCAGTTGTACTTGGATTTATTTGATGAAATCCAAATCTGAGACTCGATCTTTATTGGTTTCATTTCTTGCTTTGGTTGAGACTTAATTTCAAACTAAAGTAAAAATTATAAGAACAGACAATAGACTGGAATTTGTAATGAAATCTTTCTATTCTTCTCAAGGCATTATACATCAGCTTAGTTGTATTGGAACACCCCAACAAAATGCAGTAGTAGAAAGGAAGCATCAACATCTCTTAAAAGTAGCTAGAGCTCTTAGATTTCAAGCTCAGCTACCTCCTTCTTTCTGGGGAGATTGTGTATTGACTGCTGCTTCTTTGATCAATCGCATTCTAACCCCAAATCTTTCAGGAAAATCTCCATATGAAATTTTGTTTTCTCAAAAACCCAATTATTCTCATCTCAAGGTTTTTGGATGCCTTTGTTATGCTGCTACTCTTGCTCATAATAGTTCCAAATTTGACTCCAGGACTAGTCAATGCATATTCATTGGATATCCCCTTAGTGTGAAGGGTTATAAGACTTATGACTTACTACCAAGACTGTTTTTCTATCTTGATATGTCATCTTCTGTGAGTCCATTTTTCCTTTTTCCTCTAACAACCTTCAATTCTCTCATGATACCACAGTAATACCTACTCCAGTTTCTGATACTTCTTATCAAACCACTAAAGATAATGTTTCCACCGAAACTCATAGTGTTCCCACTGAAAGTTCTTCCTCCTCTGAAAGTTCTTCCTTTTCTCCTTCTCCTATTCCTCCTCCTACTAGACAGCTTACTAGAAATAGGAGACCTAGTTACTTGTAGGATTATCACTGCCAGCTTATCTCTTCACAACCATCCGGTTTGTCTTCTGTGTCAGGTAAAACACATGACATTTCTGATTTTCTATCTTATGATAAGTTGTCCACCTCACATTGTATTTTTAGTCTCACCATTTCATCTAACTATGAGCCTCAGTTTTTCCATAAAGCCATTCATCACACTGAATGGAGTGATGTCATGAAAGCTGAAATACAAGTCGTTGAGGCTAACAATACTTGGACCCTCACTTCATTGCCACCGGACAAAATTCCCATTGGCTGCAAATGGGTTTACAAAATCAAATACAAAGCTGATGGTACCATTGAAAGATACAAGGCCAGACTTGTGGCAAAGGGAAACACTCAAAGAGAAGGCCTAGATTATCTTGAAACTTTTTCACCTGTTGCTAAAGCTACTACTATCAAGTGTCTTCTGGCTATTGCAACTGCTAGAAACTGGCACTTATTCCAGATGGATGTACATAATACTTTTCTTCATGGTGATCTATCTGAGGAAGAATACATGAGTCTTCCTCCTGGTTATGCCAAAACAAAGGATCATCAAGTATGTCGTTTGAATAAGTCCCTTTTTAGGGTCAAACAAGCTTCAAGACAATGGTTCTCCAAACTTTCAACATCCATACTTGGACATGGGTTTACTCAGTCCAAATCAGACTACTCTCTTTTTACTAAGAGTACTGATTCTTATTTCATAGTTATGCTGAATTATGTGGATGATATTATCATAGCTATAGATAACATTTCAGCTGCTGATGATCTTAAAGTCTTTCTCCATAGTCAATTTCAAATTAAGGATCATGACATTTTGAAATACTTCTTAGGACTTGAAGTGGCAAGGTCCTCAAAAGAGATTTCTATATGTTAAAGAAAGTTTGCCTTGGAAATTCTGCAGGATTCTGGTTTTCTTGGTGCTTGTCCAACGAAGTCTCCCATGGAGCAACATTTGAAACTTAATAAAGATTCTGGTCCTGAGGTGGCAGAACCTTCTTCTTATCGCAGATTATTAGACAGATTACTCTACTTAACTTTCACTAAGCCAGACTTGCCCTATGCAGTTCAGATCTTGAGTCAATTCATGGATAAGCCTAGACAATCACACTTAGATGTTGTTCATCGTGTGCTACATTATCTCAAATCTACACCAGCACAAGGACTCTTCTTCCCCAACATTTCAGACCTGCATCTCAAAATTTTTTGTGATGCAGACTGGGCAGGTTGTTCAAACACCTAAAATCCATCACTGGTTTTTGTATTTTTCTTGGCCCTTCTCTAATCTCTTGGAAGTCCAAGAAACAAACAACTGTGTCTCGTTCTTCTGCTGAAGCAGAGTACAGATCCATAGCCTTTACTTGATGTGAATTAACTTGGTTACTTACTCTGCTAGCTGATTTCCAAATTTCTCATCCTCAACCTACTTTGATTTTTTGTGACAACAAGGTTGCACTCTACATTGTAGCTAATCTTGTGTTCCATGAGCGCACCAAACACATTGAACTTGACTGTCACTTTATCTGAGATAAGGTTCAAGGAAGGGTGGTCAAGACTCTTCATGTCTCCTCTGCACATCAGCTCGGTGATGTATTCACTAAGCCACGTGGTATACAACAATTTCATCTTCTTCTCAGCACGATGGGTGTGTTAAACATCCACTCTCTATCTTTTCTTTTTTTTTTTTTGGGGGTAGGGAGAGAGAAGGGGGGAGGGGGGACTTGAACCCTAGACTTCAATAAAGTAAAGTCTTCACAAGGTAAGGAATACCATTGGACCAAAAGTCCGTTGGTATCCAGTCTCTATCTTGAGGGAGCTTGTTGAAGAAATAAGACATGTCAGCAAAAGACAAGTCAGCAAACAGAGAGCCAACTGTTAGTTTGTTACAATTTGTTACAAAATTAGTTATGAAGTATTTAATTAGTGAGAGTTAGTTAGATTTAAAGTGATTCTTGAATGACGGTGAGTTTGTGTATAAATAGTTCTTGTAATATTCTCTTGATAAGTAAGTGAAATAAGACATTTCTTCCTATCCAATCATCTACTCTCTTCTTTCATTTTCTTATCTGTTCACCACAGTCAAACTAGTCCCATCCACCGCAATAAACCCTTTTGGCACAATGTACTTCAACAACTCTTTATCAGTCCTAACTTTAACCCACAATGAATCTCCCTCAACCTCAGTCCCCACAATCTCTCCAGTCCCATCC
This sequence comes from Ilex paraguariensis, assembly GCA_963454935.2. Lineage (NCBI taxonomy): Eukaryota > Viridiplantae > Streptophyta > Magnoliopsida > Aquifoliales > Aquifoliaceae > Ilex > Ilex paraguariensis. The sequence goes on along the minus strand of CAUOFW020007091.1, from coordinate 55,883 downwards.
ACATGTCCCTGCACAAAATGGCCACCCATTCGCGTACCGTGTTTCAATGCTCTCTCCAAATTTACTAAACTCCCCCGGTACTAATTCAATCAACGAGGTTTTCCTCAAAGTTTCTGGGGATAAACCAACTGTAAATTCAGACAATTTGGAGTCAAATTCTGCGCCTGTTAAGCAAGTTCCGTTTACGACAATGCTGTCGTCGAGGAGGACGTCTTCACCAAAAAAGAAGAATAAAAAAAATCATCTGAGGGAAGAATATTGTGTGAGAACCGCATTGGGGTTTGCATATTTAGATCATGTTCTTCATCTTCAAAAATGGTGGATATTAAGGATCAAAATTTTGTTTTGATATATTTTTTTGGTGAAAAATGAAAATATTTTGATGAGTTTTAGAAAAGTTTCGACCCATTTCAGAAATAAAATAAAATATAATAAATTTAAGAAATATCTTTTTAAAATATTGTTTAAAATATATCAAAATATCTTAAAATATTTCAAGACAATTGTACAAATTCATTAAAACATTACAAATTATTTCAAATCATTATACAACACTTTAAGGACTGATTCATTTTATTTTGATCTCTTTGAAAATAAAAATATTTTAACGGTTTTAAAACAAAATTTTGATTGACTGCGAACTTTCCATGGCTGCAGCAGAGTTAGTTGTCTCAGCTTTCCTACACCTTCTGCTTTTCTGGTCCACCTTCATATGTTCCATTTTATAGCTCACACATTCATGAGTGTCACATGTTATGCACGTGACAGCACCCTTGTTAATTCTGTAATGGAGATTACGCCTTTGCCCCTTGTTATTGGTTATGATTACCGAGTTCATGGCCTTAATATCAACCGAGTTTGAGAGGTGATTCGTTTCATTTCATATGAATTACCTTTTTGTATCAATTATCTGAATTTCGGATTTTATTGATTTCTTGAATTTAGAATTAGGTATATAATATCCAATTTATTATGATCTGATCGAAATCATACATGAAATTTGAATATCGTTTAAAGATTAGAAGAGTCGCAATAAGTTTTTAGGTGGGGCCCACCTTAAATCTCTTTAATCACCCTATTTAATCATTTGAACATTGAGGTTGAGTCCTCCTTAAGGGATTTATAATGAGTTTAGTCCGCTAAAAAAAATTATTTAGGGATAAGTCTGTTTTTAATTTTACTAATAAGTAGTTAAGTCCATTTTTTTTAGAACTCCAAAATACCCTTCCTTAAAAGCAACTTAAATTATTATCCTTTAATTCAATGACAATGGAGATATGATAATAAGATTTTCATCATAAACTTGAAATTTAAATTCAAATCTCTCTCTTGTTGTCTCTTGCCAACCATAACAGTGAGATTCTGAAGATATCGAATCACTGGAGCATGTCCTTGTTGAAGAAAGCAACCAACCTTCTAAAGAAAGTTTTGCCCAATCATGAAAGTGGCGCTTGTTGATAGGCTCCACATGAATTAAACACACATTAAAATCTTGATCCATCGCTAATTTTCAATGATCACCCTTAGGATGTTAGTCTGACGCGACTAATTTGGATGCTTGGGCTTAATTGTGGAACCATGGGTGAATTGTGTGATTCATTTAATTCGAATCGAATCGTACAATTTTTGTGATTTAAATGTAATTTTTGGCCAAAAATGATTTTATAGTAAAAATCAAATTGAATGAGAACTAAATCGAATTGAATTATATAATTTTGATAACAATACTTGTGAGTCTTTTTTCTCCATCTCACACTTCATTCTCTCCCCTATCTAACTTTTGCGGTTTTAGTGTGGGGACTCTCATCACATAGTATCTCATGCATGAAGCATCATTTTTTATTTATACTTCCACCATATGAGGTAGAGTTGCTTCATCTTGCTGTGAGCCTCATGAGTTAGTGTCATAGAAATAGGCTTTTCGCACATGGGGGTTAGGCTGCATTTTATTCTTCCTAAATCTCGTAATAGTGAGAGTCTCATACACTAAGTTGTCAAGTAAAAACCCTTGCATGAGATCTAGTGATAAAAATTGCATGAATTTGATCTATGTAGCTTACACTGTTCAATCTCCTCCTCTCCGCTCCCTCTCTCCATTGATTACACAATTATCGACGGCTCCACAACATTTCAAACCTTCCCGGCCATAGCACGGTTGTGTTGGAACCTATTTAATGGGACCCACATGTAGACTTTAATTAATAAGGTGCAAACTTAGGTTTTTGGGACAAGGATATGCTAATTAAAAGACCTAACATATTGTTGGTTATGTTAATTGGTGGTTTCCTCGTGGAAGTGATTGTCCTAGATATAAGGAAACATATTTAACAAATAGTCAGTTTCTTGGCAGTTAACTTAATGGAAGGGAACGATTATTAATTATTTTAACGTGAGGTAGTTGATTACCAGTAAGGGGGATATAAATTACTTGAAAGACCTCATCTCTTATTCACGTTTACAGTATCTCTCACTCTCTAGAAAACTTATCAGCAATGTACTGGATATCAAGTTCGCAATTATATTTGGTATTCTTGGTATTCTTCTCGTGGGGATTTTCGCTGCATATCTCTATTAAAAATCATTGTTATGGATTTCATGGCTCAAGATTAGTTTTCTATTCGATTCGTTTAAGACCATTAGGTCTATCAATTGGTATGAAAGCCGGTCATGGGATTTGATTCTTATAATTTATTTTATTCGTATGATTAAATTTGCGAGAAAAAAATTTTATGAAATAAAATTATGTTAAGGAATTTGTGTGATTTAGGCTACCGGAATTATAAGCAAAAATTATATCCTACAGATTAATTGTACCGTAGGTTATGCATACTTTGATCTTTGTTATTGTCATCGGTACAACTGTGGATATGATATCAAGTTTTGCTTTTCACGGTCTCTATGTTTTGATTTCAAATGCATAAGTGGACAAAAGCATGAAATTCTATAATAATTTGTATTATCATATTGCAAAATTCTTAGCGGTACAGAAGCAATCGAATATACCTTGAATGTTAGACTTTGAAAAGTCATAGAATGCTTTTATGGAGTAAATTCTATACATTCTGTATATTGGAATAGAACTGGTACTAGTTAAGGGCATATAGCAATTTATGTGTTGTATGTGTAGGCTTTGAAAAGTCAACAATTCATTTGTTTGAAGTATCTGTTAGTCATTGTTTAAATGACGAAAACTAGACAATCTTTGATGGTATTTTGGCCATAAGGTTTATTCGAGTCCGCCAGAATTAACACTGGATTCATATGGGTAAAATTTATTTGTTCATATGTCATGATTTGGAATATTTTATGTAGAATGACGAGCCAAAACATCTTATGTATAGAAATTTATGTTTGATAAAATTATATTTATTTTAATTTTATGGTGACGAGCCAAAGCATTTCATAATTTTGAAATATAAGAAAATTTATCAATAAAGAAATTTATGTTTATCCATGACATTAAACACTTACACCATATTAAATAATGACTCTACCCCAAAGGAAAGCTATTAAAAAAAAAATTGTGTGGCAATGTGAAACTTAGACAAATGCATCACAATGGACCGACTAAAATTCTCTTCATTGCATTCACACTCCTCCCCTTTCAAATGTGGACTTGACTACGATACCAAAAAAAAAAAATTTGGTATAACAAACACCCATAATCCTCAAGAGTCATATGATTAATTTTTTCTAAAAGTTTTAATTTTGTTTGGGTCGAGTTGGTTTTCGGGTGCTTATTTCTTATGATCTCTTATTAATATTATGTAATTTTCCTCACGGTTGTTACAACATAAGAGGTCTTGCCAAATCTTCCTCTCCACGTCTCACATCGGTCACACACGAGTTGCAACTTGTTGAACAACGGGCTAACGATCATAGACCCTTCCCAAAAATAAGATAAAACATAGAAAAATATGTCAACTATCTCTTGATATTGTATCAGATTGCGGCATATGATTTGACATTCCGCTTTCAACTTCGACCCTAAGGAATTTCATTGAAAGTAAGAAAGAATTTTCCTGTGATAAAATGATAGTTATATCACACAAGTCATAGTCGACGTGTTTGACCGGTTAATTGCATGGTTCAAAATAAAATAACTTTTTATATAATTGGCTAGATTTAACATTTCTATGTAAATTTCTAAGCAGGTTCATGCATGCATGGCATTTGTACATGCCTTGTGAATATAAGTATGCATGTATGTGCCAACAACTACATTGATTTTTCTGATCCTAAAAATACCATAAGGAGAAAAAGGTGTTCCATCATCATCGGGATTATGCTTAGAACCAAAATGCCTTTCCTAGTCACTTTTGGTAATACAGTTGCAAAACCAACATTTTTCTTCCCAACTGTACTCATTTATCTTCTACTCATTTTCTCCAACTATTGGACCTTCACATCTGCACAGACCGAAACCACGGGCATCGGGGCAATCATCGATGATAGTAGCCGTATCGGCAAAGAAGTGAAAACAGCGATGAAAGTAGCTGCTCAGAACTTCAACAGCTCCTCTGTGTATCACAAGGTATCTCTTCATTTTCACAATCCCGAGGGAAATCCCATCCGAGCTCTTTATGCAGGTAAGTTATTTTACTGTCTTTCCAGATTATGCTTTATCTTTGTGTAATTATTTTTTGACCCCGTAAATAGAGTTGATTTTTATTCCATGTTTACAATTCTTAGATACTATTACATTGATGTAACATATTAGGCTTTTCATTAGCAAATGAAAATATGATTTTTTAACCCACCTACGCACATATATTTTGATGGTGCTCGGAAAATGTTTAGCCCAAGCCCAGAACAGTGGTTAGATGTACCAGAGAGGGAATAGTGTGGATATATGGATCGGTAATGGATTAAGATGTGAGAGAAAGACATAAACAATATGTAAGTGGTTTACCTCAGTTGAAAAATCAAGGTTACATCCACTGTAATAGAGTCTCTTGCTCATTGGTGTGTATATTGCTTGAAGAAGGTAGTTATAGTAGTTTGCTTGGCTTAGAGCCTTTGTACATGAAATGCTTAGAGAATACAAAGTTTTCAGTGAGGTGGACCATGTTAACGATGAAGAACAAGAAGATCCTTTTTTTTTAATGGTGTAATAGTGTCCTATTTATTCCAGTAATTCTTTTAGGGTTTTGGCGGCTTCCTCTCCATTTTTTGCTGATTTTGTAGTTCTTTCTTCCCTTGTCCAGTAATGACCTCTGTCATATGACGCTACCTTTTAGACGCGTGGTGTGATGATTGTGGTTCAGGAGCAACAAGGAGGTTGGGCTCCTTACTCCCGAGTTGATTTCCTACTGGGCTGGATTGGGCTGGGCGGAGTCTCAAGCCTTCAGGCGCTGTTGGGTTTTCTTCTTTGGGGCGCAGTCCATCCCAACCTTTGAGTGGACAGGCTATGGGTGAGCTGTTTGGGTCGTTCTACAAGTAGAGGCGCACTGAACATGTTGGGCTCTTGGTATGGGCGACCCATACCCAAAATTTCATCATTTTTAATTGCCCCCTAGCCCTAGGTCACGACCATGACGTCAAGCTCTGACTTGGGGTTAGAAATATCTTTTTTGAATTTGGCACAGTTTTCCTGGTTTAAGGTTATGCATGATTGTAGGAGTTTCCCTGGAGTGTGGTGGGTTAACATGTGCCTGCCTTAATGGGACGGGTTGTGTTTGGAGGGGTGCACGTGTCACTTGTAGGAGGACCCTTTGATACAGTTTCCTCTGCTCGTCCTGCTCCACGTCCTATCATGGCGATAGATGCTATATATAAGAAGAGGGAAAACCTCTTTGCCTTTCCCACTTTGAGTTTTTGAATTCTCATCCATTCGTGCTCTCTCTTTTCTTTTGGTTTTCGAGGCAACCACTCCAAGTTTTTTGGTGATCCAGGGTCTTACGTTCTCAGTTCTTTTCCGCTTTGACTCTAACTTTCGATTAGGTATGTCCCTTTCTCCTTCTTCTTTTTGCACGATCTGGATCCCTTCAACCCTCCCTAGTGGGGTTTTGGGTTTCGTTTTCTGGTTTGGAGGTTTAGCTATTTCAAGAGTCATTCTGGTGATTTCTCTTTCCTTTTGCGATTCATAGATCATTCCTTATTGTTGAGGCTATCTGTATTTGGGACTTGGTGTCCGAATTCCTTATTCTTGACCGAATGTGTCTTGCACTTGCCTTCTTTGCATTCTAGTTTACAATTTTAGCCAGTAATGGGGAGGGTTGTTTCTGAGTCTCCTTCAGAGTTTGAATTCGAGGAAGAGGTTGATGAGGGTGTTGAGGGTCTGAATTCGATGGGAGTGGTTCAGGAGCAACAAGGAGGTTGGGCTCCTTACTCCCAAGTTGATTTCCTGCTAGATTGGATTGGGCTAGGCTGAGTCTCAAGCCTTCAAGCACTAGGGTTTCCTCTTTTGGGGCGCGGCCCATCCTAACCTTTGAGTGGACAGGCTAAGAGTGAGCTGTTTGAGCCGTTCTGCAAGTAGAGGCCTATTGAACATGTTAGGCTCTTGGTATGGGCTGCCCATACCCAAAATATCATCATTATCATATTTATTCTTTGTTTTTTCTCTTTATTATCTTTGAACTCCATTCCCTAAAGTTTAGTATAAGAATGATTGAAAGCAAAATAATTCCCACCTCATATTTTCTGGCTACAATACACAAAAGCATGTACACGCCAACAAGCATGTCATATATATATGATTGTCTTATTCATGCACATAGAAACTGGAATTCAACACAAAAAATTATAACAAAGAAATTATTTAAGGCATTGGTTTGAAATAACGTGGAAGTTTTAAAGAGATCCTTTTTTTAATAAGTATTTTATTTTTTTTACAAGACATTGGTTTGGTCTTGCATTGTGCATCGACTTCCTTAGTTATTCTCATTGATTTTTTTTTCTTCCTTTTCTTTGCTTGAGGTTTTGACATGCCCTTTAACGTGTTACTATGTAGAGATAGAAAAATACTACATAATCCAAATAAAATTCAAAAGTTAAAATATAAATGCATATCATCTCTTGGATGAGTGTGAAATGAGTAATCCTACTAAAAAAAATTAATAAGACTCATTTATCTAAGAGATAGTATGTATTTAAGTTGTAATTTTTAAGTTTTATTTGAATTTTTAAGGCATTGCTCGTACAAAGAGAGCGAGAATAAATTAGAACAAACTTTTTTTAACTCTCACATGGTTTGCCATTTAAGCACATTACTTTCGTGTCATTTCAAAAAAAAACACAAACTTTTCTATTTTTAGATTAAAGTGCCTTCATTACAAATTTCAACAATTGGATGGAATTTGTGGTACACGCGCCTAATTAGAAAGTGGGTCTGAAAATTTTTTAGGTCAAAGTCAAACCTTAACATTAAAGCTTTGCATTCAGATTTGGGTTAGAGTTTGGTTTTAGATTTTGTTTCGGGTTTGTATTTGGGTTGGTGGGTTGAGATTGATTTTGTTCATTTTTTATTAAATAGAATAATAGTTGTTCTATAGTCCTCATTTGGGTTGTTAGCTTTTTGTCACTGTCTGGCAATACTAATGTAATTTTTCATACTTAAGAAGATTTAGTAACAAATCTCAGAAAATGCAAATGCAATTTATCCTAATATTGCAATAGGTTGAGTGTAGGCTTAATTAATAATGAAGGAATTATATATTGGATTAAAATAAGTTAGATAATTCAAATATGATTAATAAATAATCATATTTGAATTATAGTCACAATCAATTGACCTAATTCATTATAGTTGTTAAATTGATAATTGAGAGTTTAATTAGCCAAACACCACCTCCCACTGGCCTTGGATGCAACATTGATGCTATGTCACCATTGATAATATAATATCATTAATCAATTATAAAACTCTAAATTGGTAAGGTGAATCCCACTTAAACTTAAAAATTATTTGTTTACATGATAGGTCAATTATTATTTTTTGTGGGATCCACTTATTTATTTATTTTAATATTATTAGTTGATGATAACACATCACCTTGGTGCGTGACATTACCATTGTAATGAATACTTTCTCTAGTCATAACTTGGTTTTGATTCTTCATTTTAGACCGCCAAAATCCACGATCACACAAGTGCTTGTGGTACCTTGGTCGTCTTTCGGCATTAGATTCTTCGCGTTGCTGACTGCAAGTATGAGCTGTCTACAAGTGGGTTTATCACAGAATGAATAAAAACATAAAAACAGAGATGAGAGAGAGAGAGAGTTGTTTGGGCGTCAAATGGTGGGTTTGCTTCTCTTTCTTTAGTGGGCCTTTGCTTGGTGGGCATACAAAATAAATGTAGTGCGAGAAATTTGGGAGAAAGCAAAGCCATAGCAAAACCCTTCAAGAGAGAAGGAGATTTTTAATATGAAGCTGAGGTTTGTACTACGGTGGCTTGAAATCAAGTGTGTAGGTAAAGAGTTAAAAGAGGTTGACACACATATCTATACTAAGAAGAGTAGAAGGAGATGAGTAGAATAAGTAAATGAGATGGAAGAATTTGAACAACTTGTTAACGAAGGGACTAACCGATTGGATAGAGGGTAGGTGGAGTAAATGCTCCCAGTGACACTCTGACGCTCGCGCTAAACCACAATTATCTCGACCGCAAAAATATCAATTGCCACTAACCGCGAGCTATGTGTCCCATCATTAATTAGGTAGATATTAATTAGTGATCACAATTAGTCATCACGAGACCATGACCTCGGGAAAGCCATGTAAGCGATGCGCCTAGTGCGCTCCTCCCTCCTGGGATCCTCTCTTCCCGCTCTAAACTCCTTCCTCAAGACATTTGTCAAAGTGCCCGATAGAGGAAACACACATAGTTTTGATCCTTTAGTCAACAATTCACATGTCTCATTATCCTATGTGTTGATCCGGACCAATAACCCCATTTATCTTAAGAGTCCCTCCAGATCCCAGTTAAGCAAAATCTCAGTAAGCAATAAACCATACACTGAGAGGCCTGTTTGAACAAACTAAACTTTTGAGACCCTGTCCCAAATCGAGGTTGATGATCACACTCGTTTGCCCCCGTTGCATAGTTCTCCCTTGAGGATGGTTATACTACCATGTCCCTAGGTGGGGACTCTTTTTTTTTAGTCTAGTGGACTAGTCAAACAACGGTGTCCACTAGGTTGAAGATACCAGTCCCGTAGTGGGGGGGACGTGTCTCGCCAAGGTTGCTTCCAGACTTCTGTGGTGCCACTCTCGACCACCCTTGATGAAGGGTCAATTTTGTCACTTTCAATACAATAGGAGTGTGTCCCCACTTCTATAATAATTGATAATCGTTGTCACTTGTCTTATTTAGGTGTAGACACATGTCATAAATTTATCGAATACTACACCAAGCCAAACTGCCAAATATTTGCGAAGATCAAGGAATGTTGGATTGGCTATTCTCGGAGTCCTATGTCCCTTCTCTTTTTTGCCTTTCTTCTCTCTTCTCTGGTAGTACAAACCCAATAAACAGGCTTCCAAAGCACACTCACACCTTCCTTTGCAAGTAATTTTAGGAGTTGTCTACTGTAACTAAAAAATAAAAAATTAATATCATACCGACATTTATCTCATTTTTGTGGGTGTTTTTATTACTGTTGTGATACTAAAGAAAAATGATAAAAATAGTGACCACAACAGTGATAATAAACATGTTTAACCTCTTAAAATACATGAATTGATACTAAAATATCTTTTCAATCTATACTTTTAATAAAAGTATTTTACATGAAAAAATTTTGATTCACTATTTTACCCTCATAAAAAACTATAAAGACTAACATATCCTACATTTAAATATATAGATTATCATTATATACCTCTATACTTAAATAACAAATTAACATCTACGATACAATGTAAATTTGAATCTGTACAAAACTTTTAAATGGTCATGTTACTCTTAACAAGTTATATATAAAAAAATTATTTTTTTTCTAAAACTCCAATATTAATATACATCGACAACTTCATTTATATAATATTATCTTGCATGCCAAAAAAATATATATATATATATATATATATATATATATATATATATATATATATATATTATATATATATATATTTTTTTCTTGTCATCCACAATATAAATAATTTAAGTATGATAAAAATGCGATAGTATCTAATTTAGTTATATAATTAAATTTTGTGTTAATAACACTTTTAGTCTCTAAAGTATACATTTTTTTTGTCAATTTAGTTTTCATTGTATCGATTTGGTTTCTAAAGTATTCAATCCATATCACTTTGCTCTCTAATTAGACAATCTGTCAAGTTTTTTGACGAAAGTGACACGTCATTTTTTTAAATGATATCATATGTCAAACACATGATAATTCCGTCAAAAACTTAACAGTCTGGACCAAATGACATGAATTAAATATTTTAGATATATTTTATCAAATATTTTAACGAAAATGTTTATGTGCAACGCACGTGGTGCTTTGCTAGTAAAAATAAAGGTGACCCTAAAATTTGTGATCTTTTTTATCATCCTTTTTGTAATCATAGGGAATTTGCTAACATAATTAATCTAGTAACCACATATGATACTCTTAAATGGAAGGCCATTGGGTCTAGCATCTCCAAATAAGATGTGTTCTGTCATGACCCTCTTTGAGTGCTCTTTCTTTTATCCCTCTGTATAATTCATCTCTATGTCCTTTTTCGATGTTTATTCATGTAGACAGTATGTAGATTGATTGTAATTGATTATAATGTATATATATATATTCGTTTTGTTAAGATATAGTCCTCTGAATACATCAAGGTACACACACACACACAAAATCTGTATACATTAAAAAATTAATTATTGATGTTGTCATGTCTTTAATGTTGCAAGTGTTGATAGGAAACAACTGTGGTAGAAATATGGATTAACAATGAATTTTTGGTACAGCTGAAGAATTTACGAAAGCGATGAATGTGCAAGTCCTTATTGGAATGGAAACATGGGAGGAAACAACTTTAGTTGCTGACATTGCAAACAGAACTCAAATGCCCGTTATTTCATTTGCATCAGCTGTCATTATACAACCACTCATGCCTCAGCGATGGCCTTTCTTGGTACAGATGGCTAGCAATGTCAATGAACAAATTAGATGCATCACGGATGTTATTCGCTAATTCAATTGGCGAAAAGTCATAGCAATCTATGAGGTTGACTACTATGGTAGCGATTCTGGAATGTTTGCTGCATTATCTGATTCACTACAAGATGTTGGCGTGGCAATTGAATATCGTTTGATTCTTCCAGCATTCTCCTCTCTAGATGACCCAAAAGCCTTTGTTAGTGCAGCGATAGTAGACCTACTGAGCAAACAATCCAGGGTTTTTATTGTTCTCAAATTATCATCATCAATGACAGTCCATTTGTTTAGCGAAGCAAAACAAATGAAGCTTATTGGGAGAGATTCAGCGTGGATACTTACTGACCAATTCGCAAGCCTCCTAGATTCGGTTAATTCTTCTGTTATCTCCTCCATGGAAGGTGCTCTAGGAATCAAGACATATTTTGCTAAAGGCAGTAGGTCATTTCTAGATATTAAGCAACATTTTCGGCGAGTTTTTCAATTGGACTACCCTGAGGAAGATAACTTGGAGATGGGTATTTATGCCCTTAGAGCCTATGATAGTATTACTGCCATTACAAATGCCATAAAGATAATAGGTAATAATAGTGATAGTCCAAGTACACTGCTCAAAAGCATTCTATCAAGCAACTTCACTGGTTTAAGTGGTGACATTTGTTTCCATGCTGGAGAGCTAGCAGGGTCCTCTCTATTTAGAATTGTAAACATTGTTGGAAAGAGATACAAAGAGCTTGGCTTCTGGTCATCGACATTTGGTTTTTCAGAGAGCCTTGTTACTGAAGAAAGGGGACATGAAAATTTCACTGATGACATGGAAGTATTATCTGGTTTGGTGAATTGGCCAGGGGACCTAAAGCGAGTTCCGAAAGGATGGGTAATGCCTACTGATGCAAAGCCTATGAAGATTGGAGTTCCAGCTAACTTATATTTTCCGGAATTTGTGAAGGTGGACTGGGATGGAGGTTTGAATGAATGGAAATTTTCTGGTTTCTGCATTGATCTGTTCTATGAGGTGCTAAAAATTTTGGAGCAAAGTTACCCCCTACCTTATGAATTAAAACCCCACAATGGCACCTACAATGATCTGGTTGATCAGGTGGCTAACAAGGTAATAAGTATATATCTCTAACATCATTCCTTAAAGTATTCCAAATTCCTATAAATTACAAATAATATAAACAGATTTACCTCATGAATGATCCCATTGTATCTACCATTCCTTAAAGTATTCTCAATACATATGTGATTATATTATACACAAAACAAGCAGATATACCACCTCAATTTATATCTACCTGTTTTAAAATTACTAGTCAGTCAAAGCCATACAAATATATCTTAACAGTGTCTATAAGATTTATGTTGGGAAATTTAAAATAGATGGACTAATTTAGTAGTAAATTACTTTCCGATCATTTAAAAGATGGCATCAAATCTTTTATTCTCTGTTCTTAAAATATAATATTGGGGATAGGAATTGTTGTTAAGAATATGTTGGTAAATCATTTTGTACAAGTCTATCTTTGTAACATATCTATGTATACATACAACTCAACTCATCAAAGCCTTGTCCCGACAATTTTGGGGTCGGCTATATGAATCTTTGTTCACCATTTGTTATATATATATATATATATATATGGATATGTTTTGTGGCATTAATTACAAAGTTATTTGTTCCTTACAAAGATCTTGTGCTTTAACTCTGCATCGCAATCAATTGAAGATTTTCGATGCTGGCATCGGTGATATAACCATACTGGCCGATCGATCAAAATATGTGGACTTTACGAAGCCATACGCTGAGTCAAGCTTGTCAATGATAGTAACAGTGAAGCCCCAACGAGGGCAAGCATGGATTTTCGTGAAGCCTTTTACCAAGGAAATGTGGGCTGTGACTGGTGCCATCTTGATCTACACTGTGTTCATAGTTTGGCTTTTGGAGCGCCAATCAAATCCAGAATTTGAAGGTCCATGGCAGAATCAACTAGGCACAGCGCTTTGGTTCACTTCCTCCACGCTATTCTCAGCGCAGAGTATGTGTCATCTCTTACAGTCATGGAGAATAACATTATGATGAGCTTAATATCAGCTTGGATATGAAAACCTATTACTCCCATTGATTATCAGCAAGCGCACACGCGCACACAGAAGAAAACATGAAAATATAATGGAAAACTCATACAATACATGTTCATATTGCAGGGGAAAAAGTTCATAATAGTTACACCTGTGTAGTGATCTTGGTGTGGCTCTTTGTGGTGTGGGTCTTGATTTATCAGGAAACGAGCGCGCGCACACACACACAGTAAAAAATGGAAAATAAAAAGGAAAACTCATAAAATACTTGCTCATATTACAGGGGAACAGGTTCATAACAGTTATACTCGTATAGTGGTCTTGGTGTGGCTCTTTGTTGTGTTGGCCTTATCCTCGAGCTACACTGCCAATCTGTCTTCGATGCTCACCGTCCAACGCCTTCAACCGAATGTGACAGACATAGATTGGCTGAAGAAGAACAATGCAACAGTTGGTTGCGATGGGACTTCGTTTATAAGATCCTATTTGGAGAATGTGCTTAAATTTGATCCTAGGAACATCAAGACAATTAGGAGCAAATATGACTACCCGGGGGAATTTCAGAGCGGCAACATCAGTGCAGCATTTTTTGAACTCCCTTATGCAAAGACCTTTTTGAATTACTACTGCAAGGGATACACTCTTGCCGAACACAGTGTAGGAGCTGAGCATAGATTTGGAGGCTTGGGCTTTGTGAGTAGTCACTAGCACTTTTTACACATTTGAATTTGTTTGCTTGTCTGTTTGCTTTGGAGGTTTGAGGATTACAGGAAACTTAAATGATAGAATTTAAACTAAACAAAAACACATAAAACAGATCCTCCCATAACATGAGATTATTAGTTAAGATTCTAGCTAGTTCCTTATGGACAGAAAATTCCCAATTTGACTTTAGCTTCTTCAACATCTGCTTAGTATCAATCCAGTGACTGAAAAGCTTATAGGCTTGGAATTGTGAGGCTATGCTCCTGTCGTCATCTCTGATGGCCTGCATTTCCCAATTTCCTGAATTCCTTTGAAGTTCATCAATCAATACTATGAAGTTAGCCAACAATATAATCCTTGTCCATGGCAGCCCCATTGTTGTGCTAGTTGAAGTTGATTTTTCATTATTTATTTTCTGTCATTGAAGTTATTATACTAAATATTTTATCAAATTAATCAAATCCAATGCACAATCTTTAATAGTTGTTCCTCTAAAATAATAATTAAGGTTATATGAGGGATTGTTATTGCTAGAAAGCCAATTTGTGCTAGAAAGTCATGTAACTGATTTGTGTAACTTATTAGTGTAATTGTTTTGTTGTAATATATATATATATATATATAAAGAGAGAGAGAGAGAGAGAATGCATAATTTAAGGGAGGGTATTTAGATAAAAAAGTTTTGATTTCATTTGAAATTTGTACCTAAATACAATATGTTTTATTAATTTTACTATACTTTCTATCTTCAATTCACTCACTTTGCATGAAGTTATTGATAACTATCACATTACACCAACTACCTGTAACTAATCAAACAGATTAATAAACTGTATTTAAAACTAACTTACTAATCAATTGTAACTGAACAACTGCATTTGCAGTATGTTAGAATCTGTTAGGAATGCCACTGGCTCTCCAATATTTTCCTATATATATATTGTAGATGCAGCTTGTACGTGGGTGGAACTGAGGAAAATCAATGAGATCATTACTTCCTCTATTTCATCACCTTTGTGTTTTCTCTATAACTGTAAATCACTTCAGTTATTTTTCTTTCCTTTTTTCCCTAGAGAATGATGAGAACCTCACATATGGAGAGTATTTGTTAGGGTTGAACTTCTTAACTTGGTTTTATCATAAATATCAGGTTTCATAGGGTTGTATGGTCCTGAAGTTTTCTTCTCTGGAATGCATTTAATGATGCTATTTTTCTAAAGCTCTCACGTGCAGGTATTTCCAAAAGGATCTCCCATTGCTGTTGATTTCTCCCAAGCTATTCTAAATTTATTAGAGAATGGAAGGATAGAACAATTGCAAACTCAGTGGGTTACTCTTCCTCCCAAGTGCTTGAACTCTCAAACTCTGGACGAGGTTGATAGCTTGAACTGGCGGAGTTTTTGGGGCCTCTTCCTCTTCTCAGCCCTCACTTCCACCATCTGCTATATTGTATTTGCAACTCACCAGTTGTATGGACGCCAACCCGAGGCATACGATGGGGTTTTAACTTGGAATTATAAGAACATGTTGAAAAAGGTGGTCAGGTCAGTACAAAATCTTCGTATCAGGGAGACAAAACTTTCAGGTATAACTCCAAACAATACTGTTCAAGCTTTAGAGGTTTCTGAAGGCAGCTCTTCGGGTAAGGCATGCGCGAGTCCTTTAGAGATTCCAGAGCAATTTCAAGAAATGCATTCGATTGAAGTAGAAATTACCAATCCTAATGAAGAAGGTATAGTCTTGATTTCCACTGCGACTAGTTAGAGAAGTCACAAGACAAGTTGGCTGATACCCACTTAATATAATAAGCATTCTTAGGGTCTCTTGTGCATTTAAAGGGGCAGCACTTGTTAGTCGGTTTACAAAAGGTTAAGATTGTTGGCTTTAGAAAAGTTAAAGGGGCAGCCATTAGAAGAGTCCAAAGTCATGAGGAAGTTTGTTGGTGCATGGCAACATGGAAGCCGGTTTCTGGTGTGAGAAGGAACCGACGAAGGCTGCTCAGCAAAGTCGGTTTACAGCATGAAAAACAGAGTATAAAAAGCAAAGAACTGCTCCACAAAATAGAGAGGATTCTGTCCAGAAAAAAATAGAAGAAAAAGACAGGCTTTGGTAGAAAAATCAGAGGGGAAAAATAGGGAGTTGCTGTCCTGAAACGCAGCAAGTGTCTCCGGAGCAGAAGCTCCCTTTGAGTTTTTTGACTGCCTACTTTTTTTTTTTCTTGCCGGAAAAATTAGAATTCCATTCCCTTTGTATTGCTTGATTTTGTAATCATTTTTTATGAAATATAGAAGTGTTTTTTGAGTGGATTAGTGTGGTACTGTAGCAGATTTTTTGTCCCAGTTTTACTTGATTTTGTGTTGAAATTATTGTAATACACATAGCAGAAATTCAGCCACTGCTTCCTTGTATTGGGTCTTGATTTTGTGTTTCTTTGATGACCTAATTTGTCTCAATACCCAAATTATTTTTTGCCCATATTTAAGTATTACGTGACAAGTTTATGATAAATAAATCATGAGTAATTTGGATAATGTATGTTTGAGATACCACATAGAAACATATTCAATATTTGGGAGGATCAAAATGATGCAATTAAAGACACATTGGATGAAACTTTTTCTGAAAACCAAAAAAGATAATTTTGAATGGCTTGGTGGCTTTTATTTCCTACGTTCGGAGGCATAATGAACACCATGCTGATTCTAATTGCAGGCTTCATCTAAACCCGTACAATTGCAAATAACTAAGGGTTATCGTAGGGAAAAAACCGCGCTTAAAGTGCAAGCATGACATGTCGCTGAAACATGTCGAATGGTACCCTAACTATTATCCAACAATTACACCAACAGATAAGTTCTGTAGGTGTTTGAGCCTAAAATATAAAATTTTAAGAATGCTTCATGCATTGGTGTCTGAAAAATTTTAAGGCATTAGGAGGTCACAAGACAGAATTCAAAGAAAGACAAAAAATGATTAGCTACAACCTTATTTTAAAAGGAGAAATAACTATCTGGAATTACCAGTCAGATAATTGTCGATAGAGTTAGAATTGTCGAAGGTAGTGGTTATAAAAGGTACACAATGTAGAAGTTGAAGAATATATTTAAATTTCCACAAGATCCATGGGTATTTTTAAGAGTAGTTTTAGATTAATTTTAGGAAATAGTTATTACAAATGTAATCAAGGCTGTTAACTCAGTCTTTTTTGTAACAAAAATCATTTCGATTGAATTAATAAAAAAAATCTCTTTTATTTGTTCTCTGTACAATGTGATTATTCCCTTAAGATTCATCCAATAAAATCTTGAAATAAGACAATTAAATCCGTCATAAACAATCGTTTAAAAACTATCTGTCGATTGAGTCTCCTCCGTCTATAAGAACATATTTTGGTGCAATAATAGGTATAAACAAAAAAATATGAAATCCAAACTTTCTTGGAAAATTGGGAAACAAAAATCGAGATATGATCATAATGAAAAAGAAATGATGCTATAGATCTATGAGCATGCCAAAAAAAAAAAATTTCTCAATCTAGTGTATAGAGCTCCCTTCAATGTTACAATGTACATACACTCTCACCCAAACAGAAGGGGAAAATAGGAAACAAAAAAAAATAAAAAATTAAAGAACAATTATGTGATCCAATTGTGTGGATAACTTGGACTTGTGAGAAGGGATAGAGAGCCACAAAGAGAATGAAAAGTGCTGGTGCCATAGAAAGCCCATTCGCCGTAACCCAAATTGACATATGCATAGATTGGGTTAAGGTTTTGATTTATGCCACCGAGCAATGACATTAAATAAAAAACTTACCTTGCAGGAGATAGAAAAACAAAGCCTTAATAGAATATGATCCAGTAAATGATATCATTTCACCTTAGATACACCAAATCAGTACAAACAAAAAGAAAGTTCACTACAATGACACATATACATAAATCTTGGTAAGAACATAATTGAGAGTCGTCAATAAGCACCGTTCTATCTGATAAAGTCTCTATTAGGCATTTCATCAATAATTTTCGAGCACACTTAAATGCAAGTACTAATATTAAATTTATAAAACAGGTCTCAATTGAAAGTAGGAAGAGGAAAGAGGAACAAAATAAAAATCTATAAAAAAAAAATAGATATAGCAAAAAAAAGTTTCAATTGGTATTGCTGTAGCATTATTTCAATAAATGTCATAGGCCCAGAATGAAATTTAGCCAATCACCACAATCACCCGCACTTGCAGAAAGATTAAAAGAAAGATTAAAAGTTTATCTAGCTAATAAGCACAACCACTGCACCAAACGGAAAAAACCAATAACCAGATTTTTTGGGTTGGATGGCAGTGGTGTCGTCGGGAGTAAGGAGGGACCACTGTGTTTTATGGAACAAATACTAGTTAAATCACACAAACAAACGGTAGACACTAATACATCCACACACCTTGGAAGGGTAAAACCATCGTAGCTTTGTGATCAATCAAAACCACTTCTCCATTTCTTTATGCTCTCTGCCCATCAGTTGAAATGTAAGCAGGACACTGCTAGCAAAGAAAGGGTATTGATGGGAACAAATGTATTGTTGTTCACTCTCTAGTTTAATCAAAATAAAAAGGAGAGAGATTTGGTGAGAGGTACATACTTTGGGATTTTTTTGGCTTTAAATCTAGTTTCAACACTTTTAAGGCCAATAGTTCATAAAATAAAATAAACTAGACAGAAATACTTTTAAGAAGGAGGTTATTTAAAAATTTCCACAATTATTTCATTTTTATGTTTATTACCATTACCATTTTCATCCTAATTCTACAATCACCATTCACCACAACCCACCACCATCTTTCACCACCGCCACCGCCACCGTCACCAACACCACCCACCATCACCATCGCTGCCACAAAGCACTACCCACCACCGTTACCCATTGTCGCCAACCACAACCACCCAAAACCCACCACCATTACCACCGGTATCCACCACCACTATCACCGTCGTCCATCGACACCACCACCACCCACCGCTGCTACTCATTGCCGTCAACCACCACCATCCAAAACCCACTACCACCACCACCACTACCCAACACTTGCCATCGCCGCCAACCTCCTGCCACCCGCCCCACCACCACCACCCGCTGCCGCCGCCCACCCACCATTGACGCCAACCACACCCCACCCACCATCGCCGCCAACCACCACCAGCCATCCAAAATAGTAAAAAAGTAGTTAACTCAAAAATATTGAGGAAAAACAACACAAATAGTGAACTTTAATATAATAAAACTCTAAATTCACAAAATTTTCACAGACAGTAAACCTTAATACAATGAAGTGAATTTTATTATAATGAAATTCCTAATTCACAAAATTTTTACAAACAATGAACTACAAAAGTATTAAAAAATTGAATTGAAAAACACATCGAAAAATATCAAACTCAAAAATATTGAAAAAAACTTAAACTATGAATTCCAAAAACAATGAATATTAATAGAATGAAATTCATAGTTCACAAAATTTTCACAAGAAATGAACTTTAATACAATGAAACTCTTAATTCATTGTAAAGCCAAAAACAGTGAACTCAAATAGTGAACTAAACATAGTGAACAACTATCATCGCCGCCACCACGACCTATCACCGGCATCCACCATCACTGATAACCCACCACCCGAAGCAGTGAAAAACTGGTGAACTAAAAAATATTAAAAAAACAAAAGAGACATAATTAATGGCATAAAAATCGTATATACAAAAAATATTGAACTCAAAACTAGTAAAAACAATGAACCAGCAAGGTCCTGCCTCTTATTTGCATAATGGTCCCTTGTCATCTTCCGGCTTCCGTTAAGTGCGCAAAGTAAAAGCCGATGGATGATGTATCTGGTGAAGTAACAGACATTAACATCTCTCGGAAAAAATGAATCTGCAGTTATATCAGAGGAATAGCTAATGAGAGGCAAACATACCCGAAATAGTAAGCTTTCTTAGTTTCACAGTACTCCCCAGTGCCAACATGTGGAAGCATTTCTCTTTGAATGATTTCTTTGGCTTACCTACAAAAGAGACAAGCAAGTGGTTCTTCAATCATTAGCAAAAGAAAAAACAGTAGCAAAATTAACTGAGGATCAGAATTTTTTCTGGTTTCCACCAAAACGATTGATATGTTTTGATTTCTATGGAAACTGAAACAAATGACAGAACATTTATTTTGAAGTGTTTCAAAATGTTTTGGAATCATAATTTTAAAATTTTTCATTCTCTTTTCAGAACATTTTCGAATCAGTTATATATTTCTGATCTAATCAAAACAATGAATCAAACTGATATTTTTTCTTAAACCATCAACAAAATGCTCACTTAATCCTCTTGTCTCGAGTGACACCAATGGTAGACCCTCTTTTACCAATGTAGTCCAGTGCAACCTACAACAACAGATGGAAAATGGAAAACATTCCCATTTAATACTCCCTCTTAGCATCACAAAAATAACAGCACATAGAGCCCGATACCGTCCACTGGTACCTTGGACAATGAAGTAGTATCAAAATTCAATTAAGAATCAACCAAAGTACCTGTTGATTCTGAATCACAAATGCCACTTCCAAGGATGGGCGAAGTACCTCCATCATTTGAGTATCACGAAAGTCATAACAGATATGTTCTAGTATATCTTTATCTGCAACAAAACCCAATGCTCGGAACACAATTACTATTGGGATTTCTGTCCTTATATTGCCCTGACGAACCCTGCATTTACATCTAACTCTCTTCAAATGGATACCAACCAATTCAACAAATTCCTAGACTGTTAATCTAGTTATGTCGTGACATTTTAGTAATTTCAAATCTTGTTGTATTTGGGTTTGTGTCATGTTGGTGTTTATAGTAAGATTAACACCTCCAAAAAATATTAATTACCCATTTCGCAATCGGCGAGAATATACGTGTTATATTCGTGTTTGTGCTGTGGCGTGCTAATGAGTAAAATTGACACCTACAAAAGAAAATATCAATTACCCTTTGGCACTTGTCCGAGCGAGCATCCTGACAAACATGCCACTGGGGGACTTGTTTTGGGATTCAGACACAGACCGAACATAAGCCACATAAGCATACTTGTTAGGCTGCCTTTTCTTGAACACATAGACATGGTTGGTACTCATCTTCTCCTGAGCAATCAAAACTTTCTCACTTCCATTGATAATGAAGTAGCCACCTTGATCGTAAGGACACTCTCCCACCTCCGTTAAATCGTTCTCCTAGCTATGATACAATGTACAATAGCTTGATCGGAGCATTATTGGAACCTGAAATGTAGCAAAAATACCAAACTTACGAAGTTACACGTAAAATGTAGCAAGAAGTAAGCAAAATACCAAAATTGTGAAGTTACATCCATCATTTAGAACTGAAGAGAATGACTACTGTATAGAGTTTGGTACCACGAGGGATTTATCTCTTATGCATATCTTAGTCTTGGCGTATATGATTTGACTTTAATCGAACCAAAAAATAGATTAGTTGAAATATACATAAACTGACCTGAACACCCCGTTGAGCCAAAAAAAAAGGGCTTGGTACCATGCCAAGCATTATAGGGGTTATTGACAATTTAGTTGGGGTCAAATTTGGATTCAAAAACGGTCTAACTATCTAAAAAACTCAAATGTCAATACCTTTCCAATAAAAACTTTGCTAAAATCCTGAGTCTCAGTGACTTCTTCACAGTCATAGCCTTTCTTTATCACTCTCTTGGTAACATCTACGTAAAGTGGAGATGAGTAAGTCAAGTTCCTCATTCGGGCAGCCTTTGGGAACAAAGAAGCAGTCTCTCCATCAGATTCGGTCATCATGGGTTTGCTCAGAGTGGGCGCCGCCCACAACAAACCACATCTCCGACATAAGCTTTCTCTCTATTTAACTACACTAAAAAATGAGGCCTAGTGCTAGAACGGTGGGACCACCACAGCCAACGCCCAAGGCACCCACTAGCTTCCTCATGGCGTCGCCCAATCTGCCAGCCTCCTCAAGGCGTCGCCCAATCTGCCCATCCAACTCCCCAGCAGCCTTGAGGCGTCGCCCAAAGCACCACACAGCCACCAAGCAGCACTCCTGGGATGCCCACGGCCAGCTGACCCATCGCTTGGCGTCGCCCACCACAAAACCTCTCAGCGAGCATATCCCTTTTTACAAACAAGGACTCAACATCCTAGTATAATTTTATCTCGAACATATAGGGGATTGATGAATAGGTCTATCCTATCACAACCTATAATTTGATTATATTTGGAATACTGCTTCCTATGTCGCTATAAAGAAAGGTTACGGGTACCAGGCATGTCATGGAATACTAGCCTATTCACCATACACTTTTTCTTCAACTTGTTTACTGACTTAAGTATTGGAATCCTTTTGGCAACTTTCGGTCATCGGTTCACCAAGGTTTTCTCTTGTCTTGCATGTTGCTCAAGGCTTCTCCGCCATCATCTCTGTCCATATAGGGTGGTGACCCTTAGCGTGGATTTATTCCCGCACACTATAAATGGTTTGCACATTAATATCAAAAACTGTTGGCTCCATTAAAGAGCTTAGACAAAGTTCAAATCCTAATTTGCACTGCTAAATTTATTAAATTTGCAATTATACGTGATGATGCACAAATAGGTCTCGTGCAAGATCAACAGTTGAGTATGCGAAAAGATGTAATTAATGAACAATAAATAAGACAATTAATTGTAAAATAGTAAATATAAACAAACGAGCAAATATATAGTGATTTGGTTCAGGCGATCTACTCCACTCTCGAGAAATGACAACGGTGGCCGGAGGTCATAATTGATGAATAAAGTAACTGGGAGGGTATACTCCGAGAAGGAGAGAGAAACTTAGTGTGTAGGGAGGTGTAGAGAGACAAAGGTCAAGGTGTAATGTGTTGGGAGAGATGTTGTAGAGTGTCTCTCCATGTGGAGAGAGTTTATAATATATAGGTTTGGTGAGACGGTGACGTAAAGAAGAGGACACTACTCTTTTGGTAAGTACAATTAAGGTAGAATTTGATCACCATGAATGCATATCTCGATATTCTATCTCTCCCACGTGCTCCTATGTTCTCGGTCTCTTTGGATCTTGGACTGGGTCGGATCGATAAAGTAAACTCGGGTTGGCTTTTAATTGACTTGGGCTTACTTGATTCATTGAGCCTGACTTAGTTGATTTTGGGCTTATCATTTGCCCCCCATACCCCAAGTCTTCAACTGTTTGCTAGAGGAGGGGGTTGGGGGCATGAGCTTCTTCTTTACTTGAGTGAGCAAGAGTTTTCTTGTTCTCTGTGGCGTATTTCCATCTTCAGGGACTCTGTTGAATCTACTGACACTGGATATTTTTTGCATTTTTTGGCATCCCTTCTGCTGAGTCTTTGCCTACAAATAGAGTTCTTTAGTCTCTCCCATCTCATTTCTCCCTTCATTTGCTTCGAGGCTTCTCTTAGAAACAATCCTTCCAAGGCTTCTCCAAGAAGCCTTCTTTTATTTAAAGGCTTCTCCCAGAAGCTACTCTTCCCCAAACCCCATTTCTCTCCCTTAGTCTTCTCTTCTCCAAATCATAACAAACCCACGGAGACTAGGAGCTCAAAGAAGCTTGGAAGACCCAAGCCTCTTTAAAGGTTCTAGATACATGGGTAAACTGTAAAGACAAATTTTTGGCTATGGTTCTAATGTCAGTGATGAAAGTTGCAATATGCCATAGAGTGACTCCAAAATTGGAACTCAGCTAGATGATTTCCTCATTGTCACTTTCAATGCTGGCTCTCTCCGTTTGTAGAGTAGTTGCTGTTAAGCAAGTTTCCCTCACTACAGCCGCTTCAAAATACAAACTAGAAACTATCGGAATGGTGGTTGCTCTGCCCTCCAAAAGCTGGCCCTCTTTGTTCCTAGCAACAATGACCACTGGAGTTGTGCTCATCTTGTTACTGAAAGTCCCATCGCAGTTGTATTTGATTTTAGGCCCTTTTGGGGGGATCCAGTTTGTTTGTCTTGGTGATCTGGAGGCTGTCTCGGTCTGTTTTCTCTTGCATTGGTCCGTACTGGACAAGAATTCTCCTACAAGACTCTGAATCTTGCAAACGACCGTCAGTGTGAACACAACCTTTCTCATATGAATTCCAAAACTGCATGTTCCGATCACTTTGCACATGGAATCATCCCATGAACTTCTTATTTATAATGTTCCAAACAAATTGAAGCTGTTAGCAGGAAAATAGGAGCTTGGTATTGGAATTGAACAATTTTTCTAAACACTTCTTATGTATCATCAGAGGGCTACGACCTACGGGTTTTGTTTTTCTTTCTGTATTATCCCAGACGCTCACGTGAGTGTCATGTGACTGGGATAAATTTTAATTAATTAACGAATTATCACTACTATATTTAATAAAATTGAAACATAAGAGATTCAATTGACAAAGAATGGAACTGAAATCAGAGATTTATCACTACTATATTTAATATATATATATATATATATATATATATATATATATATATATATATATTTTGATTATTTTCTCTAGTGTTATCTCTTAAGTACTCAATTCCATGAAGCCAAATGCTAAGTTGGAAATGCCATCTAGCCCAGTGCTATTGGAAAATTTGTGATGTAATCTTATTCATTTACAATTCACTACTCTAATTAAGGTAGTGTTTGGTAACTCAAAGTTTTCGGTTTTTTTCTGTTTTTGTTTTCATTTTTTCGGAAAAAATAATAAAAAAAAATGTTTGGTGAATGTTATTAATTTTTTTTTCTTACTGCTATGTTTTAAAAATAATGACAAAATTTGAAAACATCCAAAAAACAAATCATCGCGAAAAGCTTCTCACCCAATTAATGAGGTCTCGGCTTCAAACCCTCTTAACAACAAAACATTCATTTTGTTTCCTTACAGTATAAAAGGGCATGACTTCTCCATAGTGGTCTGATCGCTGGTCGTCGCTTCTGCTCAATGTTTCGTCTCTTCTGCTCACTGATCGTCGCCTCCGTTGTGTCTCCGGTGAAGTTGTAATCTCTCCAGCGAAGCTGTAAGCTCTCTCTCTCCTGGCATCTCCACTTTGATTTTTTTTTTCTTCAGATCTAATGATTTTTGTTTCAAATTTAGGGTTTATTTTTGTAGATCCCTATTTTATTTGTGCAGATCTATACTCCTTTAGTTCAAATCTAGGTTCGCTTGGGAGGGGGTGCATCTGGTTCATTTTTTTTCTTGGGGGGGGGGGGGGTGCATTGTGTCTTTGTGATGTAGTAACAAATCCCTCAACCCCTGAAAACCTATCTTTCTGATTCCTAGAATTTTCAACCTCACCATGGGAAGATTTGTTTGGCAAGCGAGATGGGGATAGGACTTTCCAGCTGTAGACACATTTTCAAAAATTCTTGGGTACTCTTTGCATCAGATTCCTTCCAATGCTTGCCAAAGAAATCCCTAACACCAATGAAAGAATCCTCTGCCTCTATGACTGCAGTCATCCAACCCAAAACGAGTTGTAAGGATGGTATCATTGTTTTACGCATGGAACTCAAAAAGAAAAATATGTCAGTTACATTTATTTCAAGAAAATTGCGAAGTTTGGGTTTTTTGATTGAAATATTAATATATATGTCATAGTTTAATTCAAATATTAATATATAGGGCTTATTTTTCTGTATACATTGGGGAAGATTAAGAATTTGTTAAGGGGTGTGGAATTTCAGATAAGCCACATCTTTAGAGAGGCTATAGTGTTACAGTAATTTTACTTCTCTTTGGATGGCAAGTTCATTTGACTGGCCGTTGACTACTGCTATTTTACTTAGAAGAGTTTTGGATTGTTGTTTTAAATTTGATATCATCATATGTGGTCTTGTCACTTCATTTGGCATTTGTTTGGGCAATATTTGTTGTTGATTAAGATGGTGGATTCCTTCTGCTGTGTGTTCCTTGATTGCATTTGGATATATGTTTTCTCTGGTTCATGATTTAAATGATTTGGGTGAAGTATCATTTTAAATGATATATAGTCAAAAATATTTCTGACAGTGTTCAACCTCTATGCTAGTTAGGCAGTGGCAACATAAAGTTGAATTTGAGAGTATTTCGGCCTTCGACTCAAGTGGCAGTGGTGGTTGGGAAAAAAACTATTGGTCTGCCCGAGTAAAGTTGAATTGTTCTGCATCTATCATGGTTGCTCCGACAGGTTAGCTAATGATGCAGTGAAGTGCAGAAGATCTTGTGATTTTTCTGGGGATGTGCAGTTACCTTGTGAGGTGAAGCTGGCTTTGCTGGGTGATTCAAAGGGTTTGCCTGTGCCAAGAAAGCAAAGGGCTATGGTGTTTGATGATATGGGTTAATGGGTTTTAGGCCGGGATAAATTGTTCCAGTATTATCTTTTTTGGAGATGCTTTTGTGATGGTCAGGGATTATTTTTTTTCTCGAAGGAGTTTTGTTCTGTTTTGTTGCTGCTAGAGGCTGGATGCTCCTGAAGCTGACTGTTTGGTTGAGTTTTTTTTTTTGTTGTATGTTATTTTGCTTTCTTGTTAAGGAAAGGTGTCTTGTGCCTTTTTTTTTCCCTCATGGTCAGTATCTCCCATGATGTGGTAAACACTTAAAAATATTGTTTATTAAAAGAGCTACATCAAGAAATTACATGGAAAAAAAGACTTTTGAAAACTACCTATAGGAAGCCATTCATGACCACAAAAATTATAGTAAAAGTAGAAACTTGAACTAGAAATCAGACCAAATCCTTTATTTTGACCGGAAAGGTGGAACTAATGTATCGATTGAAAATATTTTTGTACATAATTTTTTAAATAATAAAAGTATATTTAATTATTATTTTACAAGAATGATATTGATACATCTTAATATGTAAATGATACATTTATATTGTATACATATAAATGGTTATGCATACGATCAAGGGTAGAGCAACGTAGTAATTTTCAACAAGAAAAACGAAAAAAAAAAAAAAAAACCAAAGATGCGAAATAAATATTACTTAAAAAACATTATTAGATGGGCGGCAAGTCTTCTTTGGGTCTGTAAAAGTCATTCAAGTCGCAATCCATTTTATTCATTTAGTTGTAGGACTGGAAAATCAGCATCGAGTTGGTTGTTAAAAATTTGTGTAGCTATCTGAAACTTAGACAAATGCATCACAGTGGACCAAGTAAATTTCTCTTCATTGCATTCACTTTCCTCCCCTTTCAAATGTGGACTTGACTACAATACCCGAAAAAAAAAAAAATGGTAATGTATCGACAACCATGCCACGTACTATAACAAACACTCGTGATCCTCAAAAGTCATATGATTGACTTTTTTCTAGAAGTTTTAATTTTGTTTGGATCGAGTTGGTTTTCAGGTGCTTATTTCTTATAATCTCTTATTAATATCGTGTAATTTTCCTCACTGTTGTTACAACATAAGAGGTCTTGCCAAGTCTTGCTCTCCACGCTTGACATCGGTCACAAAAGAGTTACAACTAGATGAACAATATGCTAACTATCATAGACCCCTCCCAAAAATAAGATAAACACATACAAAAATATGTCAACTATCTCTTGATAACCTCGACCTCGAGGAATTTCATAAAAAGTAAAAAAGAATTTCCCAATTATAAAATGGTAGTTATATCACACAAGTCATATTCTTAGAATTTTTGCGACAAGCCTATTAGTATATATTGATTGTACATAAGTCTCAAGTCGACGTGTTTGATTACATGGTTCAAAGTAAAATAATATTTTATATAATTGACTAGATTTAACATATCTATGTAAATTTCTAAGCAGGTTCATGCATGCATGGCTTTTGTACATGCCTTGTGAATATAAGTATGCATGTATGTGCCAACAACTACATTGATTTTCTTGATCCTATAAATACCATAAAGAGAAAAAAGTGTTCCATCATCGTCGGGATTATGCTTAGAACCAAAATGCCTTTCCTAGTCACTTTTGGTAATACAGTTGCAAAACCAACATTTTTCTTCCCAACTGTACTCATTTATCTTCTACTCATCTTCTCCAACCATTGGACCTTCACATCTGCACAGACCGAAACCCTGGGCATCGGGGCAATCATCGACGATAGTACCCGTATCGGCAAAGAAGTGAAAACAGCCATGAAAGTAGCTGCTCAGAACTTCAACAGCTCTTCCATGTATCACAAGGTGTCTCTTCATTTTCACAATCCCGAGGGGAATCCCCTCCGAGCTCTTTATGCAGGTAAGTTATTTTACTGTCTTTCCAGATGCTACGTTTTTCCTTTGTGTAATTATTTTTTGACACCGTAAATATAGTTGATTTTTATTCCATGTTTACAATTCTTAGATACTATTACATTGATGTAACGTATATTAGGGTTTTCATTATCAAATGAAAATACAATTTTCCAACCCACCTACGTATATATGTTTGTGCTTTGTTTTTTCTCTTTAGGGTTAATTGCACTGTAATTCCCCAAAGTATGAGGTTTGTCTCATTTTCATCTCCAATATTTTAGTTACATCATTTGGTCCCTAAAAAATTAAATATGTTTTTGTATAGTCGCTCAAGTAGACATCATTCAAATTATTAATGATTTTTTTATCATAAACTTATCACGTGATACCTAAATATGAGCAAAAAAATAATTTAGATAACTCTTGACCAAATTTTGTTTAAAGAGCTACCCAAGTTATACAGGTTTTGATCACGAGTTATCCAAATTTTGGTTAATAGCTATCCATATCACATATTTTTTGTCAAGAGCTACCCAAGTTTTAGTCAAGAGCTACCCAAAGTTTGGTTAAGAGTTGCCTAAATTATTTCACTTATATTTAGGTATCACGTGACAAGTTTATGATAAAAAATTGTTAATAATTTGGACGTTCTTTATTTGAGGGACTACATAGAAATATATTCAATACTTCAGGGACTAAAATGATACAATTAATACATTGGAGACTAAAATGAGATAAATTTTATACTTTGAGGACCTTCAGTACAATTAAACATTCTCTTTATTATATTCGAACTCTATTCCCTAACGTTTAGTATAAGAATCATTGTAAGCAAAATAATTCCCACATCATATTTTCTAGCTATGATACACAAAAAGATGTACGCACCAACATGCATATCATATATGATGATGCAAAAAGTTGACTATGTATAATCAAATCAGTGGAGTAAATGATGTAAAGTAATTAATGAAATAATTAATTATAAGAGACAAAGATTAAGTGGTTCGATTCAGACCTAACCACTGAAGGTTACAATGGTGGCTGAAAAACTCTATTAATGAGAGAGTATAAGGTAGCAGAGGAGGAAGAGAGATAAAGAGTACATTTAAGGTGAAGTGTGTGAGATATATCCCCATATGTAAGGGGGTTTACAATTTGTAGGCACAGAGCCCTAGTTGAGATGGTGACATGAAGGTCAATATACTACTTTGTCGTGGAGGCTAACTACAATTAGGAATATACACTATCCTGAAGTAATTATTATCTCGATGATTACTCTCTCACGTTCGTTGACTCTTTCTGGACTGCACTAAAATTATGAGTAAAGTTTGACTTACTTTTAATAATTTGGCTCAACCCATTAATTAGGCCTAGGCCTAATCTGAATCAGGACTCGTCGATATATGATTATCTTATTCATGCACATAGAAGCTAGAATTCAACACAAAAAATTAGAACAAAGAAATTACTGAAGTCATTGGTTTGAAATAACGTGGAAGTTTTAAAGAGATAATTTTTTAACAATTATTTTATTGAAATGACAAAAGAATGGATACTAGTGAAATCAACAAGCTGGCTATTACCTAATCACCCCTCCATGTCTTTCAGAAAATAAATTATCTACTTTACTAGACATTGGTTTCGTCTTGCATTTCACATTGCCTTCCTTAGTTACTTGATAATAAGTATTCAATTTTCTGCATATTATGTAATGCTATTCATATTAGAAGAAAGATTTTCATTTGCTCATTTGATTTTTTTCTTTCTTTTGTTTGCTCAAGTTTTTGACATGTCCCTTAACTTGTTATTAAATGGAGATATATCTAAAAAAGAAAGCGGGAATTAATTAGAACAAACTTCTTTTAACCCTCCATGTGGTTTGCCATTTAAGCACTTTACTTTCATGTTGTTTCAAAATAAGCACATAACCCTTTTCTATTTTTAGGCTAAAGTGCTATCATTTCAAATTTCAACAATTTGGATGGAATTTGTGATACACGGCGCCTAATTAGAAAGTGGGTCTGAAATTTAAAGCTTCCTTTTAGATTTTGTTTTGGGTTGGTGGGTTGAGGTTGATTTTGTTCATTTTTTGTTGAAGAGAATAATAATAGTTTTATAATCCTCCTTTGGTTTGTCAACTTTTTGTCACTCTCTGGGGATATTAACGTAATTTTCATGCTTAAGAAGATCCGTATAATTTAGTAATAAATCTCTGGGAATGTAAATGTAATTTACCCAAAAATTTTAATAGGTTGAGTGTAGACTTAATTAATAATGGAGTAATTATTTATTGGATTAAAATAAGTTAGACAATTCAAATATGATTAATAAACAAATCACCATCCAAATGATAATTGTACCCCTCTTTACTATTAATTGCCCACCCTTTTTCAAATAATAATACTATTTAAACCTAAATTATTCACAATCTATTGAACTAATTCACTATAATTATTAAGTTGATAATGGAGAGTTTAATTACCCAAACACCACCTCCCCCGGCCCTTGGGGCCCTTGGCGGTCCCAGCTCACTCTCTCCCAACTTGGTTTTGGTTCTTTATTTTTCATTGTCAAAATCCACGATCATAATCATGACCCTCTTTGCGTGCACTTTCTTCTATCTATATAATAAATTACAATACAATTTAAATTTCAAAAGATAAACAAAATGATTTTTACTTTTCGTGATTGAGATCTCTTTAAATTTTACTTTAAAGTTAATTTGACGGCTAATATTAATACCCCAAATTTAATAGAGAAAATAGACCCCTAAGTGTGTATTTAAGGTGACTTTTTAAAAGTACTTCTAGAACTTATAATTTCGCATAAATATTTTTTTTTAAATAGTGTTTAGAACCGGCAAACCACCTCTATCACAACCACCACCACTGCCGCCCACCCTGCCCCACAACTACCACACCCATCCCCCCCCCCCCCCCCCCCCACCCCCATCACCCCACCACCATCACCAATACCACCCCAACCACTACCACCACCGCTACCCCCTACCACCACCATAACTACTGCTACAATCCTACCATCATCGTCATTGTCCTATCATCATTTCTACCACTACCACCCCCACAGCCCACCCTCACCCCTCACAACTATGACCATTACCACCACCACCACCCTACACCCACTACCATCCCCAACATCGTCACCTACTACCGATTGATACCACCGTCGTTCACCGTCATATCATCTCATTATTATATTTATTAGCATTACCACCATCATCCCACTATCACCGCGTCCACCGTCAACACCCACCCGCTATCCACTTCCACCACCCACCACCTACTACCACCCGTCATTGCCTACCATCATCGCCAGTTACTGTCACCCACCCCCACCACAACCACCACCACCCATCATCGGCCATCATTGCCTCTGCCCACTGTCAGACACCCCTACAACACCTATCACCACCGTCCTTCGCCATCACCCATCACACTATCGCCCAAAAGCACTCGTCGTCGCCCCTCACCACCATCGTTACTGCCCAACCCCATAACCCACCACTTCCACCACCCCCGTCATCGCCCTACCACCACCATTGTCAACCACCATCACCGTCGTCACTCATTGCTGCCACAACAACCATCGTCACCCCAAATCCACCACCACCATCACCCTTGTTACCATTACCATGATCATCGCCACCTACTGCTGACTCCCACCACCATTACCACTGCTCACCCCCACTATAATCGGTGCTTAAATTATTTACTCTCTCCTCTATATTTTTGATTTAATTTTGGGTGTGAATACAAATATTTTTATTGTTGACCATTTTTTTATTACTACGTGCCTTCAGAAATGGACAATAATTAGTCCCTCTATATAAGTTCTCTCTATGTCCTTTTTGGATGTTTATTCATCTATATATAGTATCTAGATTGATTGCAATTGATTATAATGTTGATATATCTACATTCGTTTTGTTAAGATATAGAACTATTATTAAGGGTAAATTATATTCAAACTCCTTGAGGTTTGTCATTACTACACACAAACCCCACAAGTATTGTAATTTACACTAACACCCGCTCTCAACAACAGTTTACAAGTGGCACAAACAAAAATACTGAAAAGACTAATTAACCCTTTGTGTGAAATTATCCTTACACAATTGGCACCGGGCGAAGTAGTCTGAATGGCAACATTGGAGGTCGCATGGAAGCTAAGTAGTCTTGAATGGCAACCTTAGAGGTTGCATGGAGGCAAAGTAGTCTAAAGGGCAACTGTGGTGGTTGCATGGAGGTGAAGTAGCTTGAAGGGCAACCATGGAGGTTGCATGAAGGCCAAGTAGCCTTGTGGTGCAACCACGAAGGTTGGTTTGAGGTGCAACCACAAAAGTGGGCTAGAGGCGAAGTATTCTTAAGGTACAACCATGAAGGTTGGCTTGAGGTGCAACAATGAAAGTTGGGTTGAGGTGCAACCAAGGAGGTTGGTTATAGGTGCAATCACAGAGTCTGCAATAATCACAAATAGAAGAACACTTAGAGTTGTGAAAAATAAACTTCTTTTTACTAATCAATGAGAACGAGAAACAAATGACTTTGAAGACTTATTGAAATAATAAGACATTGTTGAATAAGCTAAAAGTAAAACTTAGTTATCTGGTTAGTCATTTGATTGGATTTCTTGCTCTTCTTGCTCCTTGGTAGTATTTTCCTTTTCAATATACCGAGAGAGGTGGCCTTGTTTGACCAACTCTTCTAGGTGGCACTTGAGTGCCCAACAATTCTTTGTCTGATAGCCTTTGTCTTTGTGATAAGAACAATTAAGCATTTGGTTCCACTTTGATGGATCTTCCATCATCTTAGGTGGCCACCTAAAACACTCTTTATCTTTGATCTGGTCCATGATTGATAGATAGGCTCCTTGAAGACAGTGTTTGCTCCTTGGTAGGAGTCCCTCGTTCCCTTAGGTGACCCGTCTCTCCATGATGGGTTGGAAGTGTTGTCTTCCTCCATCTAGTTCTTCTTTGGTAGCCAGTTGATTGGTCCCTTGTTGTTCTCCACCTTCATGTACCTCTTGATATGCTCCTATAATTATGACATACTCTGGGTAGGCACATGGTGAGGTACTTCCTCAATTTTTTTCCTCGAGGAGGCCCAAACGAAAAGAAATAGCGATGGTCTTCTTATCGCACTCTTCTATGCCAATAGAGGTTTTGAAGTCCCTCATGACATACTCATAGAGAGTCTCTCCACATTTCTAGCATAGCGCCAAGAGTGTGTCAATGGTCATTGACTCCTGACTATTGGCTATAAATCGAGATATGATCTCCTCTACAAGCTATTCTCAAGAGAAGATCAAATTTACGGGTATCCCATGGAGTCACTTAAGAGTTAACCTCTCTACATTGGAGGGGAACATCTTACACATCAATGCATCATTGCTCATCTTGAGGGCCATCTTATTAGTGAAGGCCCTAATGTGGATGACGGAATCACACTTTTCATCATACAACTAGAAGGATGGAGGAGAAAACTTACGTGGGGGCTCAGCTTCTCGTATGGATCAAAATAAAGGAGTAGTGGTCATTTTACAAGGGTCTTCCTTGCTCTCTCCTTCCTTGAATATATGAGGTCATCTTGAGCAAAGTTGTGTTGTAGCTGGGTGGCCATTTCACAGGCTAGTTTTGAGCGCCTACGTTTCGTTCTTCTATAATCATTGTACCAATCATCTCATGTAGAATGATGGGTTTAACTCTTGTGCATTTCTCAACACTCCCTAGGGTAGTGTTCCTTATATGGCTCGCCTCCCCTCTCCACATGATGAGGAGGATGTTGTTTGGGTGAAGGATCCCTAAGAAAGCATTGAGAAGTAGTGTGTCTCGGTGAATATATGTCTTGACGCTGATCATGGGTCGAATAACTCCTTAGTGACATATTCCTGTGACAAGTGGATTGAGCCTCGTGTGAGTGTTCACTTTGACAAGGTGGGCATATGACTTAACTAGCAAGTTTATTGCACCTTTGGAGAAAGAGCCCTCGTTTGAGGGCTTCTAGCTCCTCTGCCTTTTTTCTTATTGTTTCCTAATAGACAACCTCAGTAACGGGATTGCTTCTTTCACTCAGGTCCGATAGGTTGTAATGGAGTGGGTGTTGCTTTTCTGGGCATTTCTGTCCATCTGGAAGAAACTTGTCATTGGGCAATTGAAGGTCTCAATTTGAGGGATTTTCAAGGATTGAGGGTAGTATAAATGCCAAGCAGCTAGTTAAAGGGTCTTTGGTTCTATCGCCAGACATGGTTCAAAGCTTCTAGGTTGCTAGAAAACTTAGTCATTTCCTATAGAGGATGCCAATTGTGCAAGATTAATTTTTCCCTATGAACCAACAACTTGTATGGATGGAGAGAACGACGAGGAAGCCTTGAGTAACCTACAAGACAAGGGAACACCTTGGTGAATCGATAGCCGGAGATAACCAAAGAGACTCCGATGCTTAAGTCAAAAAGTGAGTCGAAGATAGTATGTAGTGAATAGACTAGGATTGAATACCTAACCTGGTACCTGGAGGCCATTTATAGTAATAGGGAGATGTATCCCAAATGAACCCAAACTCTTGGTTGATTGGCTCATCCTCGTCACCAGGTCTTAGAAGTACGAGGTAGAGTTAGATTAGGACTCTTGATCTTAAGTCCTTCTCACCAGCTCCTAGTTGCTCGAAGTAGTATTTTACTAGGACTCGAGCTCCTTGTTGTATTATCACCACCTCCTAGGTATTCAGAGTGATATTAGACTTGGACTCTACTAGGTTGTACCTTAGTCGAGTAAGACTTGCCTAGAGGAAGTGGACACGATGTGGACTTGTAGTAGCTTGATCAGGGATAAACCAACTTGAGTCTTGGAGGCTCCGGGTGAGAGGTACCAATAGGCAGGCCCTTGTATCTTCAAATGTCGACCAACAAGGACCCTCCCCAAGGGTGTGCTGACTGACAGTAATGCCAAAGGCCTTACCCATTAACTTTATGTCTGACAATTGCTTCATACCTCTTTTAATTGATCAAATTAATCCAGACATATTTTTGAAGAGATTGGACTTTGTGAGCCTTTATTGCCTAAAGGATTAGGGCTTTAAGTTTCATCTCTTTTTTCTCCTCTTCACTTACTTCCATTTGTGTTCCTTCACTTGGTTCATAGGTTGGTGATTGGTTGATAGAGGGAAAGAAGAAACAATCATTATTGTTTGTACAGGGGACTTACTTTGCTCATGAGCTAGTTGAGTGATAAGAATTGCTAGAGAGTCAGGCTAAATTTGACAGGGTCAGGGTAGATATGCTTGAGAAGCAACTTAAGGATTCTAGAGTAGAGAATGCCTTCTTGAAGAAGAAGGCTATTGAGGTAGAGACTCGAGCTGATGAACTTCAAGAGGAACTTGATAAGGCTAAAAGGGAGCATGCTAAGATAAAGGAACAAGTGAAGAATGTTTTTAGTGATCATTACTCTCGGATCTTGGACAAAGTCAAGAAAAAATATGCAAGAGAGATGAACAAGTCCTTTAGAGATGGTTTGGGAGGAGCTCTCAAGCAACTGGGATTAATGGGTTATATATAGTTTGGGAGGACATTCCATGGCCTGAGAATGACTTCATGATTAGTAGGTTCATGGAGAAGTTCTTTAGTGATGGTGCTTTGACTCTTCTAACACATGTGCCTCCGCTCTGACTGAAGGAAAAGGGTCCTCTGAGGTTGAGGCATTTGATGCCGCATAGACTTTGTTCTTCTTTTGTAATGTAAGTAACTACTCTTTTGTGATTGAGTAATTTTTCTTTCAACTTGCTTGAGATTTGGTTTGGTAGTTGTTGTCTAACAAGCTCCCTTTGCCTTTGAGAAAATGCCTTTAAGTGTGAGATTGTATAATTGACACAGGAGGAATATTATCATGAGAAGTTTGAATAACCAAACAAGCAACTGTAGCCTACTTGAGATGTCTATTAAAGGTTGGGTAGCCCAGAGGATAACCTTAGTGGTTGGAAGATAATGAATGGAGGCTAAGCAGCCTAAAGGGCAACCGTGGAGATAGTATGGAGGCCAAGTGGCCTTGTAGTGAAACCTTAGAAGTCACATGGAGGCGAAGTAGCTTGAAGAGTAACCATGGAGGTTGTATGGAGGC
Organism: Ilex paraguariensis; assembly: GCA_963454935.2. Classification (NCBI taxonomy): domain Eukaryota; kingdom Viridiplantae; phylum Streptophyta; class Magnoliopsida; order Aquifoliales; family Aquifoliaceae; genus Ilex; species Ilex paraguariensis. The sequence continues at coordinate 19,616 of CAUOFW020007091.1, read as the reverse complement.
CAATAAGCCTTGAAAGGAAACCTTAGAGGTCACATGGAGGCGAAGTAGCTTAAAGAACAATAGTGGAGATTGTATGAAGGCCAAGTAATCTTGAAGGGAAGCCTTATAGGTCACATGGAGGATAAGTAGCATGAAGGGCAATTGTGGAGGTTGCATGGAGGCCAAATAGCCTTGAAGGCAACCTTAGAGATTGCATGGAGGCGAAGTAGACTAAAGGGCTATCGTGGAGGTTGCATGGAGCTGACGTAGTCTGAAATGGAACTGTGGAGATTGCATAGAGGGCAAGTAGCCTTGAACTGAAACCATGAATGCAGGCTAGAGGTGAAGTAGCCTTGAGGTTCAACTACGGAGGTCAGTTTGATGTGTAACCAAAGAGGTTTCGCTTAAGATGTTGTGCAACCATGAAGATTGGCTTGAGGTGCAACTAAGGAGATTGGCTTGAGATACAATTAACCAAGGAGGTTGGTTGTAACTTCAACCACAGAGGTGGGTTGGATGTGCAACCAAGGAGGTTGCACTAATCACAAATAGAGGAACACTTAGAGTTGTGAAAAACAAACTTCTCTTTACTAATCAACAAGAATGAGAAACAAATATCTTTGAAGACTTATTGAAATAATAAGATGTTGTTGACTAAACTAAAAGTAAAACTTAGTTATCTGGTTGGTCATCTGATTGGATATATTGCTCTTCCTACTCCTTGGTAGTCTTTTTCTTATCAATGTACCGAGGGAGGTAGCCTTGCTTGACCAACTCTTCTATGTGGGGCTTGAGTGCCCAGCATTTCTTCGTTCGGTGCCCTTTGACCTTGTGATAAGAACAGTGGAGGTTTTGGTCCCGCTTTGATGGATCTCCTATTATCTTAAATGACCAACTAACATACTCCTTGTATTTGATTTGGTTCAGGACTTGATAGAGAGGCTCCTTGAAGATAGTGTTGGCTTTTTGGTAGAAGTCTCTCGTTTTCTTGGATGGCCCATCTCTCCTTGATGGATTGGAAGTGTTGTCTTCCTCCATTTGGTTCTTCTTTGGCAGCCAGTCGACTGGTCCCTTGTCATCCTCCATCTTCACGTACCTCTTGATATGCTTCAGCAAGTATGACATACTACGAGGCGACCACATGGTGAGGTACTTTCTCAATTCAATTTCCTTGGGGAGGACCAATGGAAAGAGACAATGGCAGTTTTCTCATCGCACTCTTCTATGTCAATATAAGTTTCCATATACCTCGTGGTATACTCACAGAGAGTCTCTCCATGTTTCTAGCATAGCACCAAGAGTGTGTTAATTATCATTGGTTCTCGACAATTGGATTTGAATTGAGAGACGAACTCCCCTGTGAGCTGTTCCTAAGAAAAGACCGAATTCATAGTTATCCCATGGAACCACTTAAGAGTTGACCTCCCTAAACTAGAGGGGAACATCTTACACATCAATGCATCTTTGCTCATCCAGAGGGTCATCTTATTAGTAAAGGCCCCAATGTGGATGACATGATCAAACTTTCCATCATACAACTCGAAGGATAGAGGAGATAACTTACGTGGGGGCTCAACTTCTAAATTGTGTGGGTATAATTTTGGACAAAAAGTAACCACCTCATATAGACAGAGAGGACAATGAGGAAACTTTAAGTAACCTGTAAGACAAGAGAACACCTAGGTAAACCAATGGTCGAAGGCAGCTAAAAGGACTTTGATGCTTAAGTCAGATCGCAAGTTAAAAAAGAGTATGGAGTGAATAGGCTAGGATTGAATGTCTTACCTAGTACCCAGAGGCCTTTATTTATAGTGGTAGGAAGTTGTGTCCCAAAGGAACCCAAACACTAGGTTATGATAGGATGAACCTCATCATCAGCACTTAAGATATTTGGTGTAGAGTTAGATCAAGACTTTTTCTCCTAGGTCCTTATCATTAGCTCCTATTTGTTCGAAGTACTATGGTATTAGGACTCTAGGTCCAAGGTTGATCCTTAGCTGAGTAAGACTTGCTTAGTAGAGATATGCTTGAGAGAGCTCGTAGCAACGTAAAGTGAAAAGGAGATGATTGAGCCTTGGTGGCTTTGGGTATGAGGTGCCAACCGATAAAGACCTCCTTAGTAGGGTGTCAACCGGTGGGATCTTGCCCCAAGCAATATACCGATCGGCATACGGCTACCCAAGTGGGTGCCAACCGACAGACTTTTGCCTTTGCCTCACAATTACCCCTCATACCTCAATTAACAAATAAATTTAATTAAGGTATGTTTTCGGAGGACTTAGTTTTTTTTTTAGGCCTCTATTTCCTAAATGATTAATGTTTTAAGTTTCTTCTTTCTCTTCTCCTTTTTACTTACTTCTTTTTGTGGTATTTCACTTGGTTCATAGGTTGGAGCTTGGCTGATACAAGGAAATGAGAAGCATTCATTGTTGCTTGTACAATGGACTGACTTACTTTGCTCATAAGCTAGTTGAGCAATAAGAGTTGCTTGAGATTCAAGTTGGGATCGATGGGTCATATCTAGTTTGGGAGGATGTTTTATGGCTTGAGATTGACTTCCCAATTCCTAAGATCATGGAGAAGCTCCTTGGTGGTGGTGGTCTGAATCCCCTAACACTTGTGCCCCCCGTTCAGACCAATGGGTAAGGGTTGCCATGAGTTAAGTTGTCAGATGCTCAAAGGTGAAAAATCCTTAAGAAATGCTAAGTAGCCTACTAAGCAATCGTAGAAGTTGTTGGTCATCCTTCGAAGGCTAAGTAAGTAACTTAGAGGGCAACCTTAGAGGTTGCATGGGGGTGAAGTAGGTTAAAGGGCAACTGTGGAGGTTGCATTGAGACCAAGTAGCCTTGAAGGCAACCGAAGAGGTCGTATGGAGGCCAAGTAGCCATCAAGGGCAACTTAGATGTCACATGAAGACCAAGTAACCTTGAAGGGAACCTTAAAGGTTGCATGGAGGCCAAGTAACTTTGAAGGGCAACCGTGGAGGTTAGCTTAAAGGCCAAGTAGCCCTGAGGGGCAACCGTGGAGGTTGGCTAGAGGCGAAGGAGCCTTGAGGTGCAACTGTAGAGGTTGGCTTGAGGTGCAACAACAAAAGTTGGTTAGAGGTGTAACCACGGAGGATGGCTTGAGGTGCAACCATAAATGTTGGCATGAGGTACAACCATGAAGATTGGTTTGGGGTGAAGGAGCCTTGAGGTGCAACCATGGAGGTTGGCTTAAGGTGAAGAAGTCTTAAGGGGCAACCATGCAAGCTGCAATAACCACAAATAGAGGAACACTTAAAGTTGTGAAAAACAAATATCTTTTTACTAATCAACAAGAATGAGAAACAAATGTCATTGAAGACTTATTGAAATAATAAGACACTATCAACTAAGCTAAAAGTAAAACTTAGTAATCTGGTTGGTCATCTGAGTAGATTTGTTGCTCTCCCTACTCCTTGGCAGTTTTTTCCTTGTCAATGTACAGAGAGAGGTGCCTTGCTTGACTAATTCTTCTAGTTGGCACTTGAGTGTCTAGCAATTCTCCGTCTGGTGGTCTTTGTCCTTGTGATAAGAATAAGGGAGCTTTTGCTTCCTCTTTGATAGATCTACTATCATCTTAGGTGGCCATCTAAAACATCGCTTGTCTTTAATTTGTTTTAAGACTTGATAGATACGCTCCTTGAAGATAGTGTTGGTTCCTTGGTAAGAGTCTCTCGTTCCCTTGGATGATCCATCTCTCCTTGATGGGTTGGAAGTGTTGTCTTCCTCTATCTGGTTCTTCTTTGGAAAAATTGGTAGCCAATTGACTGGTCCCTTGTCATCCTCCACCTTCACATACTGCTTGAAATGCTCTTACAAGTGTGACATACTTTGGGGCAGCCACATGTTGAGATGCTTCCTCAATTTGTTTTCCTTTGGGAGGCTCAAACAGGAAGAGACAGAGGCGGTCTTCTCATCGCACTCTTCTATGTCAGTATAGGTTTCCAAGTACCTTGTGCCATACTCACGGAGAGTCTCTCTATGTTTCTATCGTACTACCAAGAGTGAGTCAATTGTCATCAGCTTTCAACTATTGGTTATGAATCAATATATGAACTCCCCAGCAAGCTATTCCCAAGAGAAAATCGAGTTCATGAGCATCCCATAAAACCACTTAAGAGCTGATCTCCCAAAGCTAGAGGAGAATATATTACACATCAACACCTCGTTGCTCTTCCAAAGGGTTATCTTATTAGTAAAGTTCTCTATGTGGATGACCGGATCCAACTTTCTATCATACAACTCGAAGGACAGAGGAGAGAACTTATATGGAGGCTCGGATTCCTGTATGGATCAAACCAAAGGAGTTGTGGTTATCTAAAGCAAGGTCTACCTTGCCCTCTTTTTGGCCGAGTACACAAGGTTATCTTAGCCAATGTTGCGTGAAGGATGGTCGGTGTTTTCGCAAGCTGGATCAAAACACATATGCTTTTGTATTCCATAATCATCATACCAATCATCTCATGTAGAGTAACAGGTTGAACTCCCATTCCTTTCTCTATATTCCCAAGGGTGTCTTTCGTTATGCAACTCACCCCTTTCTCCACATGACGAGGAGGATGTCGTCTGGGTGAAGAGTCTCTAGGAAAGCGTTGAGAAGTAGTGTGTCTCGATGAGTGTCTGCCTTGACACTGATCATTGGTTCAATAGATCCTTGCCAGTGACCTGTTCATGTGACTGGTGGATTGAGCCTCATGTGAATGATCATTATGGTGGTCACTTTGACGAGGTAGGCGTATAGCCTAACTTGTAAGTTTATTGCCCCTTTGGAGAATGAGCCATTTCTTGAGGGCTTCTAGCTCCTCTATCTTTTTCCTTATTACTTCCTAATAGGCAACCTTGGTAGCTGGTTTGCTTCTTTCACCAAGGGCCAGTAAGCTATGATAGAGAGGAGCTTTCTCTTCTAAGCACTTCTGTCCATCTTGAAGAAACGTGTCTTTGGGAAATTGGAGTTTATAGTTTGAGGGATTTTCAAGGATTGGGGTAGTGTAAATGCCAAGAGGCTAGTTGAAGGGTCGGTGGTTCTCAGTAACCTGCAAGACAAGAGAACACCTAGGTGAACTGATGGCTGGAGGCTGCCAAAAGGACTCTAATACTTAAGTCGAAGAAGAGTATGGAGTGAATAGGTTAGGATTGAAAGCCCTACTTGGTTCTTGGAGGCCTTTATTTATAGTGGTAGGAAGTTGTGTCCCAAAGGAACCCAAACTCTAGGTTGTGATAAAATGGACATCATCACCAGGTCCTAGATATTCGGTGTAGAGTTAGACCAGGACTCTTACTTCTAGGTTTTTATCATTAGCTCCTATTTGTTCAAGTAGTATTGTATTAAAACTCTAGGTCCTAGGTTGATCCTTAATAGAGTAGGACTCGCCTAGTAGAGACGAGCCAGAGGGAGCTCGTAGCAACGTAAGTGGAAAGGAGATGGTTGAGCCTTGGTGGATTTGGGTGTGAGGTGCCAACTGGCAAGGACCTCCCTAGGAGGGTGCCGACCAGCAGGTTTTGCCCCAAGCAATACGCTGACCGGGGGCGTCTTGCCCCAAGCAATATGCCAACTTGCATAAGGCTACCCTAGTAGGTGCCGACCAACAGGATTTTTCCTTTGCCTCAGTACTATTATTAAGGATAAATTATATTCAAACCCCTTGAAGTTTGTCACTAATACACACAGAACCCACAGGTATGATAATTTACACTAGCACCCCCTTTCAACAATAGTTTGCAAACCGCACAAACAGAAATATTGAAAAGATTAATTAACCCTTACCAATAACCCAAAGAAACTTAACCCTAGACAACTTATTCCATCCATATAATTGCCACAATCCATATCCAAATAACCTCAAACCTATAAAGAGCCCACCACTTTCTACACCCTTCATCTTAATCAAAGCCACTGTCCCAACTCCAGTTAACCACCATGCCCACCCACCCGCCTCTGACCACATTATTAACTCCACCAGTGATGTAACTCACCATCCCCCACCTTCACTCCATTGCCCCCAAGTGCCAACCCCAACCCTACCTCATTGCCAACACCTGATGAAACCCACATCTTCCCATCTTCTTCCTTTCATACACCTTCTTTTTCTCGTGATTTCACACACACTCAAATACCCACATACACACACCAGTCCACACACAAGCAACTCAAATTCTCTTTTGAATCATCTCTTGATTCTGTTGTCTTGTTATAAACACATAAAGAGTTTTGGATAATCGAATTTATTGAACTAAAATTAAAGGCAACAATTATCGATTTGAATTTGAATGTTTATTTCATTGCTAGTTGTGTATAATAGTGATGGTGCTGCTGATTTGCTGGGCTGATGTTGTGTTTTTGATTGATGGGTTGAGGTTGTAGCTTATGTTTATTGGTAGTTGTTGGTGCAATGAATTGGTGGCTGGGTGTGGTAGGGATGATTCCATGGTTATGTGGGAGGGAAGGGGTTGTGTTGTGCAACACGTTGAAGAAGGGGGTATTTTCCAATAAATTAGTAGAATTCATGGGGCATTTGAGGAAATGCACAAATTTTTGGTTTTCTTGGGCCTCGGTAATTTAGTAATGGTTATTAAGGGGTAGTTTTATGAATTTTATGATAAAATATTATCACGGAATTAAGATTGGATAGTGATTCAGAGAGACTTTAATGTCAAGGGATTTTGTCTTACAACATATCAAATCTCAAGGGGTGACGATGTTATTTTTCATACATGAGGGGATGTGGGTGTATTAGTGACAAATCTCAGAGGGTTTGAATGTAATTTACCCTACTATGAATACATCAATGTACACACACACAAAATAAATCTATAAACATTAAGAAATTAATTATTGATGTTGTCATGTCTTTAATGCTGCAAATGTAAATAGGAAACAACTGTGGTAGAAATATGGATTAACTTTGAATTTTTGGTACAGCTGAAGAACTTACGGAAGCAATGAACGTGAAAGTCCTTATTGGCATGGAAACATGGGAAGAAACAACTTTAGTTGCTGACATTGCAAGCAAAACTCAAATGCCTATTATTTCATTTGCATCAGCCACCATTATACAACCACTCATTCCTCAGCGATGGCCTTTCTTGGTACAAATGGCTAGCAACGTCATTGAACAAATTAGGTGCATCACAGATGTGGTTCGCTCATTCAATTGGCGAAGAGCCATAGTAATCTATGAGGTCGACTACTATGGTAGCGATTATGGAATGTTTGCTGCATTATCTGATTCACTGCAAGATGTTGGCGTGACAATTGAATATCGTTTGGTCCTTCCATCATTCTCCTCTCTAGATGACCCAAAAGCCTTTGTTACTGAAGCAGTTGCAGACCTATTGAGTAAGCAATCCAGGGTTTTTATTGTTCTCCAATTATCATCGTCAATGATAGTTCATTTGTTTAGAGAAGCAAAACAAATGAGGCTTATTGGGAGAGATTCAGCATGGATAATTACCGACCGATTCGCAAGCCTCCTGGATTCTGCTAATACTTCTGTTATCTCTTCCATGGAAGGTGCTCTAGGAATCAAGACATATTATGCTGAAGGCAGTAGGTCATTTCTAGATATTAAGCAACATTTTCGGCGAGTTTTTCAATTGGATTACCCTGAGGAAGATAACTCGGAGATGGGTATTTATGCCCTTAGAGCCTATGATAGCATTACTGCCATTACAAATGCCATAAAGAGAATAGGTAATAGCAGTGATTGTCCAAGTACATTACTCAAAAGCATTCTATCAAGCAACTTCACTGGTTTAAGTGGTGACATTCGTTTCCATGCTGGAGAGCTAGCAGGGTCCTCTTTATTTAGAATTGTAAACATTGTTGGAAAGAGATACAAAGAGCTTGGCTTCTGGTCATCGACATTTGGTTTCTCAAAGAGTCTTGTTATTGAAGAAAGTGGACATGAAAATATCACTAATGACATGGAAGTATTATCTGGTTTGGTGAATTGGCCAGGGGACCTAAAGCGAGTTCCAAAAGGATTGGCAATGCCTACTAATGCAAAGCCTATGAAGATTGGAGTTCCAGCCACATCATATTATCAGAAATTCGTGAAGGTGGATTGGGATGCAGGTTTGAATAAATGGAAATTTTCTGGTTTCTGCATTGATCTATTCTATGAGGTGCTAAAAATTTTGGAGCAAAGTTACCCCCTACCTTATGAATTAATACTCCACAACGGCACCTACAATGATCTGGTTGATCAAGTGGCTAACAAGGTAATAACTATATATCTCTAACATCATTCCTTAAAGTATTCCAAATTCCTATAAATTATACAAAATATAAGCAGATATACCTCATGAATGATCTCATTGTATCTACCATTCCTTAAAGTATTCTCAATACATATGTGATTATATTATACACAAAACAAGCAAATATTCTACTTCAATTTATATCTACCTGTTTTAAAATTACTAGTCAGTCAAAGCAAAACAAATTTATCTTAATAGTGTCTATAAGATTTATATTGAGAAATTTAAAATAGATGGACTTATTTAGTAGTAAATTACTTTCCGATCATTAAAAGATGGCATTAAATCTTTTATTATATGTTCTTAAAATATAATATTGGGGATAGAAATTCTTGTTAAGAATATTGTTGGTAAATCATTTTGTACAAGTCTATCTTTATAACATATCCATGTATATATACAACTCAACTCATTAAAGCCTTGTCCCAACAGTTTTGGGGTCGGCTACATCAATCCTTGTTCACCATTTGTTCTATATATATTTGCATGCATTACTATATGGATATGTTTTGTGGCATTAATTGCAAAGTTATTTGTTCCTTACAATGATCTTGTGTTTTAACTCTGCAACGCAATCAATTGAAGATTTTCGACGCCGTCATTGGTGATATAACCATACTGGCCAATCGATCAAAATATGTGGAATTTACGCAGCCATATGCTGAGTCAAGCTTGGCAATGATAGTATCAGTGAAGCCCCAACGAGGGCAGGCATGGATTTTCGTGAAGCCTTTTACCAAGGAAATGTGGGCTGTGACTAGTGCCATCTTGATCTACACTGTGTTCATAGTTTGGCTTTTGGAACGCCAATCAAATCCAGAATTTGAAGGTCCATGGCAGAATCAACTAGGCTCAGTGCTTTGGTTCACTTCCTCCACGCTATTCTCAGCACATAGTAAGTGTAATCGTTTATAATCATAGAGAATAACATCCTGATGAGCTTATGTCGGCTTGGATATGAAAATATATTACGCCCATTGATTTATCAGCAAGCGCGTGCACACACATATAGAGAGAAGAAAACATGAAAATAAAAATGAAAACTCATACAATACATGTTCATATTGCAGAGAAAAAGGTTCATAATAGTTACACCCGTGTAGTGATCTTGGACTGGCACTTTATGGTGTGGGTCTTGATTTATCAGCAAGCACACACACGCACACACACAGAGAAGAAAATAGGAAAATAAAAAGATAAAAAGGAAAACTCATACAATACATGTTCATATTGCAGGGGAAAAGGTTCATAATAGTTACACCCGTGTAGTGATCTTGGTGTGGCTCTTTGTGGTGTGGGTCTTGATTTATCAGCAAACACACACACACACACACAGAAGAAAATAGGAAAATAAAAAGGAAAACTCATATAATACTTGTTCATATTGCAGGGGAAAAGGTTCATAACAGTTGCACCCGAATACTGGTCTTGGTGTGGCTCTTTGTTGTGTTGACCTTATCCTCAAGCTACACTGCCAATCTTTCTTCGATGCTTACTGTCCAACGCCTTCAACCGAATGTGACAGACATAGATTGGCTGAAGAAGAACAATGCAACAGTTGGTTGCGGTAGAAATTCATTTATAAGATCGTATTTGGAGAATGTGCTTAAATTCGATCCTAGGAACATCAAGACAATTAGGAGTGAATATGACTACCCAGGGGAATTTGAGAGCGGCAACATCAGTGCAGCATTTTTTGACCTCCCTTATGCACAGATTTTTTTGAATTACAACTGCAAGGGATACACTCTTGCCGAACACAGAGGAGGAGCTGAGCACAAATTTGGAGGCTTCGGCTTTGTGAGTAGTCACTGGCACTTTTTACACATTTGAATTTGTTTGCTTGTTTGCCTTCTTTGGAGGTCTGAGGAAGCTTAAAGGATAGAATTTAAAATGAAACAAAAACACATAAAACAGATCCTCCCATAACATGAGATCATTAGTTAAGATTCTAACTAGTTCCTTACGGACAGAAAATTCCCAATTTGACTTTAGCTTCTTCAACATCTTCTTAGTATCAATCCAGTGACTGAAAAGCTTACACGCTTGGAATTATGAGGCTATCCTCCTGTAGTCATCTTTGATGGCCTGCATTTCCCAATTTCCTGAATTCCTTTAAAGTTCATCAATCAATACTATGGAGTTAGACTACAATAGAATCCTTGTCCATGGAAGCCCCATTGTTGTGCTAGTTGAAGTCGATTTTTCATTATTTATTTTTTGGTCATTGAAGTTGTTTACACTATATATTTTGTCAAATTAATCAAATCCAATGCATAATTTTTAATAGTTGTTCCTCTAAAATAATAATTAAGGTTGTCTAGGGGATTGCTATCGTTAGAAAACCAATTAGTACGGTTGCAAGTTTATTATTATTGGAAGGTTTACATATTTGTCAAACTCAGACTAAATTTTAGTGTTTTAGAAAGTTCACCATTCTCCAAGTCAAAGTTACCACAATTCGCACAACCTTAGGCAACCCAAAACATGGGTGCAACGGCCCCAAATGGCGTGCTTTTGCGACCCAAATCACCAAAATTGCATAACTCAATTTGTTACCTATAATCACTTCATTTTGAAACTTCTATCACAACTATATAGAAATATTAATTGGCTGGGTTTATAGATTTATAATTATGTATAATTTCTAACAGTAAAAAAGATGTCAATATAAAATAAATATTAATTATGTATAATTTGTATAATTGTGAAATCGATTCTGACAAGCGTTTCAGGGCAAATCGCAACCCAAAACAGTTTAATGGCCAAGTCTAGGCTCATTGCATCGCATACACAAGAAAGTAACCAAATTGACCTACAATCCAAGTAACATTACTGTACTTTCTATCTTCAATTCACTCACTTTGCATGAAGCTATTGATAACTATCACACTACACCAACTACTTGTACCTAATCAAACAAATTAAGCTGTATTTAAAACTAACTTACTAATCAATTGTAATTGAACAGCTACAATTGCAGTTTGTTAGAATCTATTAGGAATACTACTGGCTCTCCACTACTTTCCTATATATATTTTAGATGCAGCTTGTACGTGGGTGGAACTGAGGATAATCAATGAGATCATTACTTCCTCTATTTCATCGCCTTTGTGTTTTCTCTGTAACTGTAAATCACTTCAGTTATTTTTCTTTCCTTTTTTCCCTAGAGAATGATAAGAACCTCCCATATGGAGAGTATTTGTTAGGGTTGAACTTCTTAACTGGTTTTTATCATACATATCAGGTTTCATAGGGTTGTATGGTCCTGAAGTTTTCTTCTTTGGAATGCATTTGATGATGCTATTTTTCTAAAGCTCTCACATGCAGGTATTTCCAAAAGGATCTCCCATTGCTGTTGATTTCTCCCAAGCTATTCTAACTTTATTAGAGAATGGAAGGATAGAACAATTGCAAACTCAGTGGTTTACTCCTCCTTCCAAGTGCTTGAACTCTCAAACTCCCGACGAGGTTGATAGCTTGAACTGGCGGAGTTTTTGGGGTCTCTACCTCTTCTCAGCCCTCACTTCCACCACCTGTTATCTTGTATTTGCAACTCAAAAGTTGTATGGACGCCAACCCGAGGCATACGATGGGGTTTTAACTTGGAATTATAAGAACATGTTGAAAAAGTTGGTCAGGTCAGTACAAAATCTTCGTATCAGGGAGATAAAACTTCCAGGTACAACTCCAAACAATACTGTTCAAGCTTTAAAGGTTTCTGAAAGCAGCTCTTCGGGTAGGGCATGCACAAGTCCTTTAGAGATTCCAGAGCAATTTCAAGAATTGCATTCGATTGAATTAGAAATTACCAATCCTAATGAAGAAGGTAAGTCTTGATTCCCACTGCGAGTAGTTAGAGAAGTCACAAAACAAGTTGGTTGATACCCACTTAATATAATATATATACTAATAATTGCTCAAATCTGTAAGCACTACGTAACAAATAAAAGATCACAAATTAATGTGTGTACCGAAGGCATTCTATAACACAAAAACTTGTCAATCAATGTGCACTCATTATTTTTTAAAATAAATCAAAAAAGTTCCCTCTACAAATATGACTCCTCAACAATCTCAACCTATGTGTTGGTAGTTTTATAAACCCATTTCTTTAATGGGTAGTTTTGGAATTTTCCTTGTGGGCTTATGTTGTAATATTAAAAAGTTATGTTGTTAGTTGATATTTAAGCATTCTTATCGTCTTTTGTGCATTTAAAGGGGCAACACTTGTTAGTCGGTTTAAGATTGTTGGCTTTAGAAAAGTTAAAGGGGTAGCCATTAGAAGAGTCCAAAGTCAAGAGGAAGTTTGCTGGTGCAGGGCAACAAGCCAACCGATTTCTGGTGTGAGAAGGAACCAACGAATGCTGCTCAGTGAAGTCGGCTTACAGCATGAAAAAAAGAGTATAAAAGGCAAAGAAATGCTGCCCAAAATAGAGAGGATTCTGTCCAGAAAAATAGAGAAGAAAAAGAGAGGTTTTGGTAGAAAAATCAGAGGGGGAAAATAGGGAGTTGTTGTCCGAAATACAATAAGTGTCTACGGAGCAGAAGCTCTGTTTGTAAGTTTTTTTGATAGCTTACTTAGTGTTTTTCTTGCTGGAAATATCAGAATAGCTTTTCCCTTTGTATTGCTTGATATTGTAATCATTTTTGATAACATATAGAGGTGTTTTTTGAGTGGAATTGGTGTGGTGCTGTAGCAGATTTTTTGTCCCTATTTTACTTGATTTTGTGTTGAAATTATTGTAATACACTTAGCAGAAATTCATACATTGATTTCTAGTATTAGGTCTTGATTTTGTGTTTCTTTGATGACCTAATTTGCTTCCAATACCCAACATGTGCATAATTTAAATAATCAAACTGGTAATTAGCATAGACTTTTATTTAAAGAAACACGACTCAACTAATTACAGACTCCCCATCAGGCCATATGCCTAGCAATGGACTCATGTGAGAATGGCATTTTTATCCATGATGTAAATAAATAAGATATATCCATACCAAAATGATTATACACTTTTGAGTAACAAATACTATTGATGAGCCCAAATTCAACTAGGTCAGACCCAATTAATTAAGTCCAAATTAGCTACAAGGCAGGTTAAGCCCAATTCATAGATTCGGCCCAGACCAAAGTTCAAGAAGTCTAAGAAGATTAGTGCACATGGGGGGTAATCATCGAGATAGTCACTCTCCCAGATCCAGATTATCTCTACTTATACTTATCCTAGTTGTAGCTATCCTTCCCGAAAAAGTTAGTCACCTATCCCTTCACGCCACTGCCACAACCAAGACTCTGTGTCTATAAATTTTAAGCTCTCTCCACATGGAATGGACTTCTCTTTACACACCTTACACAACTATTTCTCTCGTAGCTACCAAGAACATACACTTGCTCTCTCTCACATACTACTTCATCAATAATGACCACCGGCCACCGTTGTCGTCTTCAAAGTGGAGTAGAACACCCTGACCGAACCACTATACATATGTGTGTTGACTGTATTGATCTCACCTTATGTTTACTACATTTATTACCTACAATAATTACTCGACAGGTAGTGCATGAATCCACTTTTGTGTATCATCAGTTTGGCGTCGTGTGAACGTTGATTGAGTCAATCAGATTCATGAACCATCAAGCAGAAGATGACCTGCCATATAATGACGAGGTCCCGCCACCACAAGCGAAAAGTAGACGCATGCAAAATCTATTTTTTCAATAATATGGGGTTAAAAACTCAAATTCTGTGAGAAAGAAGAACTTTTTAGAGAAATTTGTATCTCTTAGATCTCGAAAAAAAACTCAAATTCAAAAAAAAAATCGCCTCAAACAGACAACTAAGCGCAACGTTTTGGTCGTTAGCGGTTTTGTCGTTTCTTTATTATTGTCGAATACTCCACCTAGCATCTCATCGCCAACAGCGCCCAACGCCCCTTGGCATCTATGCCTAGTGCCCCTTGGCATCTGTGCCCCTCGACGTCTGTGCCCAACGGCCCCCAACACCCCTAGACGTCTATGCCCAGAGGCGCCCTGCGCCCCCAAACGTCCGTGCCTAGCGGTGCCTAGCTCCCCAGCGTCCATGCCCAACGGCGCCCAGCAATACTTTCACACAAGCATCGTAAATCTCCAACTTCGCACTCTCTCCCGAGTTGCCAAAAGCTTGGTCTTATTCTACCTCTGCTCTCATGTAGGCAGCTTATGTCTCCAGCTTAGCGACTCTTACAAGAGTTGCCAAAAGTTTGGCCTTATTCTGCCTCTGCTCTCATTCGGGCAACCTATATCTCCAACTTAGCGGCTCTCATAAGAGTCTCCAAAAGCTTGGCCTCATTCTACCTATACTCTCATGCACGCTTAGCACCTTTCTCACAAGTTGCCACAAGCTTGGCCTAACTCTGTCTCTGCTCTCATGCAAGCAGCCTATGTCTCTAACTTAGCAGCTCTCATGAGAGTTGCCAAAAGCATGGCCTCATTCTGTCTCTGCTCTCACGCAAGCAGCCTCAATCTCCAGCTTAGTGTCTCTCTCACGAGTCGCCACATGCTCAGCCTAACTCTGCATCTACTCTCACGCAGGTAACGTATGTCTCTAGCTTAGCGGCTCTCACGAGAGTCGCTAAAAGCTTGATCTTATTCTACCTCTACTCTCGCACAGGCAACCTATCTCTCTAGCTTAGCGGCTATCATGAGAGTTGTCAAAAGCTTGGACTCACTCTGTCTCTACTCTCATACAAGCAACCTCAATCTCTAACTTAGCGTCTCTCTCACTGGTTGTCACAAGCTCGGCCTAACTCTGCCTCTACGTTCACGCAGGCAGCCTATGTCTCTAGCTCAGCGACTCTCACGAGAGTCTTCAAAAGCTTGGCTTTATTCTGCCTCTACTCTCATGCAGACAACTTATGTCTCCGACTTAGCGGCTCTCACGGAAGTCGCCAAATGCTTGGCCTCATTCTGCCTTTACTCTCACTCTCAGTCTCCAACTTAGAGGCTCTTTCCCGAGTCACCAAAAGCTTGGCCTAATCATATATCTGCTCTGAAGCAATTGATCTCCTATAAGCTCGGCTTAACTCAGCTTGTACTTACACACAAATAGCCTCATTCTCTAGAAGCTAGGCCTTGAGGGCTGTTGTTCTCTCATGAGCCAACCTCAATTGCAGCCTGATACCCAGGTCTCTCTTTCACTAAAGCTCTCGACACCTCGTTTAGTTTGAGTGTCCTCAAAAGTACAGAAAAGCCACAACCATCTGCGAATATTTGAAAGTCAAATTATCAGTATGACCAAGCATACAGAAGACAGGGTTCCACATAACAGAAGGGTACCATAGCAAAGCCCTCTATCGTGGTATCGATGATACCCTCAAGATCCCGAGAGCTAACCTATCTAATATCCAAAGGTGTCATAAACCTCCAAAGCCTCTCCTTAGCCAAAATTCACATCCTGCAGCATAGACACTAGGCCACTGCTTGAAGCTGGATAATTATGTGAAACTCTAGAGATATCAAACCTCGTCTTTCAAGAAACAGCATGACTGTCAGACCTTAGTTGGGTAGCATTAGGGGCATCAAATCTCACCCTTTCTAGGAGGAGAGGAAGTCACCACCCTAGTGACATTGAGAGTCTTTGTCATCGATCCATCAACCACGAGGTCACCTGTGAAAGAGATAATTTTCATAAACCAAAGACATCATCAATTTGTCTGGGTCCTCCATGGTATCGCACGTAGCACTGCCCGACCTTGTGCCTTCCTTGGTGTTACACAGGTTCATATCCATGGCATCACTCACCAAAGCATCTCCATCTCCGTGCACTGAAGCGTTCATGCTTCTCTTCATCCTCTTTCCAACAATGGTGTTACCAAACAGAGAAATAAGCTTCAAAAATGCAATGGAGTGGAAAGCTGAAGAAGCCATTATATGGAACAAGATATATGTTCTACCCAAAGGTAGGGGCTCACTCATGCCTTCAACCCCCAATCCGGCAAATGATGAGCCTAGTCAAGTCCAATTAATTAAGTCCAAATCAACTACAAGGCAAGTTAAGTCCAGTTCATGGATTCGACCCAAACCAAAGTTCAAGGAGTTTAAGAAGATTAGTACACGTGAGGAGTAATCATCAGGATAGCCACTCTCCACGATCAAGACTATCTCTACTTGTACTTATCCTAGTTGTAATTATCCTCCCTGAAAAGCTAGTCATCTATCCCTTCATGTCACCGTCTCAACCAATGTTCTGTGCCTATAAATTGTAAGCTCTTGCCACATGAGAGGGGCATCTCTCTACACACCTTATACAACTATTTCTCTCATAACTACCAAGAGCATACTCTTACTCTCTCTCACCTACTACTTCATCAATAAAGACTACTCGTCACCGCTACAGTCTTTAAAGTGGAGTAGGTTACCCTGATCTAACCACTATACATATGTGTGTTAACTGTATTGATCTCACCTTATGTTTAATGCATTTATTACCTACATTAATTATTCGACAAGTGATGTATAAATCCACTTTTGTGCATCATCAACTATTATAATCAAGTATTAATTTTTACTAAATCAATTAAATTCATTATGATTAACTAATGAAGAAATTCAATTTTTGAAAGCTAAATGAACTAATGCTATGCCACCTATCGTATTATGCAAGGAAATGAAATATATCCTTATACCATAATTGAACATCCTTATAAGGGCTGACCGCCAAAGAAATTCCCCTAATTTTGAGTCACATCATAAAGAAATATTTTTTAGGGTTAATTGCATTGTAGGTTCTCAAAGTATGAGATTAGTCTTATTTTGGTCTCTAATATTTCAATTGTATTATTTTAGTCCATAAAGTATTCAATGTATTTCTATGTGATCCCTCAAGCAGATAGTGTCCAGATTGCTAACAATTTTTTTATTATAAATTCGTCACATAATACCTAAATGTAGGCAAAAAATAATTTGGATAACTCTTGACCAAATTTTACCTATATTTTGGTCAAAGTGTTACCTAAACTATACAGTTTTGCTCATGAGTTATTCAAATTTTGGTCAATAGCTACCCATATTATACATTTTTTGTCAAGAGCTACCCTAATTTTGGTCAAGATCTACCCAAATTATTTATTGTTCATATTTAGATATTACGTGACAAAGTTTATGATAAAAAATCGTTAGTAATTTAGATGTTGTCTATTTGAGGGACTACATAGAAACATATTCAATATTTTAGGGATCAAAATAATGTAATTAAAATATTGGGGACTCAAATGAGACAAACTCTACACTTTGGGGACTTCTAGTGTAATTAACCCTTGTTTTTAAAGTTTAAAGACACATTGGATGAAACTTTTTCTCAAAACCAAAAAGATAATTTTGAATGGCTTGGTGGCTTTTATTTCCAACGTTTGGAGGCATAATGAACGTCAAGCTGATTCTAATTGCAAGCTTCATCTAAACCCATACAATTTCAAATAACTAAGGGCTATCATAGGGAAAAGCCACGGTCAAAGTGCAGGCATGACATGTCGGTGAAACACGTCGAATGGTAACTCTTACTATTATCTAACAATTACATCAACGGGCAGGTTATGTAGGTGTTTGGACCAAAAATATAAAATTATAGGAATGCTCGATGCATTGGCATCTGAAAAGTTTGAAGGCATCCAGAGAAGGTCACATGACAAAATTTGAAGAAAGACAAGAAATGATTAGCTACAACCTTGTTTTAAAAGGAGAAATAGTTACTGGGAGTTACCAGTCAGATAATTGTCGATGGAGTCAGAATCGTGAAGGTAGTGACTATAAAAGGTACACAATGGAGAAGTTGAAGAATATATTCAAATTCCCACAAGACCCATAATCTGGGCATTTTTAGGAGTAGTTTTAGATTAATTTTAGAAATTAGTTATTATTGCTATAATCAAGGCTGTTAACTTAGTCTTTTTTGTAACCGAAATCATTTCGAATGAATTAATAAAGGAAATCTCTTTTATTAGTTCTCTGTACAGTGTGATTATCTCCCTAAGATTCATGCAATGAAATCCTGAAATAAGACAATTGAACCTGTCATAAACAATCGTTAAAAAGTTGTCTATCGATTGAGTTTCCTCCGTCTATAAGAACAGATTTTGGTGCAATAATAGGTATAAACAAAAAAATATGAAATCCAAACTTTCTTGGAAAACTGGGAAACAAAAATAGAGAAATGATCATAATGAAAAAGGAAATGATGTTATCGATATATGAGCGTGCCAAAAGAAAAAAATTTATCAATCTGGTATATTGAGCTCCCTTCAATGTTACGAATGTACATACACTCTCACCCAGAGGGAAGGGGAAAATAGGAAACAAAAAAAATAAAAAATCAAAGAACAATATGTGATCCAATTGTGTGGATAACTTGGACCTGTGAGAATGGATGAAGAGCCAGAGAGAGAACAAAAAGTGCTGGTGGCATAGAAGGCGCTTTCGCCATTACCCAAATTGGAATCTGCATAGATTGGGTTAATGTTTTGATTTTAGGGTTAATCGCAAATTATACCCTGAAAAATCGTTCAAATTTTAATTATATACCCTTAAAGATCAAAATTTTCAATTTACGTCCTCAAAAATAGAAATTTATATCAATGCGCACTTAAAGCTAACAACCGTCAGTTTGTCACCAATCAAAACTTCTCCATTTCTTTATGCTAGCTCTAAGCCCATCAGTTGAAATGTAAGCAGGACACTGCTAGCAAAGAAAGGGTTTTGATGCGAACAAATGTATTGTTGGGACCTGCAACAACAACATTGAAAAATTTAGAAAACCTATTTTGCCTCCTACTATGGGATGAAATACTTTCAATTTTAGTAGACACTTTATGTGTGTTTCTCTCTCTAGTTTAATCAAAATAAAAAGGAGGGAGATTTGGTGAGAGGTACACACTACACTGAGGGATTTTTTTGGCTTTAAGTTTAGCCTTAATACTTTTAAGGCCAAAAGTTTATAAAATAAAATTCTCTTGATAAAAATACTTTTAATGAAGGAGGTTATTTAAAAACATCCACCATTACCCTATTTTTTATATTTATTACTATTACCATCATTATCCTAACTCCGCCACCACCATTGACCACCACCACCATCACTACCACCACCTCTGCCGCAACACCACCATCACCACAAACCACCATTACACTGTTACCCACCCCCACAATCGTCGTCGCCCACTATCATCACCGTTCGCCAACACCACGCCATACACCGTCGCTACCCATTGCCACCAACAACCACCACCCAAAACCCATAACACCACCACCAACTCGCCCACACACCTACCATCGCGCCAACCACCTGCCACTCGCCAATCACCACTCGCCCCCCCCCC